>JAMXBB010000008.1:75551380-75653136 GCA_024138015.1 Lumnitzera littorea
TATTATTATTTGTAACGACAAATCCTATCATCCTTTTTCCCATCCTATGGTCTTAATATGATTTAAGCTTGATTGTTTCTACCATGCAATTATGGTACATAAAGTAAATTCCCCAACAAATTTAAATAAGGTTAAACCTACAAGAATGTTAGTATAAGTATTGACAAATAATAATAACGGACTAATAAATAAATTATAATCTATAAGGTGATTTTTAGACATTAATTCTAAATTTGGAAAGTTGAATGGCTAACCCTCTTAACGATCTCTAATGGAGTCACCAAGCTATCAAGCCTAGATTTTTCGTTACTTTTTTAAATTAGTCTTCCTTAAACCGATCAATATTAAACCTTACACATTAAATACCAACCCTCAACTAAGATTTAAAGAAAACTGGTTCCTTTATTTTTTGAAAACATTTTGGAGTCACCACTCGACTAAAGTTAGGAAAAAGAGTTAAATTATAACCAGCTGATTGGGGGGACTAGTTATAATTTAGCCATCAGTCTTTTCAATAAAACCAATTTTATCACCAATTTTAAGAACTAGAAATCAAGTCCGAGGTTTAAAACTTTTAAACCCATACGAATACCAATAACTTTCCAAATTTAGTCTTAATCTTAAAAATCACCTTTCAAAAAACTATCCTGTAAAGCAAAACTTAATCGCTGGTAAACAAATTAAATAATTTAAGTAATTTAAACTAAAAATGGAAAAATTGGTTTTTTTCCATCACCTCGTAAGTACTCACATACTTTCTATTTGAGATCAAACATACATAATTCTTTTAAAAAATTTAAATGTATTAGTTGATTTTAATTTGAGAAAACTGTTGGTTTTAAGTTTTTATCTTAATTTAAGTTTAACTAAGGAAAATTCTAAAGGGTCCCAATTGAAGAAAATTTTTATTAATTTGAAAAATTCTAAGGAAATGCTATTTTTGGATAAAGGGTTAATTTATTTCATTTATTTGAAAAATGAATTTTTTTTCTACATTATACAATGATTTTTCATTTTCCTTATTTTATTTTATTTTATCTTTTTTTATTATTTTTTTTATCATCATGATTTTTTTTTTGTTTTAGTTTTAATCGAGAAAATAAATAAATAAACTAACTAGTTACTCTGTCCTTTTTTTTTTCTTTTCTTTCTCTTTTTTTTCTTTTTTGTTTTTTTTATAGTTATAATTACAAAAAAGAAATGAATACGTAAATAAATAAAAAAAATACAAAGAAATCGAAAAAATCCGGACTAGAGGAATGTGCATAGGTCAAAATTGGATTGGGCTTCGAGTCAGCTCGGTTAGGTCTAGATCGGATCTGAATCAGATCCCTAAGTTTTCTTCAGCAACAACTAGTACAATTGCCTAAGCTTGCTCCGATCACCAATTCGAGTTAAGAAGGGGGTTCTTGTGTGTTTTGAATTGGGGATAGTAGGGGTCGACACGATGCCTTGGCGGTTGGAGCTAGGCTTGGCAACTACAGTAGCGGTGGCCGAAGGTTTAGAGGTAGTTGCATGGACGCGTGGGTAGGAGTCACGACTAAGAGCAAAAGTGGCTGGGTTTGGGTGCTCACGTCGTAGGGAGATTAGCTAGGGAAGTCGCATGCTTCAAGAGAGGCTAAGGAGAGAGAATCAAACAAAGAGAGGCAATGATGGTGTGAAGAGAGAGAAAGTGATCAGAAAAGAGAGAGAGAGGTTTGAATCAATTACTTCTCTATGCCGAGCTCCTTCCCCGACCTCTTTATATACTAAACTAACATTGAATAAGCTAAGAAAGTTCAAAAATCAAATTAATTGTGTTAATGAACTTTGACTTGAAAAACCAACTATTTCCAATTTTTTTATTCAATTTTAAATGTGTAGCCAACTAAATTTGGACTACTTTTAGGCTTAATTTAGAAATAAGCCATGTGTACTACACAATTTCACCATTAACTTAGTGAAATCGTATAGTAAAGGAGGTCAAATATGACCCTAAACCTAACTCCCGAGGAAGGAAAGTGTGCTAAGAAACAAGGGGAGAAAGGAAGAAGAAAGGGGAACAAGAAGCAACTAGCGTAGCATTGATGTGGCGCTAGTCAGCCATGTCATCTAGTGGTCATGCACTACGTGTCCTATGTGACACGTGGCAACTGACCTGGCAAGGCAGCAACTGACATGTCATGTTACATAGCTTAACACATGGCGCCATGCCAGCCACCGCCCCAACCAATAGAGCTACATATCCGAACATGTGGCACAATGAACCCTTGATGCGTAGCAACATATCGTATGTATTTTTTGGTTAAAAAAAATAAAATAAAAGGCATTTTCATACCTTTGGTAAGATTCAAACCCAAGATCCTAAGCTAACCCGATTCAAGTGCTTATCCATTACATCATTAGCCTGTATTTTATTCATATGTACAATTTAATAAGGTAAACCTAGGCTAGATTTGGATCTAAGCTCAAGCCTAACGCCCTTCACCTATTAAATTAAAAAAAAAAAAAACTCATTATTGAAACACTAAAACTTATTGAAAATTCTTAAATTTTCTAATTTTTATAAGTTTTCTATTTTTTGTGATTTTTCTAAAAATTTTTGTTATTTGTTTTTTGTATTTTCTAAATTTTCTTATTTTTTGTAACTTTCTAAATCTTCTACCTTTTTTGTGTTTTTCTATTTTCAAATTTTTTGCAATTTTTCCAAAATTTTCCATTTTTGGTACTTTTTATAAATTTCTTATTTTTTTTGTTTTTCCTAGATTAAAACCTTTTATCTTATCCTAAAAAATTAAAAAAAAAAAAACAAGGGTAAAAAATGGGGTGTCTACATTATTAAGAGAGCCACCACCAAAATAAACTTCTCAATTTTTATATATCGACATTCTAGCACTTATAAGACATGGTTTACGTAATAAATTGGTCAATGCTCCCTACCTTCCAACCAAACCAAGACAAATGAAAGAGCTCAGCTACTGACAAACAAATACAAAAACAAATCTTCTTTGGGAATAAGTGTCGAGAGTATTGGGGGTGATGTAAGAAATCCCTTCAGCTTGTTAAATGCCACCTCACACTCGTTAGTCCATCGAAATTCCTTCGAGTTTTTCAACACTTTGAAAAATTCCATGCATCTATCCGTACTTCTTGACACAAATCTATTTTGAGCAGCTATCTACTAATTAACTCTTGAACCTTCGTAACAACACTAGGGGACTTCATGTTCCGAATAGCATCAATCTTCCTAGGGTTTGCTTCAATACCATACTGAATGACCATATATCCTAAAAATTTTCCTAAGGCAGCACCAAAAACACACTTTTGTAGGTTAAGTTTCATATTGTATCTCCTTAAGGTGCTAAATGTCTCCTTAAGATCATTAAAATGCTGACTTTCTATCTAACTCTTCACTATCATATCGTCAACATCAACTTCAACATTCCAATGGATTTAGGGCTTTAACATCTTGGTTACGAGCCTCTACTAGGTCATGCCAGCATTTTTTAGCCCAAAGAGCTTCACTATATAACAATATGTCTTAACGTTTGTGACAAAGGGCATGTGAACTTCATCATCCTTTTCCATTTTAATTTGATTATAGCCAGAAAAAGTACGCATGAAAGAGAGTAAGGCATGTCCGGTAGTTGAGTCAACTATTTGATCTATTCTCGATAAGGGGAAACAATATTTAGGATAAGCCTAGTTCAAATCCATATAACCAATACACATATGCAATTTGCCATTCGACTTCTTAAAAAGCACACAATTGGCTAGCTAAGTCAAATACGGCTCTTCCTTTATGAAGCCTGCCTTTACTAACTTCCAAACTTCTTCTTCAATGGCTACCTGCCATTTAAAGGTAAAATACATTTTCCTTTGTTGAATTATCTTTACATTGGGATCAATTTGAAGCTTGTGCATTATCACTTCTCTAGGGACATCCAACATATCCGAAGGAGACTAGGCGAATACATCGGCATTATCCTATAGAAAGTCAATTAAACTTCAATGACTATTTGCCAGCAATGGTTTCCCTATTTTGTTGTCTTCCCAAGATCATTTCCTAATGCGATTTACTCTATCTCTTCCTCAGCATTTTCAATGCCAACTAACTTCTATTATCAACCAATTTCAAACTAAAAAATTTCCTCACACTGTAATGCTCTCAAATACAAGGATCTGGCTAATTGCTAGTCCCCTTTGCATACTTCGACTTTGGTAAGAGTGGGAAATTTCATCTTAAGATAAGCAGTTAAAGGGACCATGCCGAACAAATGCTAAAATAATCACCCATGATCATATTATATAGGAACCAACACTTGACAATAAGGAAATCCACCTTATCCTCCACAACATGCTCATCATCTCCAATTTGAATTAGGAGAGAAATAACACCAGCAACCTGAACGAGTTTATTATTAAAAGCATATAAATCATAATTGTAAGATCTCAACTGTGGTTTGATCTTCAGCTTCATCTCATCAAAGTAGTGTTGAAAAATATTTTTTATCGAACTCCTAGTATCAACTAAAATCTTTTTCACTTCGAAGTTGGCAATCCTTACACTGATTACGAGTGTATCATCATAGGTCCTTTGAACACGTTCAAAATCCTCCTCCATGAAAGAAATAAAATGGTCAATCTTGATCTTTTTGCCCTATACATTACAAACGTAATCTATGGCATTAATCAAGCTCAAAGAGCTAGACCAACCTAATATGGAATGTCTACTAAAAATAGTATTTATTATATCATTCAATGCTCTAATACCACTTCCATCTCTCGCATCTTTTCCAACCTGAGAAGGCCATGTTATATTTTCTTGCTCATCACATCATCTTTGAGTTGGCTGCTCAATATTCTTAACATCATGGGCGAGGAACTTAATCAGATATCCTTATTGGATTGCCTCCTCAATTGCATTTTTAAGTTGAATATACTCATTGGTATTGTGACTTATCACAATGAAAATTGCAATATTTATTAGAATTTCTGTGTGACTAATTTCCTCTCAGTCTTTCAGGCTACTGCAATACACCCCTTTGATTGCATACTTCCATCAAAATGTCTGTAATTAAGAGATTAAGTGGTATATGAACATAATAAGTCAGGATGCATGGCCTCTTTTCTCTTACTATTATTCCCTTTAGAACACTGATCATCACATGCACTAAGTTGGTCTTTCACGTTCTTCTTCTTATCACTCTTTCAATCTACTCGATTCTAGTCAACCTAACATCGAGCTTTGATATTGTCTTCATAGTGACTATAAGATGTAGCCTTAGACTTAAACTTAGTGAAAGTTTTCAGCTTGTTTTTGGCCAATGACTTTAAAAAGTTTCTGATAAGAATCAATCCCTCAAACCGATCACGTGTAGCTAAGCTAGAGAACTCCAAGGGCTCACTCGAAGAATACTAGCTCTAAGCCATAGCCAAGACAGGGATTCCTATCCCAAGCTGATCTCCTCCCGACCTAACTATCAGATCTTTACAAGCGCTAGATTTGCCCCTGTTCAATAGCAACGCTTTATCCCACAAGCATCCAGCCCCAAAGCAAGTTGACTTCTCTTTAGAAGAACTAATTGGTCCTTGAGCTAGTCCACATCAAGTTGACCCCTGACCATAAGCGTTACTTTGTTTCCGCCTACCTTGTATCATATTTCTCCCATCCAGACACCAAGCAACATAAGTCTCCTGACACAGCATTCCAGAATGATTCTTTCATTTTCATATTTAATATTCTTTGTCTCTTTTACCCTTTTTAGCATGTCTTATGTAACCTAGTTGTACAATACCCTTTTGTCTTTTCATACATGTAAACTAACCCTAGTGAATAAGTATATAAACCTCCACTTTCTTGTATGCGAAAAATGATATCTTCAACACAAAGAAATTATTCCTTTGAGCAACCATAGTGTTCTTGTTATCATTCAACTCTTATCTATTCCCTTTAGCAAGGAGTAGTGGCAAGTGACCCTTCAATTCGGACCAGTGCATCATATCCGGCAAATTGTAGGTCGAGTAAGACTAAGTGGTTCGTCATATCCATTCAGTAGCTATCTAGACTTTGCTAGCTTTTTGTTTTGTTTCTTTCTAGTTTGTTTCGTTGTGGTGCCTCTTTGTGTGTTCAACCCTAGAGATGCATCAGCTTCACTAGTATCAGAGCACGGTTCCACAAAGGAATGTGCGAAGTTGCAGTGAAGTTTTGGTTTGCTTTACTATTAGTGGATGTTGTGTTCCTTCTATAGCTACTACAGTGTATTGGTGTGATAGCAAGAGTTATTTTATTGTTACTTAGTTTTTACTCTGTTTCTTATTGCAAAAATAGAGGCAAGTTTGTTTCTATTCCATCTGAGTAACTATCAGGTATCGAAGTTGCTAACAAGTTGTTAATCCGTTTGAGCAGTACTATACCATGTCAGATTCAAGTGTTCAGGGTATCATTAGTGACCAGAACAGTGGCGCTCAACCTGGCCATGGTCATAATGGTAGTAATACCCTAAGATCGGTTGACAATAAACTTGACAAACTCACAAACCTTGATAAGAGTCTAGTCACTGCAATGTAAGTTAACAGACAACCACCCCAAGGTGTGTAGCAGCAAAACCTGTAAGAAGACGCCCTTCAGAGACACTATGGCTAAAGCAATAGGACCAATCGCCCAATTCGACTGCCATGAGCTAGAGGAGTAGTAGACAAAGCTACTAGACGAAGACTAGAGTTAAAGGAGATTAGAGAAAATGACAAGGAGATGGATGTTGAAGAGTTTGGTGAAGAAGAAGTAGATTATTACCAAGCACAGGGACAAGATTCGCAATGTCGTGGAAGTATGAGATTCGCAATGTTATGGAAGTACAGAGGTTTTATACGTTAAAAGAGGCCATCAAGATAGCATGGAGGGTGGTCGAAAGGCAGAAGAGAAGTTTTCTGAACCAACCTGTGCCAACACTTTCACGAGTCCCAATACCATGCCAACCTGTATAAGCTAAGCAGAAACGGACACACAAGGCCGAGGAGAGGAATGTTTGACTTAAAGACAGCCAAGGAAACCAGCAAGGCCGAGTTAATCATCAAGGCTAAACCAAAGGTAGGCCGACCTAGAGGACATATGAGAAAGGGCAAACCTCTGGATGAAAGACTAGTAAGGTGAAGTGCTTTAAATGTCTAAGCTTCAGACATATGGTTGCTAAATTTCCTAACCAATGCGTCATGGTACTCCAAGGAGATATAATAGATAACACTAACAAGAGCAAGCTCAAGAAGGAAGAAGATGTTGAAAAACCCGAAGTTGAAAGGAGGAGGAGACTTGTGTTTATGCCGACTAGGGAGAAATGATGACCCTAGTTCTAAGGCGAGTACTGAGTTCTTTGCCAAACTCTAAAGAGAACTAAAGGGAGAATTTGTTCCATACCAAGTGTACCATCAAAGGCCAATTATGCACGATTATAGTAGATGGAGGAAGTTATACTAATGTGGTTATGCAATCCTTTGTGCAAAGGTTGGGTCTGCTGACCTCAAAGCATCCCTAACCCTACAAGCTGCATTAGCTTCATGATAAGGGTACTTTGCACATGACTGAACAAGTGACCATACCATTCAGTGTTAGAAATATATATAGGGACGAAGTTATGTACAATGTCATCCCTATGGGAGCTTCACATCTACTGCTTAGACAAACTTGGTTGTTCGACCGACATATTACGCATGACTGGTACAAGAACACATATGCCTTTATTAAGGATGGAAGGAAGATAATGTTGTAACCCCTAACCTCATCCTAAGTAATTGAAACCCATAATTACCTCGCCCGAGCTAGTAAGAAGAAAGCCTTGGTGATAAGTTGTCGAGAGCTCCGATCTATTAAGAAGGCTGATGAACCGATGTTCTTGTTGGTTAGAAGAGTGATGGAGATGAGGGAATTACAGGTTGTATTAGAAGAAATTTGAAGCTTGCTAAATGAGTTTTCCAACCTGTTTCCAGAAGAATTACCCAAAGGACTACCACCAATCTAAGGCATAGAGCACTGTATTATTCTACAGCTAGGCACCGCCCCGCTAAACTGACCTACATATAGGATGAACCCTAAGCAAGCTGCTAAGCTAAAAAGACAGGTGGACAAACTCATTGAGCAAGGATATGTGAAGGGGAGCATGAGCCCTTGTGTTGTACTAGCCTTGTTCATTTCGAAGAAGGATAGGTCATGGCACATGTGCATCGGCAGCCGAGCAATCAACCAAATTACTATCAAGTACAGATACCCAATATCGAAGCTCAATGATATGTTAGATGAGCTTTATAGCACTAAAATATTTTCAAAGATTGATCTGCGAAGTGGCTATTACTGAATTCAAATGAGGTCGGGCGATGAATGGATGGTTGCCTTTAAGACTAGGTACGAACTCTACAAATGGTTAGTTATGCCATTCGGACTTACCAATGCACTAAGCGCATTCATGAGATTAATGAATCATGTATTGTGCCCTCTAATTGAAAGATGTGTGATCATGTATTTTAATGACATACTTGTATATAGTGCCAACTTGAACTGCCATGTTCAACATCTTCATATGGGGTGGTTTATGAAGAAGCGTACATTCCACTAGAATGAGGTAGTTTTCCTAGGGTTTGTAGTGTCAAGAGAAGGAATCCGAGCAAATGAGGAGAAGATCCAAGCTGTTCTAGAATGGCTGATGCCAAAGAATGTCGCTAAGGTTTGAAGTTTCCATGGCCCAACTTCTTTCTATAAGCAATTTATTAAGGACTTCAAGACAATAGCCGCCCCCATTGACCGAGTTGACTAAAAAGAGTAAAGGATTCAAGTGGAATAACCAAGCTAAATAAAGCTTTAGAGAAATCAAAGAGAAGCTCACCTCAACACCTGTCCTTTCACTACCAAATTTTGACAAACCTTTTGAATTTAAATGTGATGCATCAGGAGTGGGAATTGGTGCTGTCCTGATGCAAGAATGGCGACCTGTCACCTATTACAGTGAGAAACTTAGTAATCTTACCCTAAACTATTCTGTATATGAGAAGGAGTTATACTCCCTTTTACGAGCCCTTACTATTTGGCAACACTATTTAGTGCTACAAGAGTTTATTATTTATATAAACCGTAAGTCTCTAAGGCATCTTGGAAGTCAAAACAAGCTTTTGAGAAGGTAAGCCCAGTGGTTAAAGTTTATGGAAGGGCTCTCATAAGTCATTCCATACAAGAAGGAAAGTGCAAATGTGGTTGCTAACACTCTATCATGACAGCAAACTCTACTGACCACTTTACAGAAAAAATTATTGGGATTCTCACTCATCACCGAATAGTATGCTAATGACCTTCCCTTTAGTTCCATTGTTGAACAGTGTAAAAAAGGAATAATTGTTGGAGGATATTATCTCAATGATGGCTATCTGTTTAAGGACCTTAGGCTATGTATTCCAAACTACTCCACACGTAAGCTATTGGTCAAGGAAGCTCACAGCAGTAGACTTTTAGGCCACTTCGGGGAGGTCAAGACAACCAATCTATTAAAGGAGAACTTCTACTAGTCAGGTTTGGCCAAGGATGTCCATAAGGAAGTTGGTAACTTTGAAGCGTGTAAGCGTACTAAGGGGAAGAAAGAACCCCATGGAGAGTATATGCTTCTGCTAACGCCAACCTTACCTTGGGCTAACCTCAGCATGGATTATGTCCTAAGGTTACCCTGAACATTGAGAGGGAAAAATTCTAGTTTTATTGTAGTAGACCATTTCAACAGGATAATGCACATCGTCTCATGCCATCGGACTAACGATGCTTTATATATTACTGATTTGTTTTTGCAGGAGGTTGACCGATTAGATGGAGTACCAAGGACTATTGTCTCAGATAAGGACACCAAATTTTTTAGCTATTTTTGGAAGACTCTTTGGAGAAGGCTTGGAACTAAACTGGTATTCAACTCCAATAGCCACCCTCAAACTAATAGCCAGACTGAAGTAGTAAATAGGACACTAGGCAATCTACTCAGAGCTATCGTAGGAAAGAACTTAAGGAATTGGGATCTGTGCCTCTCAGTTGTGGAGTTCGCATACAACCAAACTATTTACCGCACTACTGGGAAGACCCTATTCGAGGTTATCTATGGCCTTAACCCCGCTATTCCTCTAATAGGTACCCCAGCAGCCACTAAAGAGAGTTAATCTAGAGTCAACCAAGCCCAAGAATTACATTAGCTACACCAATCTATAACCAGGAAGATTGCCAAATTCAATCAGAGGCAACAAGAAATTAGTAGTCGAGGCTGCCGAACTGTTTCTTTCCACCCAAGAGACTTGGTATGATACATCTCAGCTGAGAACAATTCCCACACTTGAGACAAAACAAGCTATCTCCTTGAGTCGATGGTCCATTTAAGGTCTTGAAGAAAATCAACCACAATACTTACCAAATCGAGTTGCTTGATGATTATGGAGCTTCTTCCAACTTCAATGTGTCCAATCTGATCCCTCACCAATCGACAAAAAAAGAACTTGCAAGTGCCTCAATAGAAAAAGCAAAGACCACCCCAGATTTGAGGACTAATCTTTATGACCCCTAAGCAGATGAAAGGAATCAACCCCTTAGACTAATTACGTGCAGCCAAGCTAGAGGACTCTAAGGGCTCACTCAAAGAATACTAACTCTAGGCCAAAGCCGAGATAGGGATTCCTATCCCAAGCTGATCTCCTGCCAACCTGACTATCAAATCTTTACATGCACAAGATCTACCTTTGCTCAATAATAACACTTTATCCCAAGAGATAGCCTGAGAGTAGCTGAAGTAAGCTCCCAATCCGACCACAAGAATCTGGCCCCAAACTAAGCTAACTTCTCTTCAAAAGAACTAATTGGTCCCTAACCTGGTCCACATCAAGTCAACCCCTGACCACAAGCATCTCTATTTCCACCTACCTTATACCATATTTCTTCCATCTAAATGCCAAGCAACATGTATCTTCTGACACAGCATTCCAGAGTGATTCTTTCCTTTTCACACTAAATATTCTTTCTCTTTTACCCTTTTTAGCATGTCTTATATAATCTAGTTGTAGAATACCCTTTTGTCTTTTCATATATATAAAGTAACCCTGGTGGATGGGTATATAAACCCCTACTTTCTTGTATGCAAAAAGTGATATCTTCAACACAGAGAAATTATTCCTTTGAGCAACCTCAGTGTTCTTGTTATCATTTAACTCTTATCTATTCCCTCTAGCAAGGAGTAGTAGCGAGTGACCCCTTAGTTCGGACCAATACATCATATTCGGCAGATTGTAGGTCGAGTAAGGTCGAGTAGTGCATCATATTCATTTGGTAGCTGCTCGAACTTTGCTAGCTTTTTCTTTTGTTTCTTTCTTGTTTGTTTTGTTGTGATGCCTCTCCGTGTGTCCGACCCTAGAGACATATTAGTTTCCATGAGGTTTAACACCATTAATAACCATATTGAGAGCAACATTCATGTCTAATTCTAGGATCTAGACCATCTAGGCTATAAACCGAGCCAAATATTCCCTAAAGGACTCATTTGACCTTTGTTTTATTATGTTAAGGATAGAAGAATCTTTAACTAGAAGCTTACTTGCAAGGCAGTGTTATAAGAACACTTCTGCTAAATCCTCAAAGCATGAAATTTTGTTTGGCTTCAAATGTTTAAACCATGTACTTGTCGCATTCCTCAAGGTTAAAAGGAATTCTTAACAAGCCACAACCTCACTCAAGCCGTAAAGTTTAGCTAAGGTGCAATAATACTTAAGATGATCTTCTAGATCCTTTGTTTCATCGTAAGTCTCAAATTGCGGCAACTTGATGTGCTGTGGTATCACTTCTTTTAAAATTTCAAGAACATAAGGACTCTACTTTATCTAAAATTATTTGTTCATCAAAGCAAGGGTGATAACATGTAATGGTCCTACATGGTGCACCTGCTATAGTTATTTTCCTTTGTCCCCTTTTTAAAAAGTAGGGGCTAAAGGTCCGAGTGTAACTTCGACCTACTTCCTGTCCAATTCAAGGGAATAAACAAATAACTAGAATTCTGGGCATTATTGTCACCATGTCGGTGGTTTTGATCTGGTTGAAAATTCTTATAAAGAAGACTAATGATCTCATCATGTTTCTTATTGAGCTCCTGATTTTCTTTAGCTAAATTGACACAAAGTTACTCTACTTTAGCCAAATGTTGTTTATCAGTATGCCTACTTCCCCCACCCCACCCCACCCCCAAATGCTGTTAGGGTGAAGAACCAACACCTACACTTTTTGTCATTCTTGTTTTGGTTATGTGTGTGAGTTACGGAAAAATAGATGGCGCCAAATGTTGTCAGGCGATTTTGGTGTAAATCTTCGATCCTACAAAAGTACAGAACAAAAGGCTTAGTGATGCTAGGCATAGTCCGGCGTAACCACTCTAATGTCTAAGTAAATGATTGTTTTAATGAAAAAAGTAAAAGGATAAGTAAGTGAAGTATTGAAAAGATGTAAGAGAGTTCTTACGGCATATCGGCTGCCGAATAACATGTTAGAGCAAAATCTAGCTATCAACAATGTTTACTTAAATGTAACAGAATTGCAATTGCATTATTTACTTGATAGAATTAAATATGGAATTAGTAATAAGTGAAAGCTAAAATACCAAAAATATCCTTACTTATATCACATAATAAAATTAGAGAACTACATTTGAAACCTTATTAGGCCTAATTAGAATGTGTTTAAAACCCTAATCTAAGCACTTCGGTAGAATCAATTCACCACCTTCAGGCTTCGCATCTAGGTCTTTCTTCTTCATTAAGACTTTGATTGAGAGGATAGAGAGACCTCTGTTCTTGAAGTGGTGGCCTTTGAACCTAATAGCAAGATCATGACTTTGATTGAGAGGAAAGAATCAATTGATCACAACTTTTTTCTTCAATATGTAAGAAGCTTCCGATCATTGTTCATGATTCAAACTTGATAGCAAAATCTTAAAGCGTTAACCTTCATTCACTATTGTTCAATTAGTGGTAAACGCATGTTGTTGTCGATTGATTTTAGTGTAGACCTTTGATCTTGCAAAAGTAAGAAGTAAAGCTTAGAGGGGGTGCTAGAGCTAGTCTAACATAACCACTCTAATGCCTAAGTAAGTGAGTCTTTAGATAAGGTCATAAGTGAGTGAAAGCTAGAAGCATTAAAGAGTGTGAGAGAGTTCTTACAATGCTTTCTTTCCTTTATTTATAGGCGTATATCATATACATGTTGTAATAGGTTATCATTAGTCATGGACCATGTGGCAGCTCATTAATTAAGTACGTACCTAAAGAACAAGAGTAATGGGTGGTTATGTAATGAAGTTGTGCAGAGCCACAACTTTTTGTGCCATTTTTCAAATTCAAAGCAAGTAAATGGACAAGTTAGGCCCTTAGGCCCATCGAATGAGCCAAGCCTAGTATAGTAATTTGTTAGATGGAGCCAAATCGAAGGCCTTAGTTGAGAATAATAGAGCTTGGCAACTAAGGTACCGAGCAAGATTGCTGGGTGAAATTATGCTATCAACATTTGCCCCTCAACTCTCGTAGTCAAATTAACTCTCGTAGTCACTCCTGTAGTCAAGAATTTGACTATAAGAGTTAATAGTAAGAATGACATTCAACTTGATCGACTAGTAAGCAAGGGGGTATGAGCCTATTCTTTCATAGAAGTTATAAAATGCCTTCTAAGCTTATTTGTTGTATTGTTGTTGTCATCCTTATGTCTAACGTTCAAAATGTGTTATATTAAGCTTTAAGCAAAAGGTCATAACCTTTTGGTTTTCCCACTCATTTATTTTCTATGTAGATATGTAGGATAACTGTCACATCTATCATCATTACATCACATGATTTATTAATTGCCAAAGATATGATGTCCCTTAGATAACTAGCCCCAAATATGTATCACCCATTCATACCAGGCCATCTAATCAGTACCCAAATCCCAATTGGCTACACTTTAGACTTTCAAGGGAAGAATTATCAATACTTATGCACAAAAGCCTATCTACATTCTAGCTACCATTTTCTAGTTTTCAATTGATGCTTCTCCATAGTAAGACACATAGAGGAGCACTATAATGAAGAGAATCGAAAGAAAACGAAAGAAGACTAGCAAAATTTGAGCAGCTACCAACTGGATGTGATGCACCAATCAATCCTACTTGGCCTATAATCTACTAGATATGACTCATTGGTCCGAACTATAGGGTTACTCGTCACTACTCCTTACTAAAGGGAATAGATAAAAGTTAAGGGTGATGAGAACACTAGGGTTACTCACGAAGGAAACTTGTATTAATCTAATAATCAAAAGTGATGTCTACATACAACAAATGGGAATTATATACTATCCCCACTAGCCTTACAAACACATATGAAAAAGATAAAAGGGTAATTTACAATTGGAATACATAAAATATACTAAAAAGGGTAAAAGAGACAAAGAATATTCAGTACAAAAAAATAAAGAATCCTTCTAGAGTGTTGTGCCAAAAGACACATGTCATGTGGTGGTTAGTTTTCTAAAATATAGTACAATTCGAACGAAATGAAGAAAAGAGGGTTTACAGTCAGAGCCAACCTAATCTGGATCAGGTCGGAGCAATCAGCTTAAGAGTTTGGCTTAAATAGTCACTTGAAGTTGGTCGACGCAGATGTTGTTTGTGTCTTGTCAATGCTACTCAACAAGTCGGTGTATATGCTAGGTAGGTCAATACATCAACTCGGTATCTCCAGAAACTTTGCTAGTGCACATGAGAGCTTAATATTCAGGTTAGTAATAAAGTGAAACATAGAGGTTGGGATAGGAATTCTTATCTTAGATGAGGGTTCGAGCTAATATTCCCTATATGAGTCCTTGGAGTCCTCTAGCACAACTGCACGTAATCGATCCAAAAAGTTGATTCCTTTCATCACTCTTTGCATTTCTCTCTCAAAACATTCTTCGGTAAATTCTTGTCCAAACCTTAAGCAACTTCCTTACATGGTTGTTTTCAACACTTTAATAGGTATGGTTCTAAGCATCATTCGTTCTCTTATTTCTATAGATTCTAATGCAACTCTCTCTAAAGCTACTTCTCTTCCTCAAAGAAAAACGAGTTCAACTTCCTCATCTAATAGTTCAATAGATAGCATAATGGAAAGATGGGAAAAACTTGCCCACGTCAATTTCTACAGGTGAACAATTATCCAGATGATAAGGAGGATAGATCATTTGTCAATTACTTATATAACAATGTTGTCTACAACATTGACTCTCCGAATGGAGTTATGAGCGATGCTATTAGGCCACTTGTGTCAAAATATAACAAATATTGGAAACATCTTCCTAATAAGTGGCACTTGTGTAAGCCAAGAGAGGATGAGAGAGTTTGTCTTCCTATTGATCGTGAGTTCCACTTGTATTTGAAATACCTTGATTTCAAGTTGAGTCTTCTATTTTCTTCTTTTCAAAAACAATTCTTTAACTACTTTCATATTGTTTCGAATATATTCTCTCCTAACACTTATAGGCTCCTCGTCGCATTCAAGATAATATGCAAGAAGCTCGAGCTTAGAGCTACACTCGAAGTGTTTGTGCAATAGCTTAGCATGGCCACAAGTTTGTGGTTAGAGTCTAAAATTCATAAATGGCATGCTAAATATGTTTCAATTAGATCAAATGAGCAATTGGATTTTTGGAATAAATAGACTGAACCCATCCGAACTAAGGACATTGAGTTGTTGCTAAATGATGCCACTATTGTCAACGAGATTAAAGACATGCAAGGAAATAAAATGTTTTTATGGGATTCCGAGAGGATCATCTCTAGACACAAAAATGGACGGCCCATATCTTCCAATGATGAAGGTAAGGTTCATTTAACCTGCCATACTGAGCTGAGCTATAGGAGGAAAGCCAATCTTCATAAACTATGAGGGAAGACTTATTACCTTTTGAGCTTTACTCTGCATAGAATTATAAGTTCCATTATTTCCCTCTTTTTACAACACTTTCTTTTCTATATAGATACAGGTATAGGAGATATAGACCCCAAGAAGTTACTGTCCTAGGCTAAGGCTAAAAAACAAAAATTGAATAAGCAGGCTACTAAGGTTACTGCTATCCAACTAGTAGTACCAAAGAAGGTAACTAAGGAGCAGGTCATCAAGGAACTTACTATCTAGAGGAAGAAAAAGGAAACCATTGGTCCAAGTCGACAACCAACAAAACAGATGGAGGTTGTCGAAACTTGATACGGATCCCTGGATGAACACACTGGCCCAATATCATACGTGACCAAAAAAAGGGGGTGGGTCCGAGCTGCAATATGCCTCGAAAGGTAAATGATAATTGAAGATAAGGAAGGGTTCACATGTACTGACGATAGATATGATGCACCAACGCCTCACATGAGCTCAGGTCACACTTGATATGACATACAATTATGGTCGGAAGTCACTCGCCACTAGTTCAAGCTCAAATAGGCTAGATAAGAGTAGATCAAGAGAAAGCAGTGGGATACTTAGCTCAAGAAGGTGTAGAAGTTCAATGAATTCTCTGTCTGTGTATTCAATCTTACAGCTATTACAATATATAAGTATTTATAGTACCCAGTTAAGGTAAGTCCTAAATGATAAAAAATTACAGAAATGGATCCATATTTGCTAAGAAAAAAGGAGAACAATTTATAGGGGAAGCATGTAATCGTACAAAAAGAATATCCTTTATTAGAAAGGACATTATAGATGTCAGAAAGGACAACACATGCTTAATTATATTCATTCTGTGGTCCTAATAACGCTGTAAGTCGAGCAAGGGTAGGCTTTGATTAGGTCTGGTCGATGGTAACAGTTCGGTAGCTTTAATTGCAAGGACTAGATAAGGGTTAGCTCAGTGATGACTCACATTCGAGATCAACCTCAGATGGTCGACTCCTAACAATTGTTAGTTCGACCTTGGCATTATGGAGATGGTTGTATCCAAATTTAGTACTTAGACTGGTATGTTGCAAAAGGGTCGACTCAACATGTCAACTAATCACCTCAGTAGTTTCCTGGATGGTGTGGAGAGCGAAGTAGCACAGTAAGTCAAACTGAGGAAAACACTACTCTTCAGTGGTCAACTCACCTCGGACAGCTTGGTGAACCAATTAAGAAAGCCTAAGAGTTCAAGAGCGTATGATTGGTCCTTAATCCCTATCATCCCCTCCAGGTTGTTTGAGATTTGGGATCAAATTTGGTTTGGCTCCAGGTTACTTATCCTCGGGGGTGTAAGTTTAGAGATCGGCAATGTTAAAGGAGTCTAAGACTCCATATCCTTTAGGTAATTCAATCGTATAGGCATTAGGATTAATCTTTTCAAGGACTTTGAAAGGTTCTTCGTCTCTAGGGGACAACTTGCTCTTCCTCAAGTTTGGGAATCACTCCTTATTGAGATCTATCCAGACCAAATCACCTAGCTGAAACTCTCTCTTCCTCCATCCTCGGTTTTGTTTCTTGAGCTTAGTATTAGCTTAACTCAATTGCTCTACAACCTTCTGGTACATGACTCTAATGGCCTCGACTCTTTCTATGGCTGGCCTGTCATCATCATGTCTCGACTAAGGTACTTGGTCGATTGGGAGCTCAGGGTTTTAAACCCATAGGCAACCTCAAATGAGTACATTTTTGTTACGCTGTGGGCGATCTTATTGTAGGCAAACTCGAGGATTAACAAACATAGATCCCAATCGGCTATGTTTCATCTTACTACAACCCGTAACTAAGTTCCCACAATTCTATTGACAACCTCAGTCTGTCCATCAGCTTGTGAATGGCAAGACATGCTGTACAATAGTTTGATTCCCATTCACCTCCATAGCATCCTCCAAAAGTGGCTCATGAACTTTAGGTCTTGATTCAAAACAATGGCTTTAGGAACTCCATGAAGTTTAATTACTTCCTGCAAGAAAAGAAAAGAGATAGCTAAAGTGTCATTAGTTTCAAAGCAGGGCTTGAAATGTGCCATCTTTCTAAATCAATCCATAACTACCATGATGGAGTCCTTCCCTCAGGAGGTCTACGACAATCCTAACATAAAATCCATACTTTGGTCAGGATAGGCAAGGGTAGATAGTGTCCTTACTTAACTCAACTCTTAGCCTTTTGGCAAGTCATATACCTTTCCAGTACAGATTGGACATCGCTCTTCATCCCTGGCCAAAAGAATCTGGAGGATAGTACCTAATGGGTATGGCACTAGCCAAAGTGTCATGTCAATCCTCCTCCATACACCTTGCACATGAGTAATTCTCTCATGGGACAGGTCAAGATATATAGCTTCCCCTTCCAAGATAAGTATTCGTACTCCCTGTGGTGGTGATCCAGTGTCCGTCCTTCCTTACACCGGGCATAGATAGGACTAAAATGTGGATCCTCAGCATACATATTCTTTATTTTTGAAAAACCAAGCAGCCTTGTTTATAGCTTGGTCAAGAGGGTATGTCGTCTCGACAGGGCATCAACCACTACATTGTTCTTTCTATTCTTATATTTCACAACATAGGAAAAACCCTCCATGAACTCAACCCCTTTGGCTTGTCTCGAAGATAACTTAGGTTGACTTTTCAAATATCTCAAAAATTCATGATCAATGTAGATCATAAACCTCTGAGGCAACAGATAGTGTTGCCATACTATTAGGGCTCAGATTAAGGAGTAGAACTCCTTATCATAGATAGAATAGTTAAGTATAGCCCCTTGAAGTTTCTTGTTGAAGTAAGCAATAGGTCAGCCTTCTTGCATCAACATAGTACCTATGCCTAGTCCATATGCATCACACTCTACTTCAAGCACTTTGTCAAAGCTCAACAAAGCTAAGACAAGGGCTATAGTTAGCCTATCCTTTACTTCCTCAAAACTCCTCTTCTCCTTCTCTCCCCATCTGAATTCAACATTTTTCTTTGAGAGTTCAATGAGTAGGGCCACAATCGTACTCAAATTCTTTATAGATCTATGATAAAACGATGCTAGGCTATGGAAACTTCTCACACCCATAGAACAAGTCGACTCATGCCATTCTATGATCACTCTTATTTTCTCATCATCAACTCGAATGTCACCCCCACTCACAAGAAACCCCAAAAAGATCACCTTAGGTTGGCAAAAGTCACATTTCTTCATATTGGCATAGAGCTGTTCAACTTAGAGTTTTGCAAAGACTCTTCGGAGATGCTCCTGGTGAGTCTCCAGGTTGGGGCCATATATTAGAATGTCATCAAAATAAACCACGACAAACTTTCCTATTAATTTTTGAAGCACATGATTCATCAAGCGCATCCAAATGGCATTACAAGCCATTCATATAAACCATGTCATGTCTTGAATGCAGTATTCTATTCATTACCCTCGCGCACTCGAATTTGATGGTATCTAGATTTAAGGTCGATCTTAAAGAACACACTTACTCCACTTAATTCGTTTAGTATGTCATCAAGCTTATGTATGGGGTACCTGTACTTGATGGTAGTTCGATTAATCGCTCGGTTATCCATACACTTCCTCTAAGAACCATCTTTCTTTGTCACTAACAAAGCTAGCATGACACTAGGGCTAAGGGACTCGTGTACATACCACTTCTTCATTAGCTCATCTACCTGGTTCTGCAATTTAGCAACCTGTTCAAGATTCAGCCTGTAGGTAGGCTTGTTCAGTAGTACAGCTCCTGGCTGTAGGTCAATCACATGCTCAACACCTTAGATTAGGGGCAGACCTTTCAGGAGATCCTCTAGAAATAAGTCAGCAAATTCCTCTAGTAAGGTTTTTACTTTAGCAAGTAGCTCCTCCTCTCCAAGTCTCATCTCTAGAATTCTTTAAACAAGCAAATAAGTTGGTCCTTCGAGCTCCATCTCTCCTTTCAGTTTGGCTCTAATCAATATTAAAGCCTCTTCTTTTAAGGTTCAGCTAAGTTAAGACTGCATGATTTTCACTTGCTCAACAGTCATAGGATTAAATTTCACCCCCCTGCCTTCATACTTTAGGGAATAAGTATTCCTTCTTCCATCATATATCATTGCTCGATCAGACATCCATGGTCGTCTATGTAGAATTTGAAACACACACTGGTCAGCACATCACAAAGTACGTTATCTCGACATTTGCCAATGCAGATCGACATGGACACTTATTTGTTCACCTATAGAGCTCCTTTATCACTAAGCCAATGAAGCTTTTAAGTTTTTGGGTGAGGCTTAGTCAGCAATTTCAAATGCTAGACCACAAATGTAGAGGCTGCATTGGTACAACTTCCACTGTCAATAATCAGCGCACATAGTGATTCATTCACATTGTATCCAATATGGAAGAGATTTTCCCTTTGTTCATCTTCGAGTATAGGACTAACGCTCATCGTCCTTCCTAACACTAGAGTGGCCGGCATAAAGTTGCCTTCTTCACTATAGATAACTTTCTCCTTGAACGGTTCGGTCTATCTATCTTCCTTCAACTCCTCTACTTCCTCATCAATACTGTCAACCTCAATAGTCAACATCTTGCCTCGGATTACCATCGTTCGCTTTTTCGAACATTAAGCGGCCATATGTCCAAATCCTTAGTATTTGAAACACTTGATCTCACTCATCTTCCTCCCTAAACTCTAGCCCTTCTCAAACTTCCTTGGGGGTTCCTTCTCCTCTACTTAGGTAGTCTGATTAGGTCAAACCTCAGCAACCTTACTCAGATCCATTCGCACAGGTATGCTCGGAAAAAATCAGCTATTGCCAAGTCGGTTGATGGGTGGTCGAAACCTTCCTATTCGGTGCCTTTCTATCCTCTAGGTGGCTCGAATTGCATCATCAAGTGTTCTAATATCCATGGTTTCCAAGACATCCCCAATCTCATACTTTAATCCATCGATGCATCGCGACATAGTTCAATCCTTTGGCTCTACAACTTCATATCGGAACATTAACATTTGGAATATCTTAGCATAAGTGTCTATACCTTACCTTCCTTTTCTTAGCTCTTACAATCTTTTGAAGGCATCCTATAGATAATAGCTCGGTACAAACCTTATCCAGATAACCCTGTTCATTTCATCCTAACTCCTCATCTCATGTTTTGCTCCCCTTCTTCAGGTGGCTTGCAAGTTCTTCTACCATAAGATAGCATAACCAGTGAACTCCAACACAGTAAGTCTAACCTTTACATTGTTGGGTATGTCATAGCATTCAAATTGCTTTTCAATCCCATCTACCCAATCTAAGTAGTCATTAGCATCACCACTTTTAGAAAAACTTAGGATACATATCCTCAATCCTTCAACTCTAGGGGGTCGTGCATTTCTTTCATCAAGCTCATAGTACTCCTCTACTTCATCATCTCCTCCCTCTTCTTCCTCAATTCCTTCAAGTACTAGCATTCACCTAGCATCCTTACTCATTCCTTCAGCTTGAAGCGATCAAGCTGGAGCATTAACTCCGCCAAATTGACTATTGCCTCACTATTGCTACTCACATCCCTCTAGTGGGGTTATTTCTAGCTGCAAGTCTATCTTCTTAGATAATAGTCACCAACTGGCTACCAAGTTGGTAAGCCTATCCAAGCAATCTCCTACTTATTGAGGTGTGAACCTTCCTTCTTACCCTTAGCCATGCCGAGTACCACTTTCTTAGTTTCCTAAAGTTCCTTGAACATTGAGTTTGACATTGATGGTTACTTCACAAAAATTGATGTCTAATAATGCCACTTGAAGATCAATAACCAATACTCCAATCGCCACAACAATTTCACAACAAATGAACATTCAACCACACTTTATTTCATGTATCAAAAATAGGTGAAAATAGAGCTCAAAACACTTCTTATCAACTAAACTCCAATGTTAATAATAGAATTGTTAGCATACAAGAGTAGTAACAAACCACTCAAAGAACACAGTAGTCTAGCTTTAAACGTAGTCAAGCTCTGATACTAAGATGATATGGATTTATGAATGAACACACAAGCCCAATATCATATGTAACCAAAAAAAGGGGGTGGGTCCGAACTGCGAAATTCCTCGAAAAGTAAATGATAATCGAGGATGAGTAGGGGTTCCCATGCACTAACGATGGATATGATGCACCTACGCCTTACATGAGCTCAGGTCATACTTGATATAATGCACAAGTATGGCCGGAGGTCACTTGCCACTAATCTACGCTCAAATGGGCTAGATAAGAGAAGCTCAAGAGAAAGCAATGGGACACTTAGCTCAAGATGGTGTAGAAGTTTAGTAAATTCTCTGTCTATGTATTCATTCTTTCGACTATTACAATATACAAGTATTTATAGTACCTAGTTAAGGTAAGTCCTAAATTATAGAAAATTACAGAAATGGATCCCTACTTGCCAAGCAAAAAGGAGAATAATTTACAGGGGAAGCATGTAATTGTGCAAAAAGAATATCCTTTGTCAAAAAGGATAGTATAGATGTTAGAAAGGATAGCGCGCGTGTAATTCTATTCATTCTGTAGTTCTAATAACGCGGCGAGTCGAGCAGAGATGGGCCTTGATTAGACTTAGTCGACAACAGTAGTTTGACAGCTCTAATTGTTGGGACTGGACAAGGGTTAGGTCAGTGATGACTCACATTTGGGATCAGCCTCAGATGGTCGACTCCTAATAATTGTTAGCTCAACCTCAATACTATGGAGAGGGCTATATCCAGATTTAATGCTTGGACTGGTGTGTTATAAAGGGGTCAACTCAGTATGTCGGTTGATCACCTCAATAGTTTCCTAGAAGGTGTGGAGAGCAAAGTAGCTCAGCAAGTTAGATTGGGGAAAACACTACTCCTAGGCACTCAACTCACCTCGGACAGCTCGGCGAACCAATTGAGAAAGCCCTCGAGTTTAAGAGCGCATAATCGGTCCTTGATCCTTACCAAAACTACTCAACTCAAGGTACTTCCTCTAGTAAGGGACAATATTAAGGAGTTATTGAGGGAGCCCAGCCAAGTTATCACCATCGATGATAATGTAAAAGTTATCTAATAAGAAGTCATGGATAGCTGGGCAGACTAGCTAACTTCAATGTCAAGCCCTAAGAAAAGGAGCAAGAAAGAGCATGTCAACCAACCTCTATCTAAAAGAAGCAAAAGGATGAACGAGAGTGCCAAAGAGTAATAGGCTTCGAGGTACTAACCTAACCAAATGGTCCAGCCCATTTACTCCTTATCGAGATATCTCATTTGATTGTTGATTTTTGCTTAAGTTATTTAGAATACCTATTTCTTGTATTTTTCCTAAATTACCCTCATATTTATTTTATATTTATGGGAATGCCACTAGGTCATCCTTTTAGTCCTTTCATTTATAAGTTTACCACTATGTATAAATAGAACACATGTATAGGGTTTTAGATAAACTTTGACATATTAATGAAAAACCCTTGAGACTTTTCTCTTGGAAAACCCTTCTCTATCTACTATTATCAACCCCTTTATTGTAGCGAGAAACCTTATAACTTAGATTGGTGAGTCACATCTAGCTAGTCATAAGTCGTGTAAGATCTTGTTAGTGCATCATATCCAACTAGATAGCTTATGGATTTGCTAAAACGCACCCTTCTCCTCCCCCTTTTATTTTTTGTTATTGTTCATTATGGTGTTTCTCCATGTATGCAACATCAGAGATGCATCAACTTCACTAATATCAAAGCACAATTTCGATAAGGGAGCATGTTAGGTTTTGATAACTCTAATTTTAAACATATTTCATATGGTGATTTTATAGCATTTCCCTTACATTTTTGGTTTTCTTTAAAGAAAATGATACTTAATTGAGTAAAATGTTGATTTCAGGGTTTAAACGCATTCTAGGCTCGAAAACGAAGAAAACGAATCAAGTTTCACTCAATTCCGAGTTCAAACGAAGAAGTTATGAAATTTTGAAGTTATGCAGAAATTTTGCCTTTGTGCAGAAAGTTACACGACCTGGGGACACGGCCGTGTTCCAGGCCGTGTCTGGTGACGAAAATAAAATCCGTGTAATACACATATATAAGGAGATCTTAGGGTTCAAAAGAAAGAGAGACATTACAGAAACAAAGAGAGACAAGAGACAAGAGACAAGAAGAGACTTAAGGAGAAACAACATCAAGAAGCGATAACGACATCGATTTCAAGATTAAAGATTGTCCATCAAATCAAGAGGGGTTTTTATGCTTTATTTTATGTTTTTGATGGAACTCGTTTTTAAATTCGTTATGATAGCTTAGAATTCAAGTATTTAGGACTATGGAACCTAGGGTTTCATGTAACCCTTGGATTGAATTATAATTTCAAGAAAGTTTCTATCTTTTCTTGATTCAATTATATCGTTTAGTTATGGATTGATAATTCTAGAGTATCAATATATGATATTATGCATGTTGATTGAGAAATTGCATGTGTAATTAGATCTTAACATAATTGAAGAGAATTACATGTATACTTAGAGATAAGATACATGATTCTTTCGGAAAGTTGATTATTTGTGTGGAAATTCATTAAACATTAATGCAATTCTAAGTTATATTACTAAGTGAAGAGATTCCGGTAAATAATTTAGGATTAGGGTTAATATGCTTGAGAAAGATATTAGCTTTAATTGTGAATCCCTCTGGTCAAGAATTATAGAAACTGAATTGAATATATTTTAAAAAGGTTACATGTTAAACACTAGGGGAAATAATTCCTAAATACATCATTGCATACTTGAAGTCGTTAATAGTTTATTGCTTTCTAATTTGCGTAATTAAGTCTCATAAGTAGTTTAGTTGTTAACTTCAGTATTTTTAATTCATTCAACTCATCATAATTTTCCGGTTAGATAATAAAGCTAAAGCTAATATTAGTACTCAAAATCTCTGAGGGATCGACTCGGACTCATATCCGACTATATTAAAATTGATAGATGCGCTTGCCTCGTATCTGGTTTTATGAAGTTTTTGTTCGTATACTATTGATGGATGTTGCGTTCCTTCCATAACTACTGTAGAAAGTGTGCTAGGGTTATTGTTTTGTATTTGAGAAGGTGTTGATTTATTGGCTTACATGGTGTTAATAGGAATTTGTTGACTAAAGAGTGAATCTTCTATTCGATATATTAGATACTAAGACAACAGTACTAGAAACAAAGAAACTTAGTTGTTATTCCTTCTATATAGTCATTGGCTTGAGTAGCTATATGTAGAGAAATTTTACCCAGATTTTTGAAGGCAACAAGGACGATGACTTAGGTTTTGAAATTGTAAGTGAAAGCTTCAAGAAATTGTTAAGGATTCAAATTGGGTGCTTAAATTGAGACACGGGTGTTTGATTTCCTTATAGTAGGTGTTCTAATTTTAGATTTGGGTGTTGAATTATGGACTAAAGGTGTTCATTTGGTAGTTATGTTGTCGCAATAATGAAGAAGTGGAGTTTAGGGCTATGAAAGAACAAGAGTAGTATGTTAGGTTTATGGGTTTGTGAATGTCAGTCGCCAGAGCTATGTTGGTGGTGTTTTCATCTAATACTATGTGCATCTGAAGCTGAGCTATAGGGTACAAAGTAGTAGCAACAGCTGACATTAGTGTTGTAATGGGTATCAAGAGTTGTTGTATATTATGATAATGGTGGTAGTGACTTGTGTAATAACGTGAGTTAGCTATTAGTACATTGGTGTTTGTTCATGTGAGTGGTGGTCATAGTGATGAAAATAGTAATGGGAAGTGTTCATAGGTTCAAGAAGTGTTTGTATGAGTGTTCGAAACTTATAACCAAGTATACAAGTGAAGGTCAGTAGCATATGTGAGTTTAGGTATGGCTATCATCAGAGTTCAATTGGTTGTATGCAGTCAATAGTTTTGGGTTATGTGAAATTGTAGCTATAATCTATGTTGGTGTATCAATAGCTACTGTATAAGTGCTATTGTGAACTATTACTGAGTTGATTTACTGTACCTAGGTAATTGCGTTTGAGCTCTCCATATATATGTCAAGCTGTCCTTAATTTGTGTATAAGTTGATTACCAACATGCTATTGAGTTGTGATGTAGTAGCTCAGCTGCTTTGTTGTTTCTGTATACATTCTAAGCTGCTAACATAGTGTTAATCAAGCTAGTATGTGTGAACCAAGCTTACGCATAGTGCTATGCTAAGATCTCATGTCTAAACTCTTGTTAAACTAGACGAATTGTGCCTATGCCAAGGTGTATTTTGTGTAGGTGTTCACGAATCAAGAGTATATTCGAAGTGTATTTGTACGGTATTAATTGGATTATCAAACTACCCTAATTGTTAAATTTGCCAAGTACTATAAGTGAACTCCACTATAAAATTGAGGAGTATATCAGCAATTATTTGATATAAGCTATTATAGCGCCTACCAAGTTATTAAATCGTTCTCTTCGAACCGTGTGAGATGTTGTGTAGATTTTGTCAAGTGCCAAACTAAAATAACTAAGCTAAACTTAATATCTTGAGTTGAGCAATAGGTTTGCGTTACTACATTCCAAGTTGCCGAGCTAAATTGCAATCATTGTCTGAGCTATAAGGTACTACAATTCAAAGTGTCAAGCCAAAATTGGATACAAGTGAGCTATTGTATCAAAGAATAGCTGTTGTCAAGCTGTTCTATTTAGTTTCTATGCTGAGATTGTCGATCTGAGCTTTCTCTTATGTATAGTCGAGCGTGGTCTTGCGTACACCAAGCTATGCATAAGTGCTTCACGTGGAGTTGCAAACTTAGTCGAAGCGTGCAAGAATAATTGTAGATTTAAACTATAGAGGAGCTCCAAGCTCATTATCATGTGTTGTTTTGTTTAATTTGTAACTGAACTAAGGTAGTGTCATAACCAAGCTATTGTGCTCTAAGACTTATCAAACTCATTATTGCTAAGCTTTCCTTATTTGTATCCAAGCTAAAATTGAAGATCTAATCATCTAAGCTGCTGTGTACTTGTGAATTGAAGTGGCAAACGGATGCAAATATTTGTTGTGCTATTTTCATAATTGCTGAGCTATTCGTAAAGTATGAGCTATTTTATTTACATGTTAAGCTTCTAAAACAAAGGCAAGGTGATCTATTAAATTACTACCAAGCTGTTCTATCATATCTAAGCTCGTGTGCCGAGTTGCTATTTCTTTGACTTACTAAGCTACTAATATTCTAAGGCTAAGCTAGCTAAGCTATTATGAAGTATGTATCATATTATTAAGTCCAATCAAGAGAAGGAAAGTTAAATCGAGCTAAATTGTTTGATTGAACAAACCAAGTGTCTAGTTGAAATTGTATCCTAGCTAATTTAAGTGTCTAAGCTAAGCTCCTGCAGTACATCTTCAAGCTGAACTTGTGACTCCGAGCTACTACAATCTAACGTACTAAGCTATTTCTTAATTGGAGACTGAGATATGTACTGAAATATATAATAGTTGAGCTCGGTGGTTTATATTCGAGTTGACTAGGTGCTATAACTTTGAGAGAGAAGTTATGCGATGGACTCTAATCCCCAAGCTAACTGTCAAAGTATATGACCTAAGCATCGAGCTTGTGCTGTTGTGAGTGTTGATTTAACTTTCATAAACAGCCGTAGGGAGCTCTTAGGTATAGGAACTTCCTCACCAAGCTGCTCTAATCTAAAGTGCAAAGCTACGTTGTTGAGTAGCAAACCAAAGTATGTGTGCTAAGAAAGTGTAAGATTTGTCGAGCTCCGAACTGTAAAGACCTAAAATTTGGATTTAAATAAGTGTCGAGCTAAACTGAAATCTAAGTGAGCTACTATGAAGAGAGCCTAACATAAACTGTGATCGAGCTGTTGACGTGCTCATACCATGCTATTACTACTACATACCAAAGTACAAGTGTTATCTCATTTAGTTGATATCAAGAGTTAAAGCTACATCTTGTTGGATAATTAAGATCGAACCCGAGCTATCCAAACTTTGGACAGTCTAAGTTGTGCCTTTCTGGAGTGTAGAAATTTTTTTTCAAGTAGAGTAATAAACCACAACCGTACAAGTGCAAACCTAAAATCAATGAACCAAGAAATTGCCAAGCTTACAATTACCAAGGTAGCTACTGTGTTGTGTGTAACCAAAGCTATTAAGAAATTTCAAGTGTTGGTCACATTGGTTTATGTGTTGCTTAGAATCGTTAGCTTAATTAAAATTCAAAATTTCAAAATATGGCAAAGGAGCTCAATTTATGCAATATGGCATTAAATAAATTTTACATTAAGGGAAGACTTGAACAGGGTATTATACTAATTTAGATTAATCACTATCCTATGAACTTTATCTCTAAAATTGTTATTAGAAGATTGGGCTACAAAACTGTAGACCACTCAAATCCATATGACTTTGTTTATAATGATGAAGTGGTTTGAGTGACAAAGCAAACTAAAATAGCCTTTTCCATTAATAAATTTCAGGATAAAGTTTTATCTGATGTTGCTAGCATTGAAGATTGTTACATGTGTTTAGGTTCTCTATGGAAGATGATTCATAACATGAGCTATGCACCTTTAGAGAACACTTATTCCTTCTAAGACAAAGAATGAGTTATGCTCCATCATATATCCCCAGCTAGTCTTGAAGATGATTTAAGGATTGTTAAGACTTTAGTCAAGAAATGGAGGACCAAAAAGAAAATTCCCAAAGAGGTCATCAAAGTGGAAGAGAAAGTTATGAAGGAGTTGTTACACCCTCCATGGTGACCAAAGAAGAAACTAATTGTGAGGAAGTGAATGAGGTAATAACTGCAGAAAATGAAGTATTAGAGGAAGTAGAGCAATTTAAGCTCTTACATGTTCAAATTTCTCAAGCTCGTGTCATGTTTGAGCTTGAGGTTTTGTTATTCCCCATGATTGATAGCTATCGAAACTACTTAAGGGTAATTAACAAGATATGCAATGAGTGGAAGGAAGGGTGTTTAATGAAAAGCATTATTGATTATGCTCACGATAAGTGGAAAGAGCGTCAAATTGTGTTTGCCTTGATCAGCAAGCTAAGCTATTGTAGTGTATTTTTGTTTTATTCTTCCAGATTTGTTTTTTATCCAAGTGGAAGTGGGAGTAGTCAATTGTCAAGTTTCGAGTTGAAACATTTTCAAGAAGGGGATGATGATAGGCTTCAGGATATCGACCCAACCAAATGCCAGAGCCCAACTCATCTACTCCTCACTTGAATATATCATTTGATTACTTATTTTTTATTATGCTATTTAAACTTACTATTTCTTTTGTTTTTCCTAAATTACCCTTATGTTTATTTTCTATTTACAGGACTGCCACTAGGGAATCCTTTTAGTCCTTTTCTTTATAAGTTTGTGACTATGTATAAATAGAACATATGTATAGGGTTTTGGATAGACTTTGACATATTAATGAAAAACCCTTGAGACTTTTCTCTTAGAAAAGCCTTCTCTACCTACTCTTATCAATCCATTTAACAAGGATTGTGGCGAGCAACCTTATAACTCAAACTAGTGAGTCACATTCAACAAGTCGTAAGCTGTATAGGATCTTGTTGGTACGTCATATCTAGCTAAATAACTCACAAATTTGCTAAACACCATGGCCCCCCTACACCCCTCCCCCACCCACACCTTTATTTTCTGTTCTTGTTCATTGTACTCTGGTACCTATCCATGTGTACAAGCTCAGATATGCATCAAAGAGGCCCTAAGGAATAAGGCCTTCGGCATCAAGTCCACCGAGTTTATTCCCAACTGTAAGGTGGGTGAATATTTTGTGCTATATTGGAAGTACACGATCTTAGATATCGATTCTGCTTTGGGTGATAAGACAAAGTCCTTAGCCTTGATGGAGGGGCTTATTCTCCCAAAGGACAAAGAGAAGGCTAAGATAGATGTAGACAAAGTTGGTAGATGTAACAAAGGTCACATCGCTGCCAAGTTGTATGATGTAATTTCCTCTTAGATCGCAATTTTCTTTGGTTCGCAATATTGATTTTTTTGTCTACTCTTTATTGCTATACAAATTAATAGTCATATTTTGATAACTCTAGACGAAGCCAAAGAGCAAATGAAGAAGGTATTTCAACTCCACATTCATCATGGTTTTAAGGCTAATTAATTTATTTAGTTTTAGATTCATTATGGAAAGTGGAGGGGGCTTACAACTCCTCTAAGGCACAAACTGCTGAAGCCGAGAAAGCTAGAATAAAGGCCGAGATGGAGGCTAAAAAGTTGAAAAGGGAGCTCTCAGCTAAAAAGTTGGAGCATTCACTAGTGACCGATGAAGTCATGAGCCTAAATGCCAAGAATGATGAGCTTTTCAAGGAGGCTGAAGATCTAAAGGAGCAACTTTGCAAAAAGAGGGAGGAGTGATGGGGGTTAAGAAAGACGCTTTCTACCATGAGCAAGGAAGAGGACAAGTTGAGGGTCCAAATCAACAACTTTGATATCAAGAACTCAAAATAGGAAGCATGCATTATCGAGCTAGAGGAGGCTACAAAAAGGAAGCCTTATCAATAGTAACTCCTAGTCAACAATACAAAAAATTGCTTCGCAAAAAGTTCTTATAAGGGGTCCAACTAGCTAAGGTAAAAATTTTGAAGTTTCACCCTAATTACAAACCATCATGTCTCAACTTCACCGATGTTGATAACGAGGATGCTAATAGTGGTGATGATGAAGAGGCTGGTGAAGGAGAAGAGGTGATGGTTAGGATTAAGGTGACAACGAATAGGCCAGTGTGGAGGCCCCTACGGATGCTAATGAGCTTTTTACGAAGGAGAACCCTTATGTGTGTAAAGAGACCTCTAGCTCCTCAAATAAAGCCACCAATGCCAATAAAGAAATCTGCTCCAAAAAGGTCCCCTTAAGCTCTACCAATCAAGATTGTAATTCCATAGAGTCTAAAAGAAAGAATATCTTGGACTCCTAAGGAGTCAATTGATTTATGTTAATTGTCTATTATGACAAACTTTTCTAAACTTTAATTGAGGTCGAGATGATGACCTTCCTGTTGTAATTAATCTTTATTTTATGTTTGACATTTTTTTATTTATGGCACGTTTTGTTACACATGTAATTAGTACTTCTATCTTTTCATTAACATAGCTAGAGGTTGTTTGTTACTTATGCAGGACTAGAACTTAAAACATTAAGGTTCATTTTTTGAACCATACAACTACCTGTTTGAGGCTATTTTGAGTTCGCTAGCCCTAATAGGTTGGAACTCTCTTCAAGGAAAGTTTAACATTATTTTCCAATTAATATTAAGCTTGTTAACTGATGTTGCTCAAAACTTTTTAAGCATTAGGTTGTTTTCTGCATAACTAGAACTACATTAGTTCGTTGATCCTAGTTAAATTAGTAATAAAAATAATGGTGAGGAGGGACACTCATAAACTTGGAACAAATACTTCATATTGAACTTACATAAGCCATTACCTTACATTGTAAAGAAAAAGCTAATGTAAACATACAAAAGTGCTGACAATACAAGATAACTAGTCGAAATAAAACATGAGTTTCCTAGCATTCTACATATAAGCCACAACCTTTTCATCCGACATTTCTAGTTAGTAGGCCCTATTGCCTATGCCTTCCCAAACCTTTTCTAGGTCCTCCTAATTTACGCCAAGCTTCCTTTGATTGTCTCGTACACTAGTTGCCTCCAATTTCCTACAAGCTAAGTCTCTAAGTTGACATAATTTGTACTTCACTTTCTAATTGTATCACCTTACCACCTGATGCTAATAAGCAGCAACTCCTGATCTTGTAGTATCTCTTATTTCCTCAATTGTGTCCAAATTGGCCATTAAGTCAACCTAATTTTCCATGATCTCAAACTCTTTGCTTTTGCAAATTAGGCAACTCCAACTCAATAAGTAAAACAGCTTCCATTCCAAAAGCAAACCTAAAAGAAGTCTCTCCTTTTGAAGTCCTATAAGTGATCCTATTACCCCACAAAATATTAGGTAGTTCATCGACCCATCTACCTTTGGCCTAATTAACTCTTCTTTTCAAACTATACAAGATAGTCTTATTAATAACTTCTACTTATCCATTAGTTTAGGGGTAAGCTATTGAGGTATAGTTCATCCAAATACCATGCTTTTCACAAAAAGCTTAAAACTTATCATTGTCAAACTTTGGCCCATTATTAGTTATTATCATGAAGGGAACCCCAAACCTTGATATAATAGAGTTGAAAACAAATAACCCAATCTTCTTTTTTGTAATCCTTGCTACTGCCTCGGCCTCTATCCATTTAGTGAAGTAATCCACTGCAACTATTATAAATTGCTACTCAGTAATAAACCTTGGGAAAGGCCCGAGTATATCTAACCCCAATTTGACAAAAGGCTAGGGGCTAATTAGACAATGTAATTCAATAGAAGGCATATGACTTAAGGCCTCATGTTTTTGTCATTACAGACATTGCTATACAACAACCTTAGCATCTTCTTTCATGGTCAACCAATAATACCCGAGTCTTAGTACACAAATATATAGAGTCTAAGCTTTCACATGATTATTGTAAACACCTCTATACAATTCAAAAAGAACTTATTGAGTGTCTTTTGATGAAAGACATTAAAGGTAAGGCTATGAGAGGCCACGCCTGTATAACTGGTCATCAATTAATGTGTAATTTATGGCCAGATACATCAACCTCCGAGCTTCTTTCTTATCTTAAAGTAAGACCATCCTTCAAATAGTCAATAATTAGATCCATCCAAGACCTCTCTCTTGGGTAAGTAGCTAGTTCAAAACTCTACCCCATTGCTTCCAAACTTTTTCTAAGGAGATATTTGATAAAGAGTTTGTCATTTAAGTTAGGAAGTGCCATATGGGCCAATTTTAAAAGCTTATCAATAGTAATGTTCTTGATTCTTGGTATCTTCTCAATTGTAAAGGACTAAAATCCTTCTCTAAGAGTTCGTACTACTATCAAGCACTTACTCATCACATCTTCCTTTGTTAGATAGCACCCTTTCACTTAATTCACAATCAATTGCAAATTGAAGAAAATGTCCACTTTCTTGGTTCCAACTTTCCTTGCTAATCTTAACCCAGCAATCAAGGATTCATATTCAGCCTCATTATTACTAGCCAAAAATCCGAACTTCAATGCATACTGAATTTTCACATTGTAGGGTCCTTATAAGATAAGGCCCGTACTACATCCTTCCTTAGTGGATGAACGATCCACATATAAATTCCATGTGGGTTTCTCAATCATTTCTATGATGTCTTCTTCTCTAATGAATTCTACCAGGAAATCTACCAAAACATAAGCTTTTAGTATTGTTCTGGGCTTATATTATACACCATAGGCACTTAACTCCAAAGCATATTTAATCATTCACCCTAAGGAATCTAGCCATCATAAGACTTAGCATAGAGGCTAATTAGTAAAAACTATGATTTGCTTAGCTTCAAAGTACGGCTTCAATTTTCTTACCAAAATTACCATAACCAAGACAAACTTCTCAATCTTCGTATACCTTTGTTTTGGGCCTTACAAGACATGACTTACGAAATAAACTAGCTTGTTTCCCTTTCCTTCTATCCGAATAAGGACAAACAAAAAAGCTTAACTGCTAACTAACAAGTACAAAAATCGATCCTTCTTTAGGATAGGTGTCAAAAGGATTGGCAATGATGCTAGAAACTTCTTTAACTCCTTGAATGCCACCTTGCATTCATCAATCCATCAAAAATCCTTTGGTTTTTTCAAGACTTCAAAAAATTCTACGCACCTATCTATGCTCTTAGACCCAAATCTGTTCAAGGCAACTACCCACCTAAACAATTCTTAAACTTCTTTAATAGTGTTAAGAGACTTCATGTTCCGTATTGCATCAATCTTCTTGGGATTCGCTTCGATGTAACATTAAGTGACCACATATCCCAATAACTTGCTTGAAGTAGCCCTAAAAATGCATTTTTGTGGGTTAAGTTTCATGTCATACCTCCTCAAATTGTCAAACATCTCTTCGAGGTCAGCAAAGTGCTAACCTTCTGTTGTGCTTTTAACTAGTATGTCATCAACAAAAACTTCAACATTATGGTGAATTTGGGGCTTAAACATTTTTGTCATGAGCTTCTAATAGGTTATGTTAGCATTTTTAAGCCTAAGGGGAATCGCTGTGTAGCAATAGGTCCCAAAATTTATGAGGAACAATGTGTAAACTTCATCATCCTTTTCCATCTTAATCTAATTGTAATCAGAAAATGCATCCATGAAAGAGAGTAAGGCATGTCCGGTAGATCAATAATTGGTAAAGGGAAATAGTCTTTAAGATAGACCTTATTCAAGTTTATGAAATCTATAAACATGCGCTACCTACCGTTCGACTTCTTAACTAGCACACAATTAACTAACCAAGTCAGATAAGGCTCTTCTCTTATGAATCCTACCTCCAGTAACTTTTGGACCTCTTCTTCTGTAACTGCCTGCTATTCGGGGCAAAGTGTCTTTTCTTTTGCTAAACTATCTTTGTCTTCGAATTAATCTATAGTTTGTTCATCATTACTTCCCTAGGGATGCCCAGCATATACGAGGGAGTCCAAGCAAAGACATCAACAATATCCTAGAGAAACTTGATTAAGTCTTGATGAATGTTTGCTAACAATGGTCTCCCTATCTTTGCTATCTTTTCAAGGTTGTTCCCAATTTGACATTATCTTAAAGAAACTTGATTAAGTCCAAGTAAATGCTGATCATAGTTATAAGATCTCCCTTGCATGCCCCAACTCCAGTAGTAGTAGGGAGTTTTTCCTTGAGAATTGCATGGACCGTGCTAAATAAATGCTGACAAGGTCAACCCATAATCATATTATAAAGGGACCAGCACTTTACAATAGGGAAATCTAACTTATCCTCTGTAGTATTCTCATCATCTCCAATCTAAATTGGAAGGGAAATCACTCTAATAACCCATACAGGTTAATTGTTAAAAGCATACAAATCATAGTTATAAGATCTTAGCCATGCCTTGATCTTTGGCTTCATTTGGTCAAAGGCGTATTGGAAAATAATGTCTATCAAACTTCCAAAGTCAATGAAGATCTTTTTCACCTCAAAGTTGGTGAGTCTCACACTAATCACCAATGCATCATCGTGAAGCCTCAGTACACCTTCAAAATCTTCCTCCACGAAGTATATAGAATTGTCAAGCTTAACTTTCTTGCCCTACACATTGCAAACATATTGCACGGCATTAATTGAACTCTAAGAGCTAGACCGGCCTAAGGTGAAAGGCCCACTAACAATGGTGTTTACCATACCATTTGCGTCTCTATTGTTACCTCCATCCCTTGCCTCCCTCTTAGGTTGAGGAGGGAATTTTGCATTTCCCTACTCATCTCTTCATATCTGGGTAGGCCACTCAATATTCTTGGCATCGTGAGCAAGGAACTTACCTAAATACCTTTGTTGGATTGCATCCTCAATTAGATTTTTTAGTTAAATATACTCATCAATATTGTGGCCTCTATAACGATGAAAATCACAACACTTATTCGAATTTTTGCTTGATGGATTTCCCCTCATCCATTCCAACTACTGTAGTACTCCCATCTAGTTGCACACTTCATTAAAATATCAAACATTAGATGGTTGAAAGGGGTGTGAATTAAGTAAGTTAGAATGCATGGTTTCTTCCTTTTGCCATTGCTTCCCTTTGAGTTGATCAAAACGTGCCCCAAGTATCTCTCACATTCTTCTTCTTATCATTCTTCCAATCTCCTTTATTTGGATTGACCTTACACCAAGCTTTGATGTTATTTTCCTATCAAATATAAGACGTAGCCTTAGCCTTGAATTTAGCAAATGTCTTTGGCTTACTTTTTGTTAGAGATTTAAAGAAATATCCATGCAGTTTAACTCCATCCATTACCACATTAAGAGCAATGCTCATGTCTAATTCTAGAATTTGAACCATCTCGACCATGAATAAAGCCAAGTAGTCTAGAATAGACTCTTCGAATCTTCATTTTATAGTATAAAGGATGGATGAGTCCTTAACAGGGAGTTTACTTACAAGGAAGTACTACAAGAACACTTTTGCTAAATCATCGAAACATGAAATCGTGTTTGGTTTCAAATGTTTGAACTAAATACTAACAACATTTCTCAACGTTAAGGGGAATGGTTAACAAGCCACGGTATCACTTAAGTCGTGCAACTTAGCTAATGTGCGGTAGTACTCAGGTGATCTTTTGGGTCTTTTGTCCCATCATACTTTTCAAATTAGGGGAACTTAACATGCTAAGGTAGTACTTCTTCCAAAATTTCAAGATGAAAGGTCTCCTCTTTATTTGGAATTGCATATTGGTCGAAGCAAGGGCGCTAACATATGATGGCCCAACATGGTGCCCCTACTGAGGTTGCTTTCCTTTGTTGATTTTCTTAAGAGTAAGGATCGAAGGTCCAAGTGTTACCCTGACCTGCTTTTTTAGTAATTCTAGTGAATGGACCAAATTAACAAAGTTATCAGCATTACTACCTCCGTGCCCTTATTCCTAGCCTAGCAGATTACTCTTACGAATAAATTCTAGAATTTCATCATTTTTCTTATTGAGTTCTTGATTCTCCTTTGCCAGGTCAGCGTAAAGTTGCTCTAACCTAGTCAAATGTTGTTCATTAATGTACCTACTCCTCCCCAAGACATACTAAGGAGAAGAGCCAGCACATGCACTTTTGGTCATGCGTGTTTTTTCCATGTAGCAATTAGGTTCAAAATAGACGGCACCAAATGTTGTCAACTGATTTTAATGTAAAACATTAGTCTTACAAAAGTAAGAAGAAAAGGGTAAAGGGTGTGCTGGGGCTAGTCTAATATAACCATTTCGATGCTTAAGTAAGTGAGTGTTTAGATAAGGTCGTAAATGAGTGAATAAGCTAAAAGCGTTAAAGCGTTAGACAGTGTGAGAGAGTTTTCACAGTGTTTTCTTTCCCTTATTTATGACAAGTTATCATTGGTCATGGACCACATGGCAACTCCTAAATTAAGCATATATCTAAAAAATAGGAGTAGTGGGCGGTTATGTAATGAAGTCGAGCACGACCACAACTGTCTACACCACTTTTCAAATTGAAAATAAGCAAATGGATAGGTCGGGCCCTTAAACCCATCATATGAGCTAAGCCCAATACAGTAATTCATCAAACAGAGCCTAATCAAAGGCCTTAGCTGAGAATAGTACTACTTAGTGGCCAAGGTGCCGAGCAAGAATACTGGGCAAAATTCTACTATCAACACATGGTGACCTTCATTCATCATCACTTCCAATTGTAAGAGAGATGGAGAGGACAAGGAGACAATGTAGAGATTAGGGTTTTTCCCTTATCTTAATCAATTGTGTGTTAATTATAAATGGAGAGAGAGGAAGAAAAGTCTACGGTAGAGATTAGGGATTCTGTTTCTCTCTTTCAATGGAAAGAGACATGTTTAATTTAGAAGGGTATAATTTGTAATATATGAAATTACATAAGGTTCTTTTGAGGAGGAAAGAAATAATGAAGTCTAGGAATTGTGATTCATGGCTCTAGACAAATAATCCCAATTCTAAGTTGTTGGGAATCACCATTCCATAGGGAATAGCTATTATGGAATCAAAATATAAGTGAATGCCGTAATAGCAAGTCCATAAGTAATAAGAATGGAATGAAATTGCTAATACAACAAAGTAAATAAGTTGTTAAGGTCCTTCTCTATTCTTATGTAATTCAAGTATGGGTACCTTATGTTGTAATTCGTACACAATGTGCTAAGACACTTTTTGATGTATTTGTGAATATTATTTATAAAAGGCAAGTATTTATTATATTTATATATTTTTCTACTAGTATATATTTTACAATAAAGTCCCATAGGTAATTAAAGTATGTGTGGAATTGTAATAAAGATGTATTATCAGTGAGATTCTATAACATTGTATTATCTAAGAGTTGTCATTAGTCAAATAAATATCTAAAGGGGACAAAAATATTTAGACCAACTCGTTGTGTAACTAAAGTCATTCTCATTGGACTAAGGGAAAGATATCCAAGTTATACAAGTTGATACCTAAAGTTAAGCGGGTACACTGACATAACCTTCTAATAAAGGACAACACATGTTTAATATCATTAGTCCCTCCTCTATATAAATGAGCATAAATAATCTCTAAACTTAAGACCTTCATATATCCTATATACGAAATATTATGCTTTGATGATATTAAACGCAATCTTTATTTAGATTGTAAACAATACAATTACTATACAACATGAAGTATAGAGAGGATAATGATGAGTCAAAAGAGAATTCATCACTTTCTTAGATTAAGGAATCGATATCTATGGCAGCTTGGTTAAGATAATCATAACTTGTAAGCCTATGGCTATGGCTATGGCATGTTTTATAGAGTTTATTTTATCTTGAAAACCAAGTAAAACGATATATAATTAGAATATCACTTGATTAAGAGATTTAATTACGCAATAATCAACTCATAGTGATTTCACGTTTACACCCTTTATATTACATTAGATGACCAATAATTGTTACCAAATTGTTACCTTGATTTGTATTTAAATAGACACTACTTTCGTGTATAGAAATGTAGGGGGTCATACATTATATCATGATTAACGAGAATAAAGCTTTTGATAAGAAATTTTATTGTATCAATATTTTTTCCCAAGCTAGAATCAATTGATTCAAAATAATATATTGGAAGCAATTTATTTTACCGCATAGAATATATTTGTGATTAAATACCTTTTAAAGGTTATTTTATATTGCCTTTTTCATATAAAGTAAATGGAATTTATTCATTCCATGTCAATTACAATCAAAAAGCTCATGGCAATTAAAAGGTTGTTTACCATTAATTCCATATTCAATTATTATACAATTGAAAGATTGTGGAAATTGAAAAGTTAATGGAATGAAAATTATTTGTCATTAATTTTAGTTAATGTAATATAACATTCAAAAAGAGATAAGGGTAGATAAAAAAGTTTTATGATTTTTATTCATATATATACCAATGAAAAGGTAATAAAAAGTGATATAACATTTCACTTCTTAGATTTTCTAATTCTAATCCAAGTTATCTAAAAATAGAGAGGATTAAAATTTGTTCTTGTTAATTTGTGTATGGATACCGCTAGAAAAACTACATTTAGAGTCTTTATAGTGAACATATTTGAAAACAACAAATCGGAATCAGATCACTATTAAACTCTAGTTTTAAGAAGAGATGATATTTTCATAAGCAAAAAGGTATATTTATAATCTTTTATTAATATATATATATATATAATATTTTTTACCTGTTACACATTAATCATAGAATAGAATTTATAGTTATTTTATTTTCGCTTCATTCTTTCTAATCTACAAAACCTAACACCTTATACATGATTTTATTATAAACGAAGGTGATCTCCATCATAACTTAAATGACAATGATTTCTTGGTTTTCTACATTTTTATGCTTATTAAATTACTTAATTAAACACATTCAATAATATAATTTTATTAAATTAACGCCGAGATATCAATCAGAAGTTCATGTGTATCCCCTTAAGTAACATTAATAGATAAGGATAAAATGTAGCTTATGTCCTTATTAAAAGACAAAACTCTGGTAATGTGTGCATGGTTGACCAAGAAGTCGATCAAAGAGGGGCATGGAGGTGGAGGTCAATATGGAAGTTAGATGATTCAGAAACTGGCTCCTTACAATTGGCCTTTTCAGCTAATTTCATGAAAGCTTACGAATATTGTTTCGTCCTTAACTTCTTATATTGGTATTTAGTCTAATTAGCTTCTTTTTAGTCATTCATTTTCACTTTATTGGCATTAGAAATATTTTTATACTTATAAGTTTCTATTTTCTATATAAAAAGGCCTTGAGCCTCCTTTGGTGGCCTATACAATTGATAAAGCTTTTAGTTTTTATTTTACCAAATTAGCCTAAAAACATTATATAATTACAAGCAACTCCAATCCTATTTCTAGAGCATTTATCAATACTTTAAATGAGTAAAATCGTGATTATAGCCCATTCATCTTTCACCGCACTCCATCTCTCTTTTCACGTTTTCTTGAGCAGTTTATTTTATTCATATTTACTTCTTTAGTCTTACTAGCCCTACAAAGAAATGATAATCTACTGGAGCAGAACTAACTCTCAAAATCACTATTTCTTTTGGTCACTGTTTAAAGAAGCATATCCCACTATTATAATCTCCAATTTATTTTGTTATTCTAAGATTTCTTTCTTCTTCTTCTTTTTTTTTTTTTTTTTTTTTTGGGCAACAATTGCATGGTCATTCACATAAGTGCTGTCCTTTGAGGAGATGCGTCTCTCCCACTCCCTCCTAATTTCCCCTGAATTTAAATATATTATGTTCGGGTTTTGTTTTTGTTTGCTGCCCTTTTATATCTGAAAATTGAGTTTCATGTTTGATTGAACAATTGAAATAAACCGATTGGTCATACCTTCCTTGTCTTCCCTCACTTCATTCTCACAATCAACTTCATGAAGTCAATATCTCTCACCTAGTTACTCTCTCAATCCATCTGCATTATCTGTCTCCCCAATGTAATGTCTCTACTAAGAGTATCATCCAACGCTAAGCTTATTCTTTACTTAGTAATTGAGTATTTAGACATTGGTCTAAAGAAATTTATTGACTCAATTGCAAAGACCAAATCAAAAAATTTCATGGCGGAAAATTTTCTGTTTTAGTCGTGTAAAGGTGTTGCCCATTGTTATGGCCTGTGCTTCACCATGATTCAAAACTACATGATTTGTTGATTGATAAGATGATGTAGGACAGTGAAAGCAAAAAATTATAAAAGAATAGAAAAGTTAAGAAAGCACAAGAAAAAAATTAATCTAAACAAAATTTATTACGAAAGAAAATAAAACCTAGAAAGATATATCTAGCAGCCTCATATCATTAGATTAAGATAATAACTTTATACCATCGGCAAATTGTATAGCCTTATATCAAACAATAAGATTTTAATAGTCTCACACTATCGATAAAAAAAAAAAAAAAGCATTACACCAATTCAAAAAGAATAATTTTAGTCAACATGTGATCGCTCCTCTAATTAATTACAAGCTTTACTTATTTATACGCATAACATGACATGATATTTTAAGAAACTAAATCTTAATAAATCTAAATAATAAAAATTTTCATATCTTAAATAAAAAATATCTACCTAATCAAATCTTAAGAAAAGATATATTAATAATATCATATCTGATCTTTCTTGATTCGCATAGCTAATCATATTTTCGGGTAGGCTACTATAATTCCTCTTAAGAGTTACAGCCATGAGATTATGTATCATTTAATTAGCATGCATCAGATTTCATAAATTTAATTATTTCCATATGATTATTTTTTAACTAATGTTGATCGATTTAATTTTCTCAACTAGAGTCCGGTAAACAATTATCAAAATAGATGTCAAACATTAAAAGCTTCTAGACTATGATTTATAAATTTAAGCTTTTAAATTTTGTATTTTTTTTAATTGGTATTTGGGCTCAATTAATTTTTCTTTTCAGGTTTAATTATTTTCATATTCTGGTGCTAAAACTCTCTATATATCAATATAAACATTTTCATGTCTATGAATATCGGACTCAATTCTTATGTTAAGCTTTTTCATTGGTTGTTGCTCTTTAGTAGCGTATGTCCGGAGGTGTAACTAAGCACCAGCCATCCAAAGAAGAGACATATCCACCTTTCTCATGAGATACAGATTGGGAAAGAGAGAAAGAAGGTAGTGGATAGTGTGTTGGTAGAACAATGGGATCGAACGGCAACAATGAAATATCTTATGAGCAAAATTGATTGTTCTTATATATGTTGTCGGTCTGCGCCCCACCGTAAGGCCCTTGGACTTGCTCCAACGCGACTTGCAAGTCCAGCATATAGCCACGCAAAAAAAAAAAAAAAAATCACGCATTTCCCATAACAAAATGAAGAGATTCCTTGGATCGGGCGACAATTATAAATTCCTATTTCTGCAATCTGAGCAAAGATCTCCCTCCATATATCAACTTCCATATAAATACTCCTCAAAGCCTCCCTGATAAGGATCTTCTCCTGAACATGTACCTTTCAAACCATGAAACTCATCCTCCCTAAGTTACTAATCAGTCATTAGTATATAGTGCATAAGTTCTATAATCCCTTATATCCATCTTATGATAATTATTAAATAATATTAATAAATAAATTAATTAATACTATATAGCTTAGTCCAAAGGAAAATAAGAACGAGAACTTAACTCGTAACAAAACCATAGAACTATATGTTATTTGTGTTTATTATCTAGTCTCCTTTTTTTTTTTTTTTGTAGAAACCCCTCTCTTCTTGTACTCTTTATTATTTTTTTCCTTCTCCTCCTTGCTCTTTTACTAGCTCTAGTCTAATAAGGTTTTAAAAGTATCTCAATTTTTAATTTATTATTACACAATAATTTCCAGCTATAAAAATATTCTTTATTTTATCTATCAAACTGTATATTGTCTTAATTTAAAATGCAATACAACCAATATACAAATCATTACCAACTAAACCAGAAACAGTGTAGTTATAATTTTGATATTGATTATTTATCAAACACAAAGTTTTAAAGGAAGATAAAAAAAAAAAAGAAAAAAAAAAAGATTTTATAAGATACCACATACCCTATATCCTACAACTATAAGATATAGGATACAAAATTGTTCAAATATGCCTCAAGATAAATGCAAAAGATTAGAAACTTATATCCGTAGAATAAGATATGAGTAGGGCCTCATACCCTATCCATACTATACCCTCTCACTCCTAAATATTACAATATATATATGTATAAGGGAAATGCTCGTCATAAATTTAAATAAAGGATAAACATTATAACAATTGTTGCATGTAGAGGGCTTATTTTTGCATATAACAACACATGCAGAATAGTATTCACCATATAAGTAAAATTTATACTAATCTTTCACCACTTAAAGACATAAAACCTCTATTTATACTTGTAAGTAAACATACATCCTCTCTATCATAATTATTCCTAATGTATTTATGTAGAATGATATTAGTTTTATTCCATATATATATATATATACATATTAATTATCAAATGTAAGAAGTATTTCCTGATGCAATCTTCATGGTCATAGAAAAATGTTAAGTGAAATTATTATTCCATTGATGATGACAAGACATTATATTCCACTTGCCATGGTCTCATAGTCGACGCCCCATGAAAGCAAATTTAGTGAGTTGGTGAATATTTGGTGAGTTATAAACTAACAATATAGTGATGTATATAAGGTTTAAATCCATTCAACCAATATATACGTGTAGATATATATTTATATATGTAATTGAAGTAATTATTTAGAAATAATATAAAATTAAGATCGGTTTTATAATAATTTCTGTTTTTTCCTTCAAGATGATTAGCAATTTTATGAATGAATCTCCAATGGAATTTGCAACAGAAAAGATTTTATAAAATCTATTTTTCTGAAGATTCTGCTTTGGAAAAATCTGTCTTATAAGGCTCGCGGCAAATTTTAAACTTTTAGAGACGGATTTATGCTTTTTGAAGCCGCTTTTTCTGTGCTTGAAATTTTTTTTTTCCCTGAACTTATCCTCCCCCGGATAATTTTTGAGTTCATGCATATCTTGTCATCCGAAGACGTGGTTTCCGCCGGAATAAGGTACAAAAAATTTGACCTACCACAAGGTTGACTTTTGAAAATAAGAATCTTGAATTAACAAAAGATAGAGCAATTTTACCTTTTGTTTTATCATAGAAAAAAATAAAATAAAATAATCTTGACTTCCTTATCTTGGTTGCATCGAATGGTATTAGTTGGCCAAGCTAATAATCGTGTAAAATCAAGCATGTAATGACGTACGTTGCTTGGCCCGGCCCAATATTATAATCTTAATCATATACAATCGCAATGAATAGATGACAAAAACCCATTGACTTTCGAAATCCTAATGCCACGTGGCTTTTTAGTGCCTAAGTTTGGAGAGCTCATGTCGGGAGAGATCTAAACGGAATGCCACAGGCCATCTCAGCCACTGGGGTGTGGAATGCTTATTGCATGCACGTGTTTGTCTTACGCTTTGGTGGACACGTCACCTTGCCCACACTTTGCCGAATATAAATCTTACGGGACTAATAACATTTAATATTGAAGGGTAAGAAACTGATCTAGTGCCATACAGTTTAAAAAAGCATTTTCATCCACATAAAGTATACACATATCAATAACAACGATAGATTTCTTCAAAAGATTATCATAATTAACATATTAAATATGTATGTTTATGAATTGTTTTAAATATGGTATGAATCCTATTATTTCATTTAAAATATTGCTTTGATGTGACAATTCTTTCCACTTTTGTATATGGAAAGATACGTACCCAGAAGACTTTACAATACTTCAAAGATACACAGTGTTATTTCATTTAATATTTAACTCCTTTGAGGGTTATGATTCTTACCATTTTTCACACAAAATGACATTTCTCTTGAATATATTGTGGAAAGAAAAGAATCATTAAATAATGAGAAGGCAGAGGTAACAAAAGTGAAAATTATAAAATAAGTAAATGATAGTATTAATGAAATTCTACAAATGACTAAATTTTTTAGAATTATATATATAAAGACTATTCATTGCGGTCTCAAATTTTTTGCCTTTAAGGCACAAACAATTAATTGTTCTCCGTTGCTTTATATGCCCATTTAAAATAAAAGAAACAATTAAATTATCGTTTTCTCTAGTCAACCACCATATATATTATGACTGTGAAAAGAGACAATGTCACACCTCATAGGGATCGTAGTCATAGCAGGTTGCCGTATACCATACAAAGACCACAAAAAGGTACTCTTGCTACTCAATGATCTTTAATACAATACACAAGATTTCTGTAACCATTAGTTACCATAAGCCATTCAAATTAATATAATATCATAGCAAATATTAATAATATGAATTTTCATGCAAATATAATACTTTCAGGAGTCAGTGAGACTCCTATCTCCAAAATTTGAAGGTCTATTGGAATTACCAAAAATAGTTGTCCCACATGGCTACTCAATAAATAAATATAAACTTTTCAACTAGAAAATTTTATATCTGAAAGTCTAACTAAATGTTCATATTTGCTCTGGTTCCCATCTTCATATACTTATATTATAATTTGGAAATTTGTCGACACTAACTAGATGCAGGTACCATACCTATACTTATATTACAATTATAAAACTCTACATTTCTATCCAAAAATAAAAATTTACTTTCCATTTTTCCAAATTCCAAAAACCAATACTAGGTCTAATTGCGAGTAGACTCCCATAGTCTACGCTCACTCATAAACAAAGGTCTCAAAACATAACCCTCAGTTAGCGGTAGGCATCTCCAGGCACTTACTAAGCTCACGAGTTAGGGTAGTGCCATATTATACAAGTGCGCTGTATTAAAAACATTATAATTCCATTTCATAAATAATAACCTCTATAAGACCCTTCTTTACCTCTGTATAATGTGAAGGTTGAGATAATAGTGATGCAATGCCATAGTTCTACATGATCCAATTTAATTTAGTTTCACCAAACACGATTAATTCCATTTATTAGGCGATCAAAAAACAACACAACCAAGTAAAATCCTGTAATTGTCTCTCATGCAGTAAGGCATTCAGTTACAATAATTAATAATATCTTGCACAATAGACAACCAATAACAACCACAAGCATAACCCGAATCCCTAAACAACAACCAATTTCATAATATTATTTAAATGCAACTAGCTACACTCACAGACAGATATGAGATCATCAAGAGTACTCACTTAGTCATGTCAACAGTCAAGAGTCTTAGTAGTCAACTAGAAAGTCGATGACTTGATCAGGATCTCTTCATAAATAAAGTAGTAAAATAAAGTAAGAAACTAATTTTTAAAACTAGACTAACTTAGTACTAACTCACTCCTAATTCTCGATTTCAATTAATTATTTAATCACATAGAACTTTTCCATTTTAAGCCAGAATTTTATGATCTTATAATCTATCTTTATCGCTTTTAGATGTACTTTCATGTGGTAAGGTCTATTTTAGGAGATTAGACCTATAAGTTTAGATATGGGCCTGATTAATTTCAAAATCCAGTTAATTTGGGCCTATTTGCTTTATATATAAATTAATCATGGGCTTTTCTTAAAATTTTTCCTATTTAGGCTTTATGTAATTTATATTTGGACCTACATTTATGTAGGTTTAACTTTTATAAGTTTTATTTTTATTAAGCCCTACTTTTATTTCTAGTTTTGTTAACGGGCTTTTTTATATTTATTTTGGGTCTAAACTTAAATTAGGTTTTTCTTAATTACTAATAGGCCTCCTAAATTCCTAAATCAACTTAAAATAATTTATTAAATTAGATATTTTGCCCGTCCTTTCCTCTTATGGACCAAAACTTATCATTTTTTTTCCTTAAATGAGCTTTTTCTTTCATTTTCTCAATCCAACTCCTAATGGGCCTAGCTAATTTGTACATTTAAGCCCATATGTTATTTAAATGAAATTTTTGGATCTATTTTCTCTAGCAACTAGATCTAGCTGTGGACCTATGTTAGGCTTCAAAGTTCATTTTATAACTTGCTTCAACTAATATACTAATTTCAACCCTATTTGATAATTTATCCTAATTAATCAAAATGTAATAATTCTAAATCTCACTTCAATATTAATTTTTCATGAAAAATAAAATGATACCCTAATCGTTCTAGGCATGCCATGAGGTGCATCTTAGGGGCTTATGGTGATTTTTCTTTATTTTTTCTTTTTAATCACATTTTATAAATCTAATATTATAACATTACATAATATGTCAATATTTATTGGTAAAATCAAAAGTAATTTTAAGTCCTTCGCCACATATGTTTCGACCTATATGTGTGTGTATGTGTGTGTATTACATTTTGTTGTTAAATTTTCGAAAAAAAAAATATGTATATTTCTCATTTTTCAGAAATTGTATATCACTACATCATATGTTAGAATTTAAAATGGAAGGTTAAAATCAACCAAGAACCTTACTACTTGCATTCGATCATCATATATTATATGCACTTTTGTGTTCTCTTGTTACTATCTTTAGAAAATACATGTATATTACATTTATAGTCAAATATATTACATTACATATATAAATTTCAATATACAAGAGCTTTTAATACATAACCTAACATTACATATATCTATTTTTCTCAGTGATGGAAAATAAAAAGGAAAGATACATAAAAGAATTGAGATAAATGAGAAAACATGTAGAATGAACGTAGAAATTGTTGGGACAAAAGAAAATATTAAGTTACTTCTTAGGATGCACTTATAGTGGTGGCTTCTAGGAGGCCTTGGTGTGTCTTTAGCTTCTTTCCACTTATCCAAGGGCTCCTCAAGAACTCCTTTCGATGGCTTAGGTAATGATGGAGAAATGGAGCTTAAGATTTACTAAAGTAGACATGCAATGATGTGTTGAGAAAAAAGGAAGAAAAATGAGATGGTAAGAGAAGGGAGGGGTGTCAATTGGGTTTGGTAAGAAATTGTAAGGGTTGTATGTTTTTACCTATGCAACATGAGAGAGAGATGGAGGGTAAGAGTTGTGTTTGTATGTGAGAGTGGAAAATTTCAAAAATAAAATGATGGGGAGAAGGGATGTGTACTAACCTTAGCATTAGGAGAGATGGAGTGAGTTGATTATTATACTTGATGGCCAAATGGGGTATGATAAAGCTTAATTTAAGGGGATTTGTTAGGTTCTTTAGTCATGTCGTGTGGATAAGGTCTTATTATGTAGGTTCTACAATATATTTTAGGCTTAGATGTTTTGATGAATATGTCAAGTCATTAGGTATAGTACGTGTATACTATATCTAAGAAACTGTATGAAGAAAATGGATTTTTCTACGGTCCCGTTTTTGTTTTTATAATATTGGTGATGTCATCCATCTCACCCTTGATTTATACTCCTTTAAATCTGAACCCTTTGAACAAATTATGGATTCAACAAATCAAATTTAGAAAACTAGAGATGAATAATGGGATGGAGGGCGGGAGCACTCCTATCAAAATAGATGATGGGACTATAGAATCTCTTAATGAAAATATATAATATCGCATATAATATAACGTATACAACAAAAAAAATTATTTACTACATATATATACCTATTTGCCACTTGTATGTAATCAAGGGTAAAATTATAATTTTATTAATTTATTATTTTAATTGGCTTAATTCAATTAATTGTTATTAATTAGAAATATCTTTAATCATTCATTATGAAATATACACAAGTTTGCATCATTCACTTTAAATTTATCGAATTAAGGTTTTGCTAGCGTTTAGGGTTTAATTTAGGGTTTCACATCTCTAGGGTTTACAATTTAGGGTTTTTATTAGATTTAAGGTTTCAATTTGTAATTATGCATATTTATAGTTTAAGGTTTTTATACACGATTAGAGTTTTGGAATTATATATTAGTGTTGTCATATAAATTTTAAGGTGTTGAACTAAAAGTTGATCGATTTTAAATTTATTTAGTCTTGTTAACTATATGGATCTATTGGTATTCAAGTCTGAATCTAGACCCAAATTAAGAATAAATAGGCTTCCATATCAATCGAACACTTCAAAATTTATCTACATCTCTACGTGCTAATATTCCTAATAAAAATTTGTAAAACAATTCTTCTTGAACAATGAAATGTGTCAAATGTATTACCTAAATGCACTTGACTAGTGGAGTTGGGTCTTAACCTATAAAACAAGATTAGATAAAACATTTTCTTCTAGAATTCTTCTAAGTCTTCTAAATACTTCTGGACAACTTCTGCATCTATTGAAATTGCTTCTAAGTCTACTCAAACTCTTCTAAGCAATATTTATACTTGTTAGGACTTCTTCTAACTTTGCTTCTAAGTGTGCTTCTAATTCTCTATCTTGTCAAAAATTTGCTAACTCATCTTTTAATAAATAGAGCTTCTAACTATTCCAAACTTCAAGCTTTATTTATAAAATATATCTTCGAACTTTGCTTTTATCTTTGATTCTAAGTTCTTGTTTTTACTATCCACACTTAACATTTTCATTAATAAACCTTTGGTATTTCTTATCATCAAAACATATCATCAAGGGATCTAGCATTTATCCATCCCAATCCAAACAAGTTGGTTTGACCTAAGTCGAGTAGGTGAAAAACTATCATGACCGACCTAAAGTCCTAACCTATTGAGAAAGAAGAGTCGAGGAAATTTGAGAAGGGAGAAATTTTTTTATGGAAAACAACCAAGATCAAGTGCTTTAAGTGCTAAGGTTTTTCTCGTATGGTCGCTTAGTACCTAAACCAACGAACAATGGTCTCTAAAAGCAATGTGCCAACCATTGAAGTTGATAGTACCAATGATGAAGTTAAAGCATTAAAGGAGCAAAGGGTTAAACAATAAGAGTTCCCTGTGTAGAATGACGTTGCAGTAGATATCAAGTAAGGGGAATCCTTAAACTTAGTCATTCGCCAAACTATGAGAACAATTTAAATGAAGACAAGCAAAGGGAGAACTCATTCCACACCACCTGCCAAGTGATGGGTCTACTATATGCTATCATGATAGATAGTAGGAGTTATACCAATATGGCTTCTGCAAGCATGGTATAGAAATTGAAATTGCAAATAACTCCCCATTTTAAGCCTTATAAGTTACATTGGCAACATAAGAAGTGTGCTCTTCATGTCACCCAATAGGTTGCTATATCAATTTCTATTAGAGTTTACCATGATGAAGTATAGTTTGATGTACTGTCAATGTGCACATTGCACATCTTGTTAAGTCAACCTTGATCATTCAATTAGAGAGTCAAGAGTACTTATACCTTTGAGCATGGAGGAAGGAGAGTTGTATTGAATCCCATAACTCTAAGCCAAGTCAGAGACATGAAAACTCAATTGAACAAAGCTCAAAAGAAGAGTTTAGTGATAACCTAAGTTAAGTTGTTGCATGAGCTCAAGGTAGATGTATCAACCTTCTTATTGATCAAAAGGCTATATTAAAGATGAAAGAACAAGTGGTTGAGCTGTCTACTAAAGTGTAGAAACTGATTAAAGATTTTCTAGACTTATCCTTAGGTAGCTCCTAAGGGATTGCTACCGACTCAAGGCATCAAGCATGACATAAACCTCTAGCTAGGAGCTATTTTGCTAAACAAACCCACCTATAGGATGAACTTAGAGCAAGCTGCTAAGCTCTAGAGGTAGGCTAATGAACTTATTGATAGGATTTATGGCCATGAGTCCCTAAGTCCTTGTACAGTTCCAACCTTACTAATGCAAAATAAGGATGAATCATAGAGAATGTGTGTTAATAGCCAAGCTTTCAACAAAATCACTATCAAGTACAAATAATCGATACTCGAGCTAGATGATATGCTTAATGAGTTGTATAAAACCAATCTTTTCAAAGATTGATTTGAGGTTGGGCCACCATTAGATCCAAATGTGAGCTGAAAACAAGTGGAAGATCACATTTAGAACAAGACATAGGCTATATGAGTGGCTTATGATTCCCTTCAGTCTATCCAATGCTTCGAGCATCTTCATGAGGCCGATGCATCATGTACTCCTAGACCTAATTGGTAGGTTTATGGTTGTATACTTCAATGACATATCAATATACAATCCCAACCTATAAAAGCATTATAAACATCTCTGAGATGTTTTCTCTAAGCTTAGAGTTGAGAAGCTTTATGGGAATCTAAGAAATGTCACTTCTGTCAACCTAATGTGGTGCTTCTAAGATTCGTGGTAAGTGGAGATGGTGTTAAAGTAGATGAAGAGAAGATCTAAGCTATCTTCGAATGGAAAATGCCAACTTGTTCTGTAGATATCCAAAGCTTTCATAGACTAGCTACATTTATTGCCATTTTATTGAGAATTTCATACCATTCTAGCTCCTTTGACTAAGCTATCTAAGAAGAATGTAGAGTTTAAGTGGGAAAAGAGGAACAAGAGAGCTTTTAGGAGGTAAAGGAAAAGTTGACCTTCATCCCAATTCTTGCTCTACTAAACTTTGAGAAAGTGTTCAAGCTAAAGGGCAACACATCTAGCATTAGCATAGGTGTCGTACTAATGCAAGAGGGTTAACCTATTGCTTACTTCAATTAGAGACTCAAAGGAGCTATTCTCAACTATTCAATATATGATAAGAATTTTTACTCCTTAGTTTGAGCTTTGATGATCTTATTGCTTAGAGAATTTGTTATATATACCTCCCATGAATCATTGAGGTACTTGAAGAGCTAACCTAAGCTATCTGAAAGATAGGTTAAATGGATCAAGTTCATGAAGGGGTTTTCTTACATGGTGAAGAAAGCAAGGCTAATGTGGTTGTTGATGCCTTATCTAGATGGCATGCCCTCCTAACCGTCCTCCAAACTAAGTTGCTCGATTTTTCTAACATTAAGGACCAATACACCCAGGATCCCCTCTTTGGCCCTATTGTCACGAGATCTAATGAAGGGAAAGCTATTGATGAATACTTTGTAGAAGATAGGTACTTTTTTAGGGGAGGAAAATTGTATGTCTTGACTTGTTTTAAATGGGAGCTATTGGTATAAGAGGCACATAAAGGAGGCTTATCTAGCCACTTTAGTGAAAAAAAGACTTATGAAATGTAGAAGCCTAAGTTCTTCTAGCCTAGCATGATGAGAGATGTACACGTAGTGCTTGAAAGGTGTGTTGCTTGCAAGAGAGCTAAGAGCTAAGACGAGCAAGGCTAATACCTACTACTACCCATCCTGACCAAACCATGGTCTAAGCTAAACATGGACTTTATGCTTCACCTACAAAGAACATTCTAAGAGAAGGACATAATCATGATTATTGTGGATGAGTTTAGTAATATGGTACACTTTCTCCCTCTACGATCAAGCTAACGATGCTTCAACTATCTTTTCTCTCTTTTTGTAAATTATCAAGTTGAATAAAGTGCCAATGATCATAGTGTCTAATAGGAATTCAAAGTTCCTCAATCACTTATGGAAGACCATATGGAGATGCATTAGAACCAAGCTACTATTCAACATTTCATGTCACACCTAGATAGATGGATAAATTGAGGTCCTCAACCAAACACTTGGTTCCTTACTCTGAGTTATGATGGGAAAGAACTTGACATATTGGGACTTATGCCTATCCATTATAGAGTTTGCTTGTAATAAGTTAGCACACCATATGATGAGCAAGTACTCGTTTAAAATCATATATGGGTTCAACCCCAACCTTCCCCTTGGCCTAGCAAACTTGTCGAACAGTCAAGAAGACCAAACAATAGTAGATCAATTTGAGGCCTTAAAAGCTATGTACTAGAAGGTGATCAACCACATAAACCAAGTTGCCTCTAAGCTCAAACAGAAAGGTCAAGGAAGACAAATCAAGGAGTTTAAGCCTAGCAACCTATTATAGATCCACTTGAGTATGGACAAGTTCCTAAGCTTGAGGAAGAGTAAGCTATTGCTTAGGGCAAATCAACCATTCCAAGTAGACTTGCTAGATGAATATGGAGTCTCGAATTCCTTCAATGTCGTCAACTTGCATGTGTATAACCTCAAAGACGAGTAGAATGGAGCCTATAAACCCTTACATTTCTCGACCTAACCTCTGAAGTAGACTTGAGTATGTTAGATATTCCTAAGAGTTAATAAGGTTAGTGAAAGTGAAAACCCTAAAATAACTAATCAATCGCATAAAAAATTTTTCTACCCTAAACATATGTAAATATCAAAGATTTCATTTGAAAGTGATAAAAACCCTAAAATTATAACTTTAAGGATATAAAAGTACTAATTCACCATAATTTACCCTAAAACCCTAATTGATAATATATCCTTAGTATTTTGCCAAATCATTAATAAAAGACTAAAGATAACTTTCAATCATTCATAAATATTTATAATACTAAAGTAATCCTTTAGAAACTAAGATATTGCATCATGAATCATATTCATCTTCTAAGTATATAACTAGGTTAGTATTACATAAAGTTAAGAGTTTAGTTGATGTTTAGGTTATATGTAGTAAATATTAATATCCTAAATAATACTTTTCATAATAGTTATACTAAGTAACTTGCCAAATGATGTATCTAGGATATAAATACCAAAGAAAAGATCTCATTATCTATTTTTACTAATCAATTCACTAAACTTCTTATTTCCTTTCATTTCCTTAATTTTTCTCCTAATTTTCCCTAATTACTTCATTATGTACACTAAATGGCATGTAATTTTGGAAAGTTAACCAAGTCAACACATGTTAACGAAGGTTAAAAGGTTGACTAAGTCAACATATGGAAAATTCAACAAAATATCATTTTCATTCTAGAATCATCTCTTCCTTTCTAATGATTTCTTTTCTTTTCTTTTAGATTTTTTTTCCTCTTTTCTTTTCATTTGTGCAGTCCACTTCCCCATCCCTTAAACCCCACTTTTCTTCATCTTTTCAAACACAAAATAACACAAAACAAAGTCTTTTTCTCCACTTCCCAAAACCGTGATTCCCTTTCCCTTTCACCCTTTCTCAATTTTCAAACTTTACATCCATAATTCAAGAAGAAAAAAGGTATGTTATTATGTATTGCTCCATATTATTTAATAGTTAGATGAATAGGTAGGTTAGTATAAGAAGTTTACATGTTATGTACATATGTGTTGTTAAATGAATAAAGTTCCAATCTTTATCCTTAGAAGTGTAGGATAGCTTTAGAAAATGGAAGAAGAGCATGTGTACATATATCTAAGTATGTGTATAAAAGAGTATACTTGATAAATATATGTATAAAGACCTTTGTACATAAGTATCCATTATATACATAACCTAAAATAAGACATATACCAACTATACATACATATACCATGCCAAATACACCCATAAAGTACAAAGATATGAAAATTGTAAAGCTTTCTTAAGAGGAGACTTTAGGCATATGAAAATACATTGAAAAATACGTATGTCACCGTATATGTATACGGGTATATATACTAGTATATGTATAAGTACATAAGTATATATACAAATATGTTAGGAGTATAAGTATGTATAAAACATATGTATAAAGTGCATAGATACATAAGGATAATAATGGATGATAATGATGCAAGCAATGATGCAAACGATAATGCAATTAAATGATGACATAAGCCATGATACAAGTAATTGATGATATAAGCAATGACATAAGCATAAATTTATAAAATAATAACTTATAAGATTACATGAGAATATAACATATGTATGTACATGTACTTAGGATCCAAAAATCTTTTAAACCCTAATACACTTCCTAAATTGAATTAAACTTAATTAAGTACATGAATTAGTAATACCAATGTAAAATTCCCTAAGTGTAAGAATCTAATGGCTAATTAAATCATTAAGTCCTAAAATAGGATATAAACATAAGTAATAAGAATAATTAAGCTTCAATAGTTAAAATTTCAATAAATTTAGCCCATATCGTAAAACACAGGTTTTAACATCCAAAACGGACATCACCGTGTGAATGTGAGTTCGAAAACGATAAAAAAAGACTATAAATTCATAAATATCAAAAATAGAATGAAAAAGTTACATACAATTAGTGATAAAGTCTAATCAAATCAAAATTGATAGTAATCTAAGTAGAATTGGGTAAATAGATATCTAGAGTTACTAGTTAATTTAATTGCTTACTATCGTTATTATATCATAATGATCAGGTGATCCCAACGCGGATGAGGATCTCCCAATTGATTGTTACGACTAAAGTGAGTCACCATGGCCGAGTAAATATTTACCCTATAATTCCATACTTGTATGTGACTACAGATAGTGGACGTAAATGATATTGTTAATTGATTATTATGTAGGGTAGGGAAATAGTTGTGTATGTTATTATATGTTGAGTTGTAAATTTACTTTAAGTACAAATAATACTTTGTTGTTACATGGTAGTATAGATAATGATTGTGTGTACTATTGGATGGTCACATCATAATTGGACTTAACCATACCCGGTTTATAAAAAGAAACTAGTACTGCATCAACATGCATTCCATAGACATAATTCCGACCGCCATATCACATGAAGGTAAAAAGAGGCCATTCGAGGGTTGTTATTATAAATTTATTGGTTTTGTACGTTACATTCATACAAAATGACCTTACTCTGGCCCGCGAGAATACTAGGCGTTTGAGGCACCAACCGCTTAGCTAAGGGTCAAGTCTAGAGGCCTCCATTTAAGGGTGAATGTAGACTACGAAGGCCCACTCACGATTATAATAGAACTTGGTTTTTATGAAAATAAAAGACTTGTTTGATTTAAGTACAAAACGTGGAGTTCCATAGTAAAGTAAATTCTAATATAATACTCGGATCTGATTGGTGCCATGTATTCTCTAACTCTAACCTCGGAGGGCGTTAAATCTGAGTTGCATATACTGACTAGTTAACTATACGTATTGTTTGGCATTCTATTTGACCATTCATTCATATGTGTGAATATAATGTATTTATAACTTGCTTGTGGTGTGGTTAAGGGTTTTGCTCACTAAGCTCAGACTTACACCCCCTTAGACTTTTGCTACAAGATGGCTTATTCGTTGAGGTTGGCCGAAGGATTCCATGAGTTAGCTTAGAGACTTGGGCAAGAGCAAGCCATCCATGGTGTTGAGAGAATGGATTATGTAGACTTTTACCTATGTACTTTTGTTTTATCAGTAATATAGATTTAGATATACTAAATTACTACTTATTATAAACTTTGTAGTTTAAATTTTATATAAATATGTTTGTGTGATGATATCATATGGATCTGTATGTTCTTGGGAAACTAGTGGTTGTAGAGCCTTATATATTGTGTGAAGAGTTCATGATTGGAAGGGTAACCAATTAGGGGTTCTTCATATAGTATACGACATCTGCCACAACATAACTGTCCTCAGTTCGAGATAGAGCCTAACCAAATTTTATCCTAAATCTCAAACATCCCAAAAGGGATGATAGGAATCAAGAACCTATTACCTCATTCCAAGCTCATAAACTAGCCACCTTTTTCTATAGAGCTCTCTTACAACAACTTATGAAAGAGGAGGCCAAGCTCTTATGTGTCTCTAGGGTCAAAAACACGAAGAAGCACCACAATGAAAATGAGTCAAAAGAAAATAAAAGAAGATTAGCAAAATCTGGGAAGATATCAACTGGATATGACACACCAATCAATTCTACTCAACCTACAATCTGTTAGATATAACTCACCGGCCTAAACTATAGGGCCACTCACTATAGCTCCTTGCTAAAGGAAATAGATAAGAGTTTAAAGGATGAATGGGAGCACTAAGGTTTCTCATAAAGGAAACTTATATTAATTATGTTAATATGGTCAATGATGTCTGCATACAAACAAATGGGGTTTATATACTAGCCCTACTAAGGTTACAAGCATACATGAAAAAGATAATAGGGTAATTTACAATTGAGATATATGAATGATATTAAAAAGAGTAAGAGAGATAAAGAATATTTTGTACAAAAAAAGTAAAGAATCCTTCTAGAATATTGTGTCAGAAGACACATGTCACATGGTAGTTGGCATCTGAGTATGATACAATTTGGATAAAGCTAAGGAAAAAGAATACATAGTTAAGGTCAACCCAATTTGGTTCAGGTGAAAGTTTGGTCAATCTAAGATGTCTAGATCCCTTTCAAGTTAGGCATCTCACAACTCGGCTTGGATTGGGGTCGAATGCTAATCAGCTCGGGGCTCAACTTGGATAGATGTTTGTGGTTAGTCGGCTCAAATGCTATTTAGCCCATGTTACAGATGCTCGATAGGTCAGCATGTCTATTCAACAACTTCAAAAACTATGCCGATGCACCTGAGAGCTCGATGCTCAGGTCAGCAGTAAAGTGAAACATGGAGATCAGAATATGAATTCTTGTCTTAGATGGGGCTTCGAACCAATATTCTCCGTGTGAGTCCTTAAAGTCCTCTAGCTCGATTGTACGTAATCAATCCAAGGAATTAATTACTATCAAGTTCCTTCAACGAGCTAACCTAATAAGGCATCTAAGCTCCCACCAACTCTTAACTATCTCTTGGGTAAGGGAGGTCATTCCACATCCTAACCTAATGTAGGACTAGGATAGCCATTTTCCAACCTATCCAAAATTAGCTCGGCTAACCTTTCCAACAACTTAACTAGCATCTTTCCAAACCTTCTATTCAATGTGCTAACCTCTAGATGTTAGAAGCGTAATAACCTATTCTTTGTCTTTTTTGGCCTTTATAAAATGCCATAGATTCTTCCTTTAGTAATTTTCCCTTTGAAGTAATTGTACAACATTGTAAGTTTCCCTAATTGGCAATTATAAAGCCCCATTTGCGCATAAGCTAAATCAACTAATGAATATTCAATCTTTAATCATCTTCTTTACTTGTTATTGCATAAGAGTGTGTAGCCTTATGAAGTCTAAGCTTACTCTTATCTATTCTAAGCAAGAAATAGTAACGAATGACCTTAAGACCCAACTTGTACATAATATCAAGTTAGGTGTAAAGTTTATGTGTGGTTCTTAGCCCATAATATCCAAGACCTAGTGCACGAGTTAGTCTAACCCATGATTACCACTAACCTTTCTAACCATCTCCATTCCCCAATGTGATTTCTTACCTTCATGTATTCATCCATAGAGCTGCATCATATCAAATGGATAAAATAATATATCCAAGAACAAAATCAAATCCAAACTCCAACTACACCCCATGAAATGAATTACACTTCCCTAAATCAAATTAAATTTTGCTTTTCCAATCAAACACATTTGAACCTAAATCAAGTTATATAATATTGGTATCTTAATCAAACATCTAATCACCCATTTAGCTTTTGCATGAACCTTATACATGCAGTTATATCCAATTTCCCATTCAAATCAACATTTAACCATTTAAATGGCAAGATAACATTATTTAGGATATAGATCAATAAATTTTTTATATTAGAAACATTATCAAACATCAAATTCATACTCCATGGATCACTTAAATACCCAAGCAACCTAAACCCTTTAACTTCCAATCAATCTAAATTCCATTTCCAAACATCAAATTCTAACAAGTTTTATCTCAAAACCAAATCGAACTTGTATTAAGAATACCTACCTCAATAAAAGCTCTAACACGTTCTTAAACCTAAGTTAAACCTAAATAATGGTAGATCTATACTGCTTAAATATTTCCTTGCATATAAATATCAAAATATCTACTAAGTAATATAACAAATTATAGATTAGAAGATTCTATACATCAAAACTTAATTTAAGCTTAAAGATTATCAAGATCTTACCAATGATGTATAAACCCTCATACCAGTAGTAAAAGGAGCTAGGTTTTTAAATCTTCTCCTTCTAAATATTCAAAATTACTCTAGAGTATAATGCTAAAATTGGTGATTTTATCAAATAACCTTGAATTTAACTTAAAATGAGCTTAAATTAAATAGAACTTACCAAATTGACTTGAGTTTTCTACTAGGAGCTTCAAACCTCTTGAATCACCTTGGAAATACTTAAATTGAGCTTGAATTGATGGCAACTCTTTCTCTTTTTCCCCTATATGGCATGAATAGTAGAGAAGGTTTAGGACGGATTCTTTATTCTAAGCTTTTCAATTTAATTGAATTAAGACTCTTTTGTAACTAATTTTCCCTCCCAACTCTTCATAAAATGTCAAATGACCAACTTGCCCTTACTTAATTAGCATGTAAGCTAAGGGTAAAATGTTAATTAGATTAATTCCACCATGTAAGATGTTTAGGTTGGTAATTTAATTAAATGCCCTTACTTAATTAGATATAAGTAAGCCTATTTTAGTGAATTACTTCATTTGCCATTAAAATTAACAAAATAAAATTTTCAAATTACTATTTTACCCTTTATACTTGCTTTCTTGAATTACTTTTTGATATTGGGATACTTCATCACAAATCTAGTCACACCAATTATAACTCCCTATTTCTCTTTTATATTTGCTACTATTTGGCCCTACTAATTGCCTTACCAACATTGAATAATTAATTCTTGCAAAATTTGTTATTGAACTTGCATCATCTAAAGCATTGTTTGTACTAAGGCTGGGCAAAAAAGAAAAGAAAAAGAAAACCATTCAAACCATAAACTAGGTTCCAAAAGTTTTTTATGTTTGAAAAATTTATGAAACAATTTGAAATATTTTTTAAGGTTTAAAAAAATTATAAAACAAACCAAACTGTGAGAAATTAAAAAAAAAAAAAGCCTATGATAATCACCATACTAATTGTGAAAATTTGATGATAATACCCTTCTTTAAATAATATGAATTTCTTTTTGTCCATTTGTCTATGTTTTCACCTCCAAAATAAGGATGTGAATGAATGGTGTAAAGCTAAATATTCAAAATATTTTTCCTATATTTTATAGATTTAGAAATAAGTGAAGAGTAATTCCTTTCTAATTTTTTCCTAAATTGATTTAGATGTTATCTAACTTCTAAAGTACATATTAAATCATGGTAGGACATAATAGTTGTTTCTAGTATCTAGTGCCTTGATGGATTGTCTAGGATGTGAAAAATGTTGCCTTTGGGACTAAATGTTGCCTTTGGGAATAGTTTCAAGTCCTTGGTCTCAAAACTGTATTGAAGATACTTTTCTACCGACAATCGAGAAAATTAGCATCAACATGCGAGTCTTTCCCTTAAACATTGTGACATTCTTGGTTTGAACCACGAACTAAATTGGACCAATTTTTTTTTTTTAGGTTTGAAAAAAAAAATGAACCAAACCATGAGATTAGATTCCAATTTAAAAAATAATAATAAACTACAATATTAAGTTTAGCTTGATTTGGAAGGGTAAATTATGCTAAATGGTAGTGCCCTTTCCTACTTAGCATGACAATCATCATCTTGTTAGGCTTCAAAGCAAGAGGCAATAGGAGAGAAATGTTCTCTTGGTGATTGTCAACCTCATTAGCCTAATTCTTAGTCATACTATTCATATTCAAGGTATAACTAAGATTTAGAGAGAAATTTACTAGCATCCACAATATAGAATAATGGGGTGAAATCGTCAAATTTAAATGTACTCATACTTTACAATATAATAATCAACTTAAATCAAATAAAGCACATATAAAGAAAGCATGATCACTCTTCAAATCAAATATTCTTACCCATACTCTTTATCTCATCATCCTACCAGTCAATTCCTAGTATTCTATAAATTATTAAATCAAAGCTTTGATACCGCCGAGCTATAATATCCCATGTACGGATGCAACCACTTTACTACATAGTACACCTTAGCATAAATACACAATCTGCTCTATACCATAATTATTCAATAATCTCCATAAACTCTCCAATACAAAAATTTCCAAATCACATAATTCAATTTTTTTCAAAATTTCCAAAGTTTTTCTATTATCTACTAGACAAAAATAAATTCTCTAAATTTCAAAATAATATTGAGTCTAATCATAATTAATTCTAATCCAGGTGTCAAACTACTTCACTTTATATTACCTACTAGCCTAGCTCCCTTACAATATATAATTGTTCTCATCATAGACATCATAATAAGTATCAATAATGACATTCCCATCAATACCTTGAATGAAAATCCTAACAAGGTAAATCATGAAATCTAATACAAGCTATTATGCAAACACATGCAACACAACATACGCAAACCTATAATTAATAAATCTAACGTATGACAATTTAGGTATCTCAAAATAATATCAATCTATTAAACGTAATTTTAACAACCATTTTTTAGTAACTCAGTTCCTCCTATCAAAATAAAAATAAAATGCACAACTTTGAGCCTACATATCTGTATCTATTAATATAATCAACTGTAGGACTACAACCTAATACCAATGGAGTAAATCATAAGACCACAACCCTAACATCATTCAACAAAATAAATCAAAAGACTGCAACCCACTAACAATCAAATGATTGTAGAATTTCTTGAACAACTTAGAATTTGTGAAAATACATAATCTAATCCCCATAACTTGGACTATAGCCTAATACTCACCTAATTCATGTCATACTAAATTTATCACTCATTAACCAAACATCAAAGATCAAGTCCATTAGATATCTCTTATGAATTTTGATAATAACAAAAAGAGAGGAATGCTAATATACTAACAAGTGTGCAAGCATTCAAACAATTCTTTAGAAAGTTTGAAATTGTAAATTGAGTTGCATTGAAAGGCTTATTCAGAAGGTCTAAGTCAATTGAAAAAGAGATAAATCTGAAAAATATTTAGAGATTGTTTCAAAAGTTTATATAAGAAGAATCAACATAACACTCCGAAAAATTGTTCAGAAACTTTAAAGATAAATAAACTCAAATATCTTTAGAAAGTTATTTAGTTAGTTGGTCTGAAAGAGTAACTCTAAAAAATAACACAATATCATATTTGAAGTAAACAAGACCTAACTCCACTAGATTGGGTGTATTAAGAAAATACACTTAATCCCATTTCACTTAAGCGAATTAATTTTTTTATATAAACCACAAGAAAATATCTAAAATTTGATAAGAATAAGGATGATTTTGAATTTTATGGGATTTTAATTTTAAAGTTCAAGATTATCTAACGTTGCTAATCAAAGCATATCCAATAAAAGAAGATACGAACAAGATAAGATCATAAGAGCAAATCAAAATTCAAACTCCAAGTTTTTCTCTAAAAATATCTATGGATTATCTTTTAAACATTGGAATTGGATAAACTTAAAGTAAAGATAATCTTCAACAATCTAGCAGTTGGAAGACCCCAATATAAAAGAAGAGACGCTTTAAAATTTTCAATAAGATTCTGAGAAGGAGAAACATATACTTTATACTCTAATCGTGATCATTTTCTGCCATTTAAAAGAGTACAAAACACTTCTTAGATACATCTTTAGATAGTTGAACCGAAGTTGATTATTCATCAATATGACATTTGTATTATTGCTCTCACTTGTGTTTTGTAGATATTATTTAATGTTAGAGTGTTGCTTTAGAGATGTTTGAATGTACTCTATATATCTATAATTAGCTTAGATTATAAAGAGGCTAGATAGGTAGAGCAGAGTGTTGTAAAGCCCAAGAGTGGCAAATGCTTGTAAACTTCTCATAATTTGTTTTGACATAGTGGATCAAGTAAAATGGCACGAGTAAAGTAGATTATATCCTTAGCAATAGAGCTAGAAGAAAGTAATAGGCATAAGGCAGCTCTATAAATCCAAAGCATGATATTCTCCTCCTTATCTCTTTTACTTTAAGTTCTTCATTTGTGTTATTAATTGTATGTTGAATTATTAAAGTATCACTATTCACCAAATTAAGTTAATAAAATGGATAATTTTGTTTTACATCGAAAAAGTTTTTAAAATCTTTAAAGATATCAATTCCCCAACACTAATCTCCCCTCTATCGCTACTGCCATACCCCCAACCCACCCCACCTCTTCCCTTTTCTTAATATCTTATATGGAGCCAACAATGTCAATTACAATGGTAAATTAGCATCCCATTATCATACCCTTTCATTGATTGTATCAAACATGATTTTCTCATATTACCACAACAAACTTAGTGCCTAAGTCTATCCACCTCCAAGACGTATAATGCACCGTATGCTTATTCATAACAACATGCACATTACAATGCAATAAGGTGTAACACATGCCTACCGATTCTAAAAAAAATAAACAAATATAAATTACATGAAATTAATTACATAAATGCTAATGGTAGATTGTATATAGAAGATGTGATATCATAATTTACAAAAATATCACATTTATAAACTATGATTTAATGAACTGGGTATCATCACTAAATCGCACTAAATAGATATAATTTTATTAACCTTGTTTATTATTTATATTGAATACATGACAAAGATAATGCTGCATGTTACACCCCAAAAAGGTAGAGTCAGAACAACCCTACTGTATGAATCATCCTAAGATGGAAGATAATCTCACAACTACTATCATAGACTTAGTTTACATAAGGCAAACCCAACTCAATTACTTTGAAGTATCCAATTCGGTATTTATCTATTATAAACCTATGGTGTAATTCTTTATAAATGATTGTTAAAAATAAATCTATAGCTAAATCCTCTTAAAAGAATTGAGTTTTATAAGTGATACTCGACCAAATATTTCAAAATTGTCAAGTATTTACAAAATTATATTTACAAGGAAAGGATAACAAGTTCAAGAAGTGAATTATAAAAGTCTACAAGTTTACAATATTTAGTTTACGCACTAGTCATGGAAAACTAGAGGGATACCTAAGGAAACCCCAGTAGTTTTCCTAAAAGTTAGTAAGATTGACAATTTGAATAAAAGTATAGTCAATTCTTCTTGATCCTTACTTCCCAACCTCATTTTCTAATCTTTTGGAATTAGGTGGTACACTTGTAAATCTACTTTAAACCTGCAAAACAACTATAGAGGAATAAGCAACAATTTACTTAATAAGTAGGATGGAGATAAAAGTATATATTCGACACAACACAAATCAAGGTTTTTGACTAAGTTAGTTAGATGAAATATATGTACAAGTAAATACCATTACACAACATCATTTAATCTGTCATGAGATTAGAGAAATTTCACTCTCTCTAATTCAGGTTAAGAGGTTTGATATCACGTATTCATGAATCGAAACCAAATTAGGACTTATACAATGGAGAACACCCTCCGCTCAAGACTACCTTTGAACCATCATCCCCAACCTTGCCGTGACTTTCTCTCTTATCACTTAGTTTGACTAAAAATGGGGAAATGACCATTTTAGCTATTATTATCAAAGGGTCTATGTTTGGCTTGATAACCCTAATCATTCTCTTAGTAGGTTACAATTCATATCAAGTTAAAAGACAGGTCAAGTTTAAGTTAGTTCATTTTTTAGGTGATCAACCAATTCCAACAATCCAAACAAAACAACATGCATAAAACAACCACAACACAAAGCTCAACTCCCATAGTAGCAGCAACAAGGCATCATTTAAGCACACGTACTAACAACTAAATTACAATCACAAGCCAAAAACATATCTAAGCCTCCAAGTATTATAAAATAATACTCTAAAATGTCGTGAAGTATTAATCCAACTTACCTTGATATAGTGTCACGTTATCCTTAGACATTGTATGTGTTTTCATTAATGATCCCTAAAAATTTAATACACAACTTTAGTTTTTGAACACCATATGAAATAAGAGTTCATTTTCAATATCAAGCATGTTTTTAATTTGAGTTACATGAGCTTCTTTAACCATATATTAAGTTTTAGTTAAGTGAGATGGGTTCTAACTATGTTTCTAACTAAGGTTCTAACCTAACATCCTAATATAGGTCCTTATCTAAGAAGTTTTTTACCTCGATTCTAACTCTGGTAAGAGTATAGAGTCTACATATATACCACTTTCTGACTTGTTGTCTCACTCTTTATGTGATCAAAATATTCATTATCAAACTATTTTCTGATTTAGTTTCTTACTCTATTATTACTTCTATACCTCATTACTTTACACTTAAATTCAACTTATTCTAAGTTATAAAACTATAACAAACTTGTATTTTTAGCATGATAATTACTCAATTTCTCTAGCTACCCATTACACCTCTTTACCTAAACTCCACTTGTATATACTTCTTAAGAAAACCTTGCAATTAAGCTTATAGTTACCAAATCTTAACTTAAACTTAGAAATACTCAACTTAAAACTTTAAATTACTCACTTTTAGTTGTTGCATGTTGATGAATACAATTCAAGACATGGTTTTGTGAAAATGCAACAAAGCTTTTTTAGGAAAACTCATTAATAGCATACTGTTTTGTAGAAAACTAATTTTTTTCCTAAATCTAATTACATGATTTTGAAAATCCAACCACACAAGATCAAAGTATAACCTTTTAGGAGTTTATTCATAAAAATTAAAGTTGAAACTACAACAATTGTTTTTTTTCAAAAATAAGAGCAAAAATTAATTGACAGGACATTTTTCTTAAGGACCTAATACATCAAAATTTCGAAGATATGTTTTGAGATTTGAATTATTTATGCAAAAATATTTGGAAAAACTAAGTTTCAAAAATTTGGAGACTGTTTGCTATTTTTACCAAATTTTAGTTAGAAACAAAGAAGTTCATTCATCTAGCATTACTTGATGCTTCACCCAACATAGGGAGAAGGGGGTATGTCGGTTTGGTCTTGCAATGGCCACTCCTTTAAGCGGTAACCTCTTTCCACTCCCAAATTATAGCTATCCTCAAGAACCCTTCAACACCCTAATTTATACTATTTTCTTCTACAACTTTTCCTTACTACTTCCTCTCACTTAAACCCTCTCTTAAAATTTTTTCTAGACTTCTAAATGACCAATTATTCAAATGAAAAGCAACTGCTAATTTTATAGAGAGATTTTGGCAATGATTTTAGCTTTTTCTCCCTACCAACATGTGTTGTCTAGCTAGATTAAGTATAAAAAATGGGTGCTTCTGAATTCCTTAATCAACTCCGGCTGCCTTCTTGATTTACCAAGCCATATGGGAGATTTTTCTGGTTGCCATGCAATTTTTTAATAATTTTTCCTTAATTTCTTTAATTAATTTAGTAAATTTTTCATATATTCAGGTATTGTTTAGTAATTATATGTACATATATTTATATAATAATTATACTCAATGGATATACATGTCTTTTACATAATATTTATGCCCATTAATAAATTTATTACTCACATAATTTATCTTTAAAAATTCGTAAATAAACAATGCCAATCCAGCACACTTTCGTTATTTATATAATATTATAGTGAAGTTCACTATTTTAGCTATATTTATTTATTTTTTTAATCTTATATGCTTATTACCTATATTATCACTTGTCATTATATATATATATATATATATATTCATTTATACCCATATAATTTATTTTTAAGATCCCACTAACTATCGAGGCTCAATCCATGCGATTCCGACAATTATAACATATTAAAGTCAACTAGTATTAATTATATTTCTATTATTTTATTATAATTCCGAAATCCATGCATATAAAATCCATTTGACTAATATCTTTAGTCCACACATAAAATCTTAGCTCAATTAAGCTAACCCTAAATGGATGGACTACTAAGAACCTAGTCACTAAATTACAGTACTTACATTTCCTTAATTAGGTATTGCATCTTAGTTGCTAAAATTGTAAGGTATCGCACCACAATCTAGTAGTTAGGGTGCATGTTAGGATTGATAAGGTTGTAGGTTCAAAACTTAAAGGAAGCACTACTTTGTACAGGCTTATATAGCATTTATAATATGCGATATTAATTCAAAATCAATTTGCAATGATTACATACGATTTTGCCATAATTAATTTAATATAATTAGTATTTGCTTAATTAATTTAATGGCATATACATAAACATATAAATATCTCTAGCACAACAATTATTATGAATTTTTCACTATCCTAACACACGCAATCCACTAATAACGACATCTATGTACTTGTAATTCAACTCAATGGCTCAACAAGTCTCGAAACTATTTGGCACCTTTAATCTATTATATAGAACCAATCTCAATTTTCATTCATAAACTTATAATATTGAATCTAAAATTAGTTGTCTCTCTCCTATATTTTTTCTCGTAACCTATTAGGTTGCTAATTTCACCAAATAACTCAACACCGAGTATAAAAGAGACCAATAGAGAACCCTTTTTTTTTTTTTAAGAAAAATAAGTCTAAGAAGGAGCACTAGTCGAGCATAGTGTGGTTAATCGATGACTGTTAGCAATAGCCTGACATGGAGTCAGTTGACTCCTCTCCAAAGGTCACGAAAAGTCATTTCTTTATGGTTCTCTACCTAAAGTTTTGTTCTAGGTCTATTTCAAGAGAGTTTCCAAGTTTTTAAAATACTTAATTTTGAATTAAAATCAACTTTCATACATAAGGACTCAACCTCTATTAATTTTTCATTTGGTTTATAGGTCAAAACTTATGTTTCACTAAACTAAGATGAATCAATTGTTGGGGTTTCTAAGTTTAGGGTTTTAAAAGAAAGAAGAGAAGAGAATGATCATATATCAATATCTTACCTTGAATTCTTGCCAAAATAGAATTCCTTGAAAGAAGATACTAGACCACTTTTGAATCTCCTTAAAATTTCCCCCAAGATTTAACTTGATCAGGTTCTATGGAAAGATAAGAGATCAAGGCAAAAAAAAATTAATTGAGATTACTTTTTTTTTTTTTTATTCTTGTCAAAAGTCCACCTCTAAATCTCTAGGAGGGTAAAACAATTTAGATTAAAATTTTGTTAAGCCTAAGGATAAGAGAACTGATTGTAAGGTGTGAGGAAAACTTTACTTCAATATATGAGAATCTCTTTCTTCACCAATCCTTGGTTGAGAGTATGGCCTTAGGGTTTCTCTAATGTTAGTGGCAAATGAAGGGGACTAAGAGGGGCATTTCACTAGCATTAGTAATGATTTGCATTATATTATAAAATTATATTATAATTTGATACATAATATTAAGATTATGATTTAAAATTATTCGTATTCATTAATATTTGCAATAGTATCATGTATAACATAGTAAAGGATCTAGTGGTTGTGCTATGTTCGGTTGCAACAGTATTCAAGTGGTTTTATGGCTTTCCTATCCAAAAGCAGTTATAATTCTTACTCAACACTTTTAGTGATAGGGATTCATAATGAAATAACTTTTATATTTCAACATACCAGTGAACAAAATAATATTTATTAACAGAGAATAAAGAGAGATAGAAATAATTATTCCCCTTGAGTGAACATGATATTAGAGGTATAAACATCAAAATGGTTCAAAATTTGTGTATTAGATAGCACTACTAAAATCACAAAATCTATTATAACCTTAATTCCTTGAAGAAAAACATTTGGAACTTGTTTAGTTAAATTTGATTAGTATGATGCAATCATTCACCAATAAAGCATACCGGAGAAAATTTTAGTCAGGTTTTGAACAAAACTTGTCAAAACTAGTGTAGTTGAATTTAGCCTATCCTGATGGGTTCAACCTAGCACAATGGCACCCATCCATGACACCAACTCGATCAACCCCCCAAGCTATCCTAGACAATAAACCAAGACCCAATTAACCTGGCTAGAATGGGGAATTGGAATGCACCAATTTTTATTAATATTTTCCATTATAAAGCGTAGTTAAATGCTTAATATTAGAAGCATGGCCAATGGGGCATACTTTTCAGAGATTGCTTCATGAAAGTACCTCAACTATTTATTTTGCCACATTAATTACTATGATATTTGCTATAGTAGTGAAAATGAGAAAAACGAGACAACAAAGACGGGGTGTGCGGGGGAGAGAGACAGAGAGAGAGAGAGAGTCCTTGATAGTCTGAGTGTAAAATGCAAATGAAATGAGGAAGGTAAAAAAAAAAAAAAAAAAAAGGGAAAGAAAAAACACAAAAACTTTACTTCGACTTGAAAGGAAATTGTATATCAAGTTCTTAAGTAAGGTGTAGTTTTCTAATCTGACAAAATAAGCCCTCTACAGAATTTGTCTAATTGAAAGAAATTCATAGTGAAAAATGGTCCTGAAGAATTTCTTGCTACCTTCGCCACATAACTAGTTGCTCAATTTGCCTCTATCTCTATATATGGGAGTTAGTCTCGCATTTGGGGTATCCACCAATCTTTGAATTTTCTTCACAATAAAATAGATATCCCACCTTGCCTTGCATAAACCTTTATTCCATGAACAAGTGTAAGTAAGTCACTTCAATGTTTATGTTTGCAAATCGATGTTGCTCACACGTCTTGAGACGTAATTTCACTGCGATCATTTCAACTATTTCAATCGAAGACTGACTAATCTTAGCGCCGTACACGAACTTTACTCGACCAAATTTATCCCTTGGTAGTCTACCAACTGCAGAGACTATTTGTCTAGCCCTAAGCATCCTTTGCCATACACGTGAATCTAATCGTTTTCTTTGTACAAGACTTGAATGGCTGTTCCTAAACATATTTGCATGAAAGAATCTTGAGAATAATGAATCCCGCACTCTAAACATCCGCCATACTTTAGAGTCTTGTACTTTTGTAATCTTCTAATACCGAGACTACTTTCTCTAATTAGACCACAAATTTCTATCCATTTGATTTAATGAAGGCTCTTTTGTCCTCTGAAATACCCCCAAAAAGAAAATTGCAAAAGACTTGTTAATTTCAGATATTACATATTTTGGTGGGTTTAAAGTTTGGAATAAATCCTCAATGATTAGTGCTGTCATTAGTATTATCAATAGGAAAGCAATACCAAGTGCATTACTTGCCAAGAAGCTAACCCAGCACCAAATTAGGCATCCACGCAAATCCCATTTTTCATAATGAAGGGCTTAGTCCATAAGACATGAGTATCATTTCCTGTGCAAATAGACTAAGCTTGATAATTTCCCTTTCTCCTATACCTAAATCAAGTCGATAAAAAAGAAAAAAGAAAAGAAAAAGAAAAAGAAAAAAAGAGAGTGGTGGTATGATGATGATTTACCCTTGTAGAGCTTACGACCTTTATAGTGTTCGGTTGGTATAACTTCAAAACTATACAATATATCTAATATTATATTTGGTTATAAATAGGGTGTTGTTATGGATAAGATAAAACCAAAAAGTTCTGTATCCTGTCGGACAAGTACCCTAGAAAAAAGACACAGAATTCTTTTATCTCCTACAAGAGCATTATATGAAATGCAATACAAGATAATGGCCCTATATTTCATTCCTTATATCATGCTGTCCTACTCATATTCATGCCGCCTTATTCTTTATGCTACCTTTATATTTCGTTGAAGGGGTACAAAGCATGTATTGTTCCTTAGAGTTCTTTGAAGTCTCATGAATGAATAGAAATGGGAATATGCATACTTGGGAAGTGTTGGGGAATTTCCCATATCATAACAATAACAATTCCATGAAATAGTATAAGAATAAATCTAATTTCACCCTTATAAAATCATCCAATATTTATTTATACTGACCGCATACAAAGTGAATATTATGAACAATAAAAAGGATTTAAAATTTTATCATATAGGAGAATATTCCACCCAAAAATACGTGGTAATTCCAGGAAATCAACAATAAGAAAATTGAGTGCATTATTTGGGATCCGAGGTGATAATACACCCGAGCGAACCTTTCTTAAGAATATTAAGAGCATCGTGAGATATAGTAATCATATTCCTAATAATCAGCTAAGATTTATTGGTCTTCTGCCCTTTTTACCTAATTAGTAAATTCAAGCACTAGAGTTCATCAAATAAAAGAACTTTGCGATCTCATTGACGAAGCCACGTTCTAGAGAGAAATTGCTTACTTTCTTCTTCTCAATTACTAAGTGCATCCAATTAAACTTTAAATCTGGGTGCCACTTCCATTAATTTTTCAACACAAGATAAGCAGGTCAACACATGAAAAGTTGAACCTGCACTTGAGTCCTGCTTCCTCGTAGTCAAAAAATCAGCTGACAGTAATCTATTTTTACAAGCAACTAAACCTACCTATATTTTGCTTTTATATAAGCATGATGGACAATCTATTCAGTCAAACACACAACTGCCAGACACTGGAACGTATATACAAGCAGCAGACTCCACAACTAACCCATCAATCCAACTTCCTCCTCTTGCCATGAGTATAGCGCTTGTAAACACGTGCAAATGGGGTCACCTCAGCCGAAATCGGATAAACTACCTCCTGGACCTTCATTTGACCCTCAACAATGGGCCTGCAATTAACCTTAAATAATCAAGAACTCTCAAGGCATGCCATGTGAACCTCATTTAGATTAACAGCAAAATAGAGGTATGCAGTAAGGACAATGGTTCTGCAGCAGCACAATGACTTAAAAGAATGCGCAAGATAGCATCCAATATTTTCATATATTTGGATTCCAGTAGATATATAGAAACAATCAGTATCCAATATCCTGCCTAAGGCTAATTTGTGTGATATGTACCCCCTCTTTAATATATGGAATCAGATTACTGATGGAACATAATAATATATGTGAAAATCAACAAACACAATGAAACAATATAATGACTCAAATGAGTCTGCTTGATAGTCCCAGAAATATAATGCATCCACTCAATATAGTTAGTAACATAAGTTGATTGCAAAATAACTTCTACATGGTTTGTTCCCAGAGTTACCAAACAACAGTGGATAAAATTCCACCTGAATACCAGGAAATAAAAATCCACTAGCTATATCTATGACCTGATGATAACATCAAATGTACATATTAAATTCAAATTTATTTAGTGCCCAATCCACATACTCAAATGGATGTAATGTTAGTCTATATAACAGATACCAAATAAGTATTAATACATCCAAAACAGATTAGTGTCCAATCGACACACACTGTGTACACTGGATAGATGGATTTTCAGTCTAAAGAAAAGGACTACATGGTAGACGCTGGAAAACCTACTAAACAAACGACAAAACTAGATATGTCATGTCTTACCTTTTCCTTTAATTCCTTTATGTCAACTGGTGTAAATCTTGCATGTCAATCGAAAAAATAAAAGTTCTAAATGTCTGAACAACATTTGTCGCTTTAAATTTATTTTTAGTCAAGAGAAATATTGCAAGAAAAATATGATTCAGATTCAAAGCAAAAGCCAAGGGCAACATTAATTTCAATGTATGTGATCATGCCACTGCTTTGTTGGGACAAGTTTTACAAAGCAAGAGACATCGGATTTTCCAGAGACCCTAAATCAGGAGCTTACTGATAAAAGTATAGAATAGATATCTTTCTGCAGTTTGTAATTGTTGGAAGTTGTATTCCTTGGAATTGCTTGACTAAGTGTATAAATGGGTGGACCGGTTTTTCAGCATGTAAAAATGGGTCGACCAAAATAGGCAATTCTTGATTACGTCAAACATGCGTTATTGAGGAACGTAGTCTCACCGAGTATTCCTATTTTAGATTTCTAGGAGTTTTTGTTAAGTCTTAATTCTTGTACTTGTTTTCTTTTTTTTATTTCATGGGATTCAGGAAAGATTGTTTCCCATCTATTTCATTGTAATCCCTCTATTTACACCTCTTATTATGAGATGAATATTCCAAATTTATGATTTTCTCTGATGGTATCAAAGCTTTGTCTTGATCTCATATCTCGGAAAACACTAAACATAGATTATAAATGATTACTGAGAAACAACCACTCCAAGTGGTTTGTGTGCACAAGGAAGGTTAGCATACAGATCCATGGAGACTGGGCATCCAACAAGCTACACCACCGCCCTCTCACATCCAACAAAGGGGACCAAACTTCTGTATAAATCACCCAACACTGGTTGAATGGGTGAATTATAGAGAATGGTTCAAATCTGTGAAATTGGTAATTAGAGAAAGATGGAGGATGGGCTATTTGACCAGGGCTATCTAAGGCCACCCCATCACCAACCTTGAAAGAATATTCAAAGTAGGAAAGCAGAAAACTCTATAATCATGGGCTACTTGACAAACCTAATAGAATCAAGGATTGATGATACGAATTTGTTCTTTGAGACTGCGAAAGATATAAGGAATGCAGTCAAGAAAGTGTACTTCGATCTTGAAAACACACTGCAATATTTAATGATTAGATGGAAAATTCATGTAACCAAGAGAATTCTAGTGTCATGGAACACAACACTCAAATGGAGTTGTGGCAAGAAATGGACCCATTCTATGATGTGGAAGTACCCAGAAAATGAGGCTAAGTATGCAAAGATGCATGAAAAAGATAAGGTCTTTGATTTTTTTTGCAGGCTTGAATCCTAAATTAGATGAGATAAGGGGTATCTTGTCGGAATAAAAACCTTCAAGAAGCCTTTGTTGAAGTTTATAGGGAGAAGAGTAGAAAAAAGACATGGTAAGACAAACCAATAGCTCATGAACCAAGGCATCTTCAAGCAAAGCTCATGCACATACATACCCTGTCAAAAAGAATGGCAGAGCGGGAAAATCATCATCACCTAGAGGTTGCAATGCCCATAATGTCCTTAGTTTTCTAGTTGTATTCCTTATAACTATTGGGGGAAAGCAGTCTTAACTGTGCTACCTACCTAACTAATTGTCTTTCTTCGATATCTCTTAAATTTCACACATTCTTAGAGACCTTGTGATAGGGCAGAGGCAGTGTTATTGAGAAAACAAAGAATCGGAATTTCACTTCCACCAACTAAGGAGGAATTCTCCCAGCTTTGCTAGGGTTTGTTTCTTACAAAATATCTCCAACTGCCCTAATTGACTAACACTTCCCTATTTATAAAGTTGTAGCTCTCCTACTATAAGAGATATTATTAATAGATGTATTCTAAAATGCCTCAAGTTAACTAACTGCAGTAGCTACTATCAGAACAACTAAAAATAGTCCCTATAGCAACAAAACATCTAAAATATAGCTAAACATCTCAATCAAATCGTGACTGTCATTGGTACACGTGAGATACATTCTCATGAACTTTCAGGCATGCATCAATTGCCTCCCCATAAAAAAAAAAACCTTGTCCCTAAGGTCAAAAGTAGGAAATTGCAGAAGAAAAGCATCAAAATCCATCCAAGTGGCATCTAAAGGGGAGCAACCTTGCCATTGCACCAAAAATTGAGGAATATCTCAACCATTTTGATGAAAAAGATGACAACCCAAAACACAAGCAGGCTGACGAGATTCCACCAAGGTATCAGAGCAAATATCAAAAGGAAAATCAGTAGAAGAGACAAAAGAGCCACAAGAAGGCTTTAATAAAGACACATGGAAAACCAGATGAACCCGCACATGTGGAGGTAGCTTCAAGCAATAGGCAACAAAACCAACACATTCGATAACCTGATAAGGACCACAATACTGTAGAGATAACTTAGAAGAACCTATGCTGGAAATCTTTTTTTGTAAAGCAGGCCTAAGGCATAAAAACACCCAATCACCAATGTTATAGGAAACCTCACGTCGATGCTTATTGGCATGAGAGCAGGCCTTGAGCTAAGCTTGCTCAAGATTGGCATGCAGTTGTTGAAGCAACTGATTTCCCTGCTGCATCAAAGGACCAACCACGCCGTGAATGCCATCATGGAAAAAAACATGCAAGGAAGGGGGCTTGTGACCAAAGACAAGCTCAAACGGAGTCATTTGGGCGGAAAAATGAAAAGAAATGTTTTAAGAATACTCCATCAAATGCACCTAATCAGCCCACTGCTTAGGTTGTTTAAAAGTAAAACACCTAAGATAACATTCCAAGCATCTATTGAGCACTTTTGTTTGGCTATCCGTTTCGAGATATACGCTGTGCTAAAATGTAATCGCACACCCTATAAACGAAATAAAGATCTCCAAAACTCACTTAAAAATAAAGGATCCCGATCACTCATAATAGTATAGAGAATACCATAAAGGCACACCACAACATAAAAAGATCAGCCACCACCTATGCTATATAAGGATGCCAAAGGAGAAGGAAATGGCCATATTTGGAAAGCCTATTGACCACAACTAATATAACATCAAAGCCCCAAGACTTAGGTAACCCGGATATAAAATCCATAGAAACATCCTCCTACACACTAGAAGGAATAAGAAGACACAGCAACCCAACAGGCACCATGTTTTGAGCTTTATTACGCTGACAAACAGCACAAAAAGCGATAAATTCAAGAACATCCTTTTTCATGCCCATCCAAAAAAGATTCGCAGCTAGATGGCAATAAGTTTTAAACACACCAGCATAGCCCTCAAGAGCTGTAGGAGTGGAATTCATGAAGAAAAAGATAAACCCATTTGGACTTAACAGGAATCACTAAGCGTTCCTTAGGGTCTGAAAGAGTTTACGATCTGATCTATAAGGTGTTAACCTTTGGAGGATGGCTTAGAATGTCCATTAAACTAAAAGGTAAAAGGAGCAAACCAATGAGGTCCTTTTTCAAGCACAAATAGAACAATCTAAAGGGGGGTGAGCAACTTAGAGAGATGGCCGTATCTCTTTGATGAATAAGATATCGAGGTTCGATTCATTTAGAAAAGCACCGATGAAGAATGCAACAAAGTTGGAGCTCAGGCATTCTTATATTTCATCAAGAGAAAGAAAAAAGAAAGGAGGCAAACTAGTAAGAAGGTCGACTACATAGGGGGAGCGAACCGAAAAGCTTAGTTTTACGGAGTGTACCAATCTTCCATACTACTTCCCTTACTCTATATAAAAAGGCTTGTGGGAAGCACGACGAGCTAAGCTACTAATGTCGTAACAATTGGTACTAACAGAAATCTCAATGTAACGAAAAAGAACAAAAACCCTTACCAACCTCCTAACCCTCCTATAACAACTTAAATTTCTTACTTAGAACATCATTAGATTTGATGGTAGTTGTGATGTCTTGCAAATCAGTCCATAGAGGACCCGAAATACCCTTACAGTTAAGCACGAAAACATCCTCATCTTTGCAGGAAAGAGCATCAATAGCTTTGTTAGTAACTCCACTCTTATAAACGATACAAAAATCATAACCAAGGAGTTTAGATAACCAATGTTGTTGAACCAAAGTGGCATTGCGCTGATTAAGCAAATGACGCAAACTCTTATGATCAGTTTTAACCAAGAATTTCTTGCTTAGTCGCCAATGATGAATAGCCATAACTAAAGCCACTAGCTCTTTTTCATAAGCGGATTTAAAAAGAGTTTTATCCACTAAAGCTTTACTATAATCTCCTTGCATTAAAACTACCCTAATACCACAACTCGAAGCATCACATTCAATGACAAATTGTTTATGAAAATCCGGTAAAAGAAAAACTAGAGCACTAGTTAACGCCTACTATAATTAACGAAAGGATGACAAAGCCTCATTCAACCAAAAAACCTTGTCCTTTTTATGGAGGTTAGTCAAAGGCTAAACTATTTGGCCATAATTTCTAATAAACTTCTAATAGTATCCGAAGAGACCCAAGAAACCATGAAAGCCTTTGAGAGAAATAAGAATAGGCTAAACAAGCACAACAACTTTAGAAGGATCCATATGAACACCCTCAAGAGAAATAACATGACCCAAATACTTAAAGGAAGAAGTAGCAAAAACACATTTTTTTTCAATTAACAACAAACATATTGTCTCGTCACAAAACTAACACCATCCGTAGATGTGATAAATGAGAATCCAAATCCTTACTATAGATGAGGATAACAACAAAAAATACCAACACAAACTTGCGTAAAAATGATCGAAACAACTCATTCATAGTAGCTTGGAATTAAACCAATGCATTTGTTAGACCAAATGACATAACAAGAAATTCATAATGGCCATGATGAGTTCTGAAAGCTATCTTATTGATATCATCCAAATGGACCCAAATTTGATGATATCCAGATTCAAGGTCAACCTTAGAAAATATACAAGCACCATCTAATTCATCTAACAACTCCTTAATCACAAGAATAAGAAAACGATCAAAAACCGTGACAGCTTTTAAAGGACAATAATCCACACAAAAAGGCCAAGACCCATCTTTCTTCTTGACTAAAATTACCGGACTAGAAAAAGAGCTGGACCTAGGTTGAATAATACAACCTACAACATATCAACAACCAACTTCTCTATTTCATCCTTTCGAATATGAGCATAATGATAAGGTTTCATATTAATCGGCCCATAGCCTTTTTTAAGTACAATATGATGATCCATCAATCAAGATGGCCACAACCTAGCAAACTAAGAAAAAACTATAGAAAATTCATTTAAAAGTGCATTTACTTTAGGATCCCAACAAGCAATCTCAAAAATAGAATCAGAATACAACTAGAAAGGCCACAAAACAACCATAAACTCCACATCTTTCAAACAAAACAAGGCTTTAAAATGAACAAAAGCCTTTACAAGAGAAGGATCCCCACGTAAAACCTTGTGACCATCCTTATAAGGAATCTTCATGATTAAAGTGGACCAATTGATTTTAATGTCCCCTTGACCAATTGATTTTAATGTCCCCTAATGTTTCCAACCAAGCCACGTCTAAGATAACATCAATGTCATCCAAATCAAGAACAAAACAATCAACACCAATCTCAAAATTAACAATCACCAAGAAAAGTGAACGACAAATGCCAGAAGACAAAATGAAATTACTATCACCTAAACAAACACGAAAAAAACCAATAGAAGTAACAAACAAACGTAACTTGTCAACTAATTGATGAGAGACAAAATTGTGAGAGGCATCACTATCTACCAAAATTGTCACCAAAGAAGAACATGTGCCATGAAATTTTAAAGTATGAGAACTAGTAAAACCACACAAAGCTAACAAGGATAAATCCATGATAGAGTCGACAAGTGGAACAACCAAATCAGGCAAATCATTAAGGTCAATGAGATCAGGTTCGTCTTCAAGAATTGTAATACATAATGCTTTACTAACACACTTATGCTAAGGAAAATACGGCTGATCACATCGAAAACATAAACCCTTGTTCTTTTTGTCCATAAATTCTACATATGAAAGCCATCTATGGCTTTTAATAGGTCTATTATCTACAACATTACTCATCGAAGGTCTAGAAGGAGGTTTCATATGTATAGAAGATTGTGACAAATTAGAAGCAAAAGGTCGAACCTAGACAACTGCAGAACGTAAAGAATTATATACCAAATGTCAAGAATAAACTACATCCTATCTACTGGAAGAAGGAAGATCCGAGGGTTGATCCCATTAAGTAAAACAAATTCCACTAAGAAATTCCCTTTTTATGTCCAACGCAAATTCAATTGCACAAGCAATGGTACAAGGCTTCAAAGTCTAAATGCAAAGCTGCAACTCCTCACGTAAATTGCCAAGAAAATAGCCTAAAGCTTGCTCTTCAAACATTGGAGGAACTTGAATGGATAAAGCATAAAATTTATTGATGTAAGCATCCACGATAGATGTCTGTTTGAGTAATGTCAAAGGAACAAACAAATTGCAAGCGTCACACGTTGCAAACTAAACCATGATCTCTCAAACCAACATTTTCCACAAAAGATGAGGAAAACATCGCCTGAGGGCATTCATCCATGCAACTGTACAACCGTGCATATGAACAAAAGCAATAGCAACTTTCTTAATAGGTGGTGTTAAAGTAAGCTCAAAGTATTGTTCAGCTTGCGTGATCTGACCTAAGGGATCCGACCCATCAAAAGACGACAGAGACACCCTAGCATTGTCAGATTTAGACAAATCATCGATGTCCCAAATAGCAGAAGTCATCAATTCAGGTAATAAAGGCAACAAAGATGACTTTTGATTGTCACGCAAAGAAGAATAGCTCTTCAACTCGAGCATAATAGACTTAAACTTGTCTTTCATTTCTAGCACATTAGATTCCACCATCGCCACTCTACTTTCCAAGGTATCAGAAGTAGTTTGCATATTAGTAATCAGCTCCTTCATCGAGTGCTCCATTATGTCGACTCATGACTCCATTCATATCATAATGTCACAGGAAATGAACCACAGACAGCGCCAAATTGATAAGGCAAAGAAAATGTTATTAAGAAAACAAAGAATCAGAATTTCACTTCCACCAGTTGAGGAGGAATTCTCCCAACTCTGCTAAGGTTTATTTCTTACAAAATATCTCCAACTACCCTAATTGACTAACACTTCCCTATTTATAAAGCTATAGCTCTCCTATTACAAGAGATATTATTAATAGATGTATTCTAAAATGCCTTAAGTTAACTAACTACAATAGCTCTTATCAAAACAACTGAAAACAGTCCCTATAGCAACAAAACATCTAAAATAGCTAAACGTCTCAATCAAGTCATGACCATCAATACACATGAGATACATTCTCATGAACCTTCGAGCATGCATCACCTTAGAAGAACTGTATCCTCCTATTCTAGTATTTAATCCTTAGCCTCTTAAAGTTTGGTTGTAGTATCTTTATCCATGATACCTAGCATACTCAACATAAACTAGAAAAGAGGGCTCTCAAAGTGTTTTTTTAATGGGTATTTTCCAATCCAAAAAAGGATATAAATCCTTTCATCCCTTAGCTAAGAGATTCTTTGTGTCCTTTAAAGTTTTGTTTGTTATTAATCCACGACTTCAAGAATTATTCTCTCCCGAAGAATATAAGTGGCAAGAAACATTAAGATTCCATTTCCTTCTTCCTTTGCTAATATACCCAAACTCTCATCTAAGTCTTATGGTAATATCTAATGAAAATTCTAGCAATGTGCCTTTTAGGAGTCCTGTACCTATTACCTCCATGTCTCACAAAACTCTGACTATTGTCTCCCAAAATCCTTCTTGATGTTTCTTAAATTCCTTCTTATTCATCCCTTTTACAAAAGATGAAGCTAACTTAAACATTTTAGTCTACTCTATACAAACAAGGACTCATAAGCAATTTAGGTTATCTAACCCAAGGGTAGTCCCACAAACGCCAGTAATAAGGGATATCATGAGAAGGGAAGTAGAGCAAACTCCAATGATACAATGATGAAACCAACTATTAGATGGGATTGATTCTTTGTGTGCATAATGAGCATGAGGCCGGAACTAGAAATGGAAATCCTCACCTTCTTATAGCTCTTTGGAAAGGTAGGAAAGCGTGTTAGATATCATATTTCGCACTACCTACCTCATTCAAATCCGAAACCAAGCTTTTGCGCTTTTACACCAAGAAACATCTATGAGGCTCTCGAGATACTAGAATAAAAATTAGTAGTAAAGGATAAAATGCAGGCTTCATAGAGAGTGAACTTGCGAGGTCGTAGAGTTGTTAAGAAATCAATAGTAAATGGGTATTTATTGTGAAACAATAAGTAAATGGTAGTGTTTAAAGTTACAAGGCACGTCTAATTGCAAAGTGATACACTCAAACAGACGGAATTGGTTATGAAGAAATTCTCACTCCTGCTGTAATACTTAATTCTATTGAAGTTCTCAACATAACTTCAATTGATCAAAAGAATCTTATTCTCTTTCCAAATTTATTTGTCATCTATTTTCATTCCTCCCAAGAGTGTTTTCACGATTCTTGAATTCAAGTTTAAACGGTTTTTATGGAATGGAAATGATGAAGAAAGAGCTAAAGCTAAGGTGTGTTTGAGTGATGCAGACCAAAGAATGAGGGTGGTCTTGGCATTTCCAACCTAGAACTTTAGAATAGGCTAGCTCAATTAAAGCATATTTGGCACCTCTATATGGATCATGGAGACTCTTTGGCTTAGTTGGGTCAAAACTGAAGTCTTAGGGGGGCAAAATTTTTCACAAGATCCTTAGTGACGCGTCATATGCTTGGAGGGAAATTTTACAATTTAGGGAGCTCACCCTCCTAACTTTTGTGATGGAAAATGGCGATGGTAACACCATTGCCTTTTGGCACAATCCCTAGCACCTGAGATGTCCTTTAGAGGATTGGTGAGTGAGAGAGCGTTATTAGAGGTGGGTTAGCCAAAACAGACTCTTTTATTCACCTTTACTAATGGCAATAACTGGGAATGGCCAAATGGAACTTCTTGGAGATGCATCAACTCATCTCTTGGTAATTTAAGACCAAATCAAGCTGCCATGGATAGGCTGGTGTGGAAGAATAAGCATACTAAAGACCTCTCTATCCAATTGGCATATGACCTTGCTAGGGAGAGAAGACCAGGAGTTGATTGGTTTAGAATAGTTTGGAACAGAGTTATTATGCTGAGTCAAGCATTCATACTTTGGCTGAGTGCACAGGAGAGACTATGCACCATGGATAAATTGTTAATTTAGCGTTTGATCAATTCAAACTGCTGCTATTTGTCTGACAATGAGGAAGAGACCCAGGACGACCTGTTCCTGAAGTGTAACCTAGAGAAATCTGCAGAGGAATTGAGTCCATTCGAGCTGGTCATCACAGTGGTCTCCAAGCCCTGCTTAACTATCAGCTTTATTTTTTGTTCTGGAAGAAGCCTTAGTGGTAAGCTTAAAAATGCTACTATAGTTGTTTGCTATTATCTATGGAAGGAAAGAAATAAACATTGAGTTGGGAAGCTATCATCTGTTGAAGCTACTTTGGGAGCTATTTTGTTGCATCTCCTATGGTTTTGTGTTTTTGCTTCTTTTTCTGTTTTCAGTTCTTCCTTTTCTTGTATTTTCTGCTGGATGTATTCTTTACAAAGCTCTTAGTGCTTTACGGCCACATTATCGACGTAAGCATCCTTTTGTATTGGGTGATTTTGTCAATATTGTAGGCACCCTCCAAAGAAGGCGCGCCCCCCCCCCCCCCACCGGGCTAGGGGGGGTGGTGCTGGTGGGAGAGGGAGAGAGGGTGGTTCAACCAATCCAACTTCATACTAATGCATATGGGATACGTTTAAGTTCAATCAGATCACACCTTGTCCAAAATGAATAACAAGGGAGAAAGATCTATTCTTATTGTTTACGTTGATGATATAATTATGATTGGGGGATGATATCTTCAAAATCAATGAGGTAAAAGCATTTATAAAATTAGAATTTGAAGTGAGGGATTCTAGGATACAAAATTCATTATGGGAAAGGTTGCAAGGAGTAAGAAGGAAATTTTATTTCTCAAAGAAAGACGTTCTTGATTTGTTGAGGGATACCAAGCGGCTCGTAGACCAGTTTGCATGTCCTTAAAACCAAATTGGAAGTGTGTGCTTGATAGTGAGAATCCCCCATAAACTAAGGTCAATGTAACAGGCTGGTTGGAAGGCTACTAAATCCCTCACACTAAAGATAAGCCATTGCCTATGAAGTCGGTGCAGTCAATCTGATGCATACACCACCTAAATGACACTTGGATGACAATGGACATATTTTGTGATACCTAAAAGAATCTAGAGAGAAATGAATTTCGTGTAAAAAGTATCAATCAAGGAGTGTGGAATGTTTTATCCATATTAATTATCCAGGGAATCACAATGACAGCAAGTCTACCTCCAGTTATTCACCAAATCATGGGGACTTAGTCACTTGGAGGTAAGACAGACCATGAAAGCACATAGTAGCGCTGAAGCTGAATTCAGAGCTATCTCACAGTGAAATTTCAAGGTGATTTAGCTTGAAAGACCAATTGGAGATCTGCAAATGACCTTTACTATTCTAGTTCAGCTATGTGTAATAATAATAAATCTGCTATTAGCATTGCCAAGAATTGAATTCAAAAACACAGAACGGAACATGTGAAAAATGAATGGGGATTTTATCAATTCTGAAATTGAAGAGGGATGTGTTTACTCTGTCCTATAATTCTGCCCAATGTCAAGAGACAAATATTCTCACCAAATCCTTGTAAAAGTCAAGCTCTGAATCTACATCAAGGAAGTTTAGGAATGATCAATACCTATTTCTTACCTTGAAGGGGACTCTCAAAAAAAATGCAATGCATTTAGAGTTAGATTTCTAGTCAGGATTTTTGCTGTATTTATATCTTCTTCTACTTTCTGTTAAATAAGCTAGGATTCTCTAGTTATCATATTTGTAGTTTCTCACAAATGCTGCCTCCTCTTTTCTTTGCTATGCATATGTTCAAATCAGTGAATGAACTATTAAGTTTTTCATTCCCAAAGTACTTCATATATTGGCCACATAACATGAATAAAGAATTCCCTTCCCAAAATGAAGCAAGATGCTTCAAGACTACCCTTATATTTCCAAGATTCTTGTGAAATGCGTCATTTATATAGTTTAGGCTAAAACTCTTATCTTCCTGATTCTAGCATACATATTATATGTCCTGATCTATGGCATTCATATATGAAAAAGAAAATTTACTTAGCCACTTTCCCTTTTATTTTCTTTTTTCCTTTGTATAAAAATTTTTTTTAAAAAAAATCATATAACGAGAGTATACAGACATACCGAGCAAAGCATTGGTCCACAGTTTCAACTTCTATGGGGTCTGCTTGCAACACTTCAGATACGGGACTACAGCCACCTAACTCAGTTCTATTGCCATCATCCTCAATGCTATCATAGTGCAATGGTGAAGTTCCTGCAAAATGGCATATAGATTACTCCTACAAATGTAAACCAAGAGCTACTTTCAGTTATATGACAAACTCTATAAGAACCTTGCTCCAAGTTTGGCGATGTTAGGTAGGGATTCACCAACTGTTTTTGACACATAATTGTATCTTGGAAAGCCAGAAAATTATAGTCAAGAAGCTTCAATCTCTCAGTTTCTTCCATTCTTGTAAACCCAAATGTAGTAGTCCACATGTTTAATACACAAGGAACAGCTGGCAAAATGAGCTTGCACACTCCCATTTTCTTGAGCCTCTGAGTTAATACGAGTTTGAAGACGGTGATAGTAAGTCCAAAGTCATTCAGAACTCCCAAGATAAAAAGGGAGAAAAAGGCAAGAAGTAAAATATTAAGCCCAAAGTCACTCAAACTCCCAAGATGTATCTTAACTATCAGTACACTATAGAACTAAGCATTGCCTTTGACATCATTCCAAATGGCTAGAAGTAGAATTTAAGTATTTTCCAGTGACTGCATATCTAATTTTTCTTGTGATACCAACTCAATGTCATGAAAAAAAAAAGAGACAAAAAGGGACTAAGTTCACATTTTAAAATAATCCTGTATGATTACTTAAATAAATATACAGGGTCAAGATAATCGCAATTATGTTTTATATAATATGGTGTTTATACTCTTTTTTTTTTTTCCCCTTCTCACGGTGTCTTCCTGAACCTTCTTTGCAGAACTTGTATCTTACTTATTAATGACTTTTTTGGCTTAACACTATGGATCATACAATGGAGTGGCAAGAAATACAATGTTTTCAGTTGCTCAAGTTGTGAGTGAGCAATGTAGCTTATGTAACAACACTATTGCACAACGGTTTCCAAAACATGGGACGATCAATGATAAGAGATCAAGTTACAAAAGGATCTAATTCAACAATAACTTCAACTAAGAGATGACAGAAAATGCTGAAACATCATTTATATGGATTGTTTGGCTTATGGGAAGCTGTGCAGCTTCTTAACAAATACCAAACAAACTATTTGGAAAAGCCATCCAGCTATAATCATTGAACATGCAAGTCACCCCCGACAAAAAAAAATAAATAAATAGTATACAACAATTAAAAGAATTTAAAAACAAAATAGACAATTAAATAACTCATTGGATACTTCGTGGTTCCTGTATGATCAAATTAACAAGAAATGTGGTATACTTGCCTTTTCAAGCTCTTCCATCAAAATGCAACACATACCCAATCGACGGAATTGGAACCTGGTACCAATAAGAGGTACTTCCGCCACCTTTCCTCCATGGACCCTTCAATTGTTTAAACATAACATCTAAATTATCAGACGTAAATACATAAAATATTTACTAGTTTGTGAAACATATATAATATCTTAGAATAAATTGGTGGTAAGTACCTTAGAGTACCAACACTAACCACCTCATCGTCCTTCTCTAGCAAAATTGTATAGAAACCCTGGAAGTTAAGGCGGCCTAACTTTGATCTGCACATTATAAAAACAGGCAATTAGACTAGGTTTCCTAGAAGTTATATGGTCAGCAAGAATTACAGTTTCATGCTTCAAAAACACTACATCAAGAATAGAGTGAGTAATAATCATTTTGTGGTCAACAGTGAAGACCAGGCAACCCTATATATTTGTAGATTAGTATAGGAAGATGCAACCCTGCCTCTCCAGCAGCAGAGCAGTAACCTCAGATGACAACTCAATTCTGTTAGTTTTAAAGGTAAAAGACAGTAACAAAGCCCAAAAATGCATGTGTACTGTAGCATAGCAATCTTGATAAACTAAACATGTTTAGCAAAAATGCCAAAAAAAAATTACCCAAAAGAATATATATGGGCATAGAACTTATCTACACATGCAGATTCAAAACCCAATACAAACTAATTAGGTGTGTGCACAATATATGAGTGACAAACTAAATGTACATATTTAATCATCAATAAATGATGATAAATATAATATACATAATCATAAGGAATGATTATCCACAAGTCTTCCAACTCTGGGAAAGTGATTTACATTTGATTGCTATTGGAATTGACCTATAAATTATATTTCCAACATGAAAAGACTCTAGTGAGGGGGGGAAAAACATGGAAACACTTGTTAAATAAATTATGAATAAGCTAAAGTTGTAATAATGAATATTAGAATTCCATCTACATTATATATTTTTACTTTTACATAAAAGGTTGGCATTATATATGGTTGTATGTAATACCCCATCAAGATACGACCACATTTTACATTAATTCATGTGTCATACACCAAAAGTCTTTTCCAACATATTTTTATACATGCAACCAAACACACGAAATCATGCCATTTTCTGAAAATACTTTTAATGGAAAGCATCTTCTGTCAAAAAGTGGTTCCCTATGAAACAAAGGGGACCTTAGATTATTGACGAATGGACACATAGCAGAGAGGTATAAGTGAAAAGGTATCCAAAAAAAAACATCTAGCAAAAAGATATCGCAGACATAATGCACTTGTATAGATGAAGAAATTGTAATATAGAAATTATATAGATACATACATATTTTTTCTTTTTATCTGAACTATATGTAAAGAGTTATTTATTCAAACATAGTAGTTATGTAATAACTAATTGGATGAGAAGATGATTATAAATAAAATTGCAAGTTGAAACTCTTCCATTTTCTTTTGTTTGTTTTGGGGGTAGGGGGGGAGGATAAGCAACTTTTCCAAGTGTTATATCTTTTTAGCTTTTGCAAACAGTGATGCTTCTTAGATATATATTCAAAAATGTGTTCAGTTTTGTCAATATGTATAAGAGACATCTAGATTCAGTTGTTGATTAAAGTTTACAATTACTCCTGAGAAGTTGTATCTTTCATATTGAATTGTACCTTTATAAATGTGTAATTAATGCAGAGACTTACATAAGTATACATGTGATGATACATAATCAATAAAAGATGTTATAAAAACAGTATCAACAATAAATTAATAGTGAAAAGTACTTGTGGGCTTAATGAACTTGTATAGACATAAAAAAATAAAAAAATAAAAAATAGAGCATTGTAACAATATATATATGAGTTATTTATTTGAAACTCCAGATTTTATTTGAAATTATATATGAGTTATTTATTCAAATACAATAGTTGGGTAATATCTAATTAAATTCAATGACACTCACCAACTATGATAGAAATCACAATCAGAAATCACAAGAAAACGATAGAAAACTAGGGTTCCAAGAATACTTGAGCTCCTGCTCAGCTGAAAGAGAAACTTCCAGGCCAAGATTCCAACTAACGGCTTAACCATCAATGCTCTTTCCTATTTATACCTCCAGATAAGTGCCCACTCAGCATACTCACTCATCACACTTTGCCACATCAGCTGTAGACATTAAGTCTTTAATCCATCCATAACACTACCCACAAAAAGTAACACTATCCCCATGCACAACTATTAATAACACCACTACACTACTACTGCTAATACCTCACACCATACCATAGCAGCACTACTATAGCATACTATACAACACAAACACAAACTACTATACTACTACTTCCACATACACCCACAGAAGCTACATACTCTTCTTACCATTTCCATCACCTCTTCTCTTGTAAATATTAACAATAGGAGCATGTACACTTGGGACTAACAAACTATGAACATCATTTAAAGGTCATAAATTGCAACCATTCCAAGAGTTGTATCTTTTGGCATTTGCATTATGTCAAGCCTCTTAGACATATAATATGTAAATCCATAATTTCAGTCCTTTTAAATATGTATAAAAGGTTTATATTCATAGTAATGAATAAAATGTTATAGTTACTGCAAGATTTCGTCTTTCACATCATAATTTGACGTTAAAGACAATAGCTACATTACATTTGTAACTGGTTTAACACTAGATTCACCTATGGTTAACCGTTTTCTTACTCCTACTATGAATATCAATAGTTCTGCAAGGCCATCATTTTGATTTGTCTAATAACACATTGAGGATTCCGACTCCATTACATGCCAAAGCTCAAGCTCATGCTATGAGGTCACTCCTTTCAACTACATGTATATGTGAAGAAACAAAAGGGACTCTAAAAATCCTTCATTCTATTAGTCTTTATTGACTTGTGTGTCATGTGCTGTTACAAGATCGATTTAACATAATAATTGCTAAGCCTGTTAAAAAGAGAACCCAACAATCTCTTACATAGGGCACATTTAAAGAAGACACAAAGATCTCTCTTTAAGGCTCAATTAAAGAGAGAACTCCAAATCTCATGAGAAAATAATTTGAAAGGTGGCAATTACCACTCGCCCTCATTTCCCTATTTTCCCTCATACATGATAGACGCTATATACTGACAAAATAACTGCACAGATTCTCTAACAACCGCACAAACCCTTCAACATGACTGCTTGAACAGGTATTACACATGCAGCAGACATACTATATAGACCTACTCAGATAATTTACACTAACACATACACACAATTACACATCAAACTCAGACACCTAAGCAATATATAAGCTAACACCTCAGCTGCACACACATAATAAAACAGAAAACAGAGACTCCTAACTGCTACTACTCATCTCCTCACCAGGTGTGTGCACATGCTTATAATGAGTAAGTTGCTTCACAACATCTGTTATCTTTTACCAAACATGTGTCAATGAATGTATGTGGTATTCTTCTGCTGACATATCTATGTTGTGATCTTTAAATGTGTCAAGTAGTTATCTATTTGTTAGGGACATGGGCTTATATGGGATGTGGTCAATTATGTTGAGTAGTGGAGTGACGGGCAGTTACGAGTTGTCTCAACCACTCTTGCTATTGTAAACAAAGAGCTTTGGCTCTCAAATGAATGCATTATGACTTCATTCCAAAAATTTATCCTTTTAAGAACATTTCTAAGTTCTTTCTTTAATGAGCCAGCAAATTACTACATTAAATCAATCCTATAACATTTTAGTATCAAAGTCAGGCTTATATAGACAAAATTTGCCAACTCTAAGAGCAATTTAAGGCTTTTTGCCATGTACAAGGAAAGGAAGATAGAGCACAAGTCTCAATAGATTGCTAGCCTAAACCACAAAGTGTCAACGGGGCACAAAAAATAGGGAGATATAGAGGAAACGAGTAAGGTTAGTTGAAGAATAGAAAAGAGTTCAAGAGACAATGGAAGCCCCGAGAAGAGAGTCATCACTCTAAAGGTACCAAGGCTAGATTTTCAAAAGTATGACATATTGTAGATCCGTTGGGGTGGTTGAATCCTCATTGGCGTTTTTCAAGCATCACCAAACTCTAGAGATCAAGGAAGTGGAAATAACAACCTTTCATTTGGAAGGATATGCTCAATCCTTGTGGCTCAAGAGCTTATGCAAGAATATCACAAGGATACACATGGAGCAAGATATGCAATGAAAATTGATATCATGAAAGCCTACAACCAAGTGAATTAGACTTTTCTGGAGCACCTCCTACTCGCTCTAAATTTCCTTACCTCTTTTGTCCAATGGATTATGGAATGCGTTTCTACCCTAAAGTTCTCTCTCAATTTAAGTGGTGAATTGATGGATTTCTTTGCTAGCTCTTGAGGACTGAGACAAGGGGACCCTATATCCCCTTATCTATTCGTTCTGGTCATGGAAGTTTTATCAACTCTCCTTAGGAAGTTACAGTCAAACCAAGCATTCAAGTACCATTGGCATTGCAAAAATGAAAGGCTAAATCACCTATGCTTTGCTGACGACATTCTACATTTTTCTAAAGGTGATGTCGTCTCAGCTAAGTTGCTTAAACAATGACCACAAAAGTTCTGAATGCTATCAAGCCTTAAGGCAAGCACTTCCAAGAGCAACCTATTCTTTAGTAGAGTAGCCCCTAAAGTTAAATCCCAAATTTTGTCCTCTATTGGTTTCAATGAAGGTGCTCTACCATTCAAATGCCTCGAAGTTCCTCTCATCTCTTCCAAACTCACTCATGCTCATTGTTGCATTATAGTAGAGAGGTTTGCCTCAAGAATCAATAGTTGAACTACTAAATAACTATCCTATGCAAGTTGAATCCAGCTGATAAAGAGCGTTCCCTTCTCCCTCCAAGTCTATTAGGCATCTATTTTTATGCTTCTGAAGAGAATCCTCAAGGAGCTTCAAGTAAAGATGATGTGTTTTCTTTGGAATGGATCAGACAAGATAAAAGCTAAAGCAAAGACGTCATGGGATAATATATGCTTCCCTAAAAATGAAGGCAGCTTGGGAATCATGAGCATCACTCTTTGGAATAAGGTGGCACAATTGAAGCACATATGGCATCTGATGGTTGATCCTAACGAGCTTTAGCCAAGTTAGACTAGAGGAAAGATCCTAAGGGGTACGAACTTTTGGGCAACACCAAACTCGGCTCAATGTTCTTGGTCGTAGCATAAGATTATGCAAGCTAAGGAGTGGGCAAGACCATTATTCACATGGAAGATTAGAGATGGTAAAAAAATATCTCTTTAGTATGACCCATGGCACTTACGTGGACCAATTACAAATTGGGTAAGTGAGAGATCCATTTATGGTATGAATTAGCCCAAAGAGGCAAGATTGAGCAACATCATCAATGATAACGAATGGCAGTAGCCAACGGGGGAAGTTTAGGATACTATAAGATCAAATCTACCACCTACCTTCTTACCTTCAGACGACGAAAGACACCTTTGTATAGGTAGCAAAACATGAGAGGATTTTCCATCAAATCAACGTACAACCTCTTAAGGAAGAAACAAAATACTCCATGGCACAACATAGTATGGAATAAAGCAAATACCCTTAGACACTCATTCATTCTATGCCTAATAGTAAGAGAAAAGCTCCTAACCCAAGACAAATTATTACAATGGAAGATTATCAATCAAAATCGTTGCCTACTTTGTTCAATGGAGGAAGAAGACCATAAACATATCTTTTTAGATTGTGCTTATACCAGAAGCATTTGATTAAAGATCCAACATCGCCTGCTGCACTCTACTACCAACCTATTCACAACGATCTCCATGTCATCGTTTCTTGGAAAGTTCAAGAGGTTGGTGTCAATTAGTTGGAAAAGAATACTATCAGTTGCAGCCTAGTTTATCTAAAAGGAAAGGAATCATAAACATGTGGGAGGAGTACCTATAGCTGTGGCTAGCTTAGCTAGGACCATTTTATCTTAGTTAAATGTATAGTTAGTGAGCTTATAGTGTCGTCAAGTTCGTCACCTACATTTTTTGGTTTATTAAATGTGACAAACGAACTTAGCTCTTGCTTATATATTATAGCTCTTTTGATTATTAATATAATTTCTGAAATAACCCCTCCCCCCCCCCCCCCCCCCCACAAAAAAAGAAAAAAGTGTGGTTCTTAAAACTTGAGCATAATAGGCTAAGCATCGAGTAGGGGGATTTTAGGGAGTTTTTTAATTTACAATTTGGACTCACTAAACATAGCAACAAATTAAGAGAACTGACCAAACAAAAACAAATGTGATCCATGAAGTCAAACCAAAGAAAATTGGAACAACTAGCCACTCAAGCCATCGCACTCATCCAAAGCAAGAGGTACTCTATTCATGAGTGGACTCAAGGACCATATAATAGTAGAGGTGGAGCTCCACCAACTCAAATACCAAATGCAAGCCATAAGCCTCACTAGTCTCTATGAACACCAAAGTTTGACAATGGAGGAGATGGAGGCTTCGTGGAAACCTACGATTCAAATCAAACAGTTGCCAAGACTCCATATTTAAAGAGGCTAACCTAATCGAAGATGGAAGAAGGGCGAGCCAAGGGGCTTTGTCTAAATTGCAATGAGCCATTCACCATTGGCCATTGGTGCAAACGATCATTTTGGTGTGCATGAGAGGAAGTGGTGAACAAAGTAGAAGAGAAGCAAGAAGTTTAATGAAAGCAAAATCTGAGGAAGAGGTGTGTCCAACTATAATTGATTTTTGACTAGTTGACCAGCTGTAATTAATTAATTTTGACCAACTATAATTTATTTTTAAATTATGTATTTTGACCAGAATTTATTTCTTTATTTGGTAGATGTAATTTATTGCCTTAGTAAGTGTAAACAAACCTATAAAAGGCAGTGTATGTGTACAGTTCATAATGTACAATAAGATATCTTTCTCTTCTCCACATTTCTCTACATGATATCAAAACAGGACCTTCTTAAAACCATGTTCTATTCTTTCATTGTGCTCTTTTTTCTTTGTGGTATTTAAGCAATTTTTTCCCTCCTTTCTGTTTAGCCTTCATTGCCATCTTTCTTTAAGTCTTCATTTCACCTTAATGTCTACCATAGAAAATCACACCAAGGGGTCCAAATATTACAAGAAACACCAACGCATGCTCCAAGTAGGGGATTTGGTGTGGCTTAAATTGCAGCCTTATAGATAGAAGACAGTAATGAATAGTGCAATAAAAAATTAGCTCCTAAATTTTATGGCCCATTTCAGGTGGAAAAGAAGGTGGTGGCATAGCATATAGATTTCTTTTGCCAACAAGCATCGAGATACACTTGATATGCTCAAAGGAGATCAAGATTTTCAACCAATGATACCACTAATGCAACAAGTACCATTGATTCTTAATCCCAAGGCTAAAAAACTGACAAATAAGCATCCCAACTAGAGAATCCCATACATTGGGAAGGCTACAGTCCGATAGAGGCATCGTGGGAAGATTCACGGTGATATCTCAACATTGTCCATCATTCACACATGAAGTGACACACGCTGTCAAGGGGGGAGTGATTTTATGCATAACACCCCAAGCTCACACTATGGGGTTACTCCTTCTAGTTGCATGTATACAGGAAGGAACAAAAGGGACTCTTAAAATTTTACATTCTATTAGTCTTTGTTGACCTATGTTACTCATGTGCTGTCTTTTAGCGTCCATGTATTATTGTATGTCTGTGTTTGTTTATAACCTGTGTCAAGTAGTTATTTGTTTGTTATGTGGTCAATTATGTAGAGTAGTGGAGTGGCAGGCAGTAACAATACAAGTGGTCTCAACCACTCTTACTACAAACAAAAAAGCTTTAGCTCAAATGAAGGCATTCTAATTTCATTCCCAAAATTTCTCTTGAAGAGATCATTGGATTCTCTCTTAGGCAAGCTTGAAAATTGCTATGTTAGATAGATCCAACAATAGACTCTTTCAAAGTCCAGTCCAGCTGCTTCACAACAACTTCCAGGAAACACTGATGCTACCACTGTTGCTCCTCAACTTCCAATAAACCTTAATGTTATCACTCTTCCTCCTCACTTTAAGCAACCTCATTCTATTCCCACCATGATCACACCATATAATTCCTAGACATCATTAAAATCTCATACCAACCGCTCTAGTTCTAAGTTTCCAAAAACCTATGACATATGAAGAAGCTTCTCAGCATCTTGGTTGGGACAATGATATGCAAGAAGAGTATGATGCACTGATTTCCATCACTTATGATCTAGTCCCTCCAACAGCTCATGCTACTGTTATTGGTTGCAAGCGAATGTACAAAGTTAAAACTCATGCTGATGGTCCACTTGGGCGTTTGAAGGCTCGCTTTGTCACACAAGGTTACAAGCAACAAGGAATTGATTTCAGTAAAAGATCTTATCCTGTTGCTCAAGCCACTATTATTCATATAGTTCCATCCGCAGCATTATCACCTTGGTTGAATTCTTTACAACTTGATACCAAGAATGCCTTCCTTTATGGTGGTTCTACAAGAGGCTTGTTGATGCACAATTTCCACATCATCTTTGTAAACTCATGAAATCCTTCTATGGGCTTAAACAAGCTCTCAGTGCTTGATTAGTATGAAAGTTCAATCCATCAAAAAGATCTTTCAATCAAGGAAGCTTATTCTTTGATGAGAGAACAAGACCACCCTGTCCCATGGTTTGAAATGGTTTGCTTTAAGAGGAATGCTCCAAGGTATGCTTCTATTCTATGATTGGCAGCTCAAGAGAAAACTATATGCTATGGACAAACTGGTGCATTGGGGAGTGCTAACACACAGCCGGTCCTTTTTTTGCAACGAGTAAGACACACGAATGTGCTTGTTCCCTAAGGGCGAATTTGCAACTACAATATGGAAAAAGGTTTAAGATCACCTTCAGTGGAGTTCCAATAGCTTGTTTTCAGCTGCTTAAATGAAAGATTTACTCAATTTTTTTTTCAGCATAAAGCATGTTAAAAAGCCCCCTAGATGGTTATATACTACTTATAGAAGAAGAAAAGAAAAGAGAGCATAGAGTGGGTTCCGCTCCGCAAACAGTAGAAATTCTTGCTAAGAGAATTTTTCCTTGTTTTGTAGTAAAAGATGAGCACCTTTGTAATTCTAAGCCAAATTAACAATCTAAGCTCTTTTGTTTCTTTTAGTGCTTTATCTTGCTTTCTACAGAGGGTAGTACCTTCCTTTTCCTGTATCAATAGAACCAGAGAGAAAGAGAGAGAGCTCTTGGCATCTAGCTTCAACAGTTTGCCACTTTTCTTATTGAGATTTCACTACAGTACCAGCGAGGCATCAATACCTTCTTTAGTCCAATACTTATGGCACTCTAGTATGTAATGATCTCATCATGAATTCTATTTCTTACTCCTTTTTAACGTCACTTAATACTATTCTTCCCTCTGAGTCTACTGTAAAGGATCTTAAGCCACTTCATTACTCCTTTGGAATTGACATTCGAGATATGAAAGATTGTAAACCTAGAAGCACTTCACTGTGTTCCAATACATATCTATCTACTCATGAAGGTAAGTTTCTTTCAATTCCATATGCATACAACCAGATTTTTGGTGTCTACATGGTACTCAACTTTACTCAAACCAGATTTATCTTATAGTGTGAATCTGGTGTGTCAATTTCCTCATGCACTTCTTCAACCTCATCACCAAGCGATGAAACACAACATTTGTAGCACACTCAATCATAGATTTACATTGTTCTCGATGCATAAATCCATCTCTGTTGCTTGAATGTTAATTGGGCTAGATATCCTAACACTCCATAGTCCACTGCCAGGTTCAGTATCTTTCTAGATCACATCTAATTTCTTGATCTTCAAAGAAACAACCCACTATCAAGCCTACAACCGAAAGGTAATTTCATATCAACTGTTCAATTTACAAAGCAGCTTTCTTAGGTAGTATGAACAAAGAAGCCCAATAAACTTACCTAGAGAAGGCAACTTGATACGTTGCAATCTACCAGCATAAGAAAGTAGTTTTCAAGTCCAAGGCCCAATTCACCTTGTGCTAGCTGAGACAAGCCCATCACAATCTTCCTTGCACGATTTAGTCAAAATCAAGGGGAGCAAATGGGAATATTGCCCTCTATAGTGGCAAGATTGCTACCCTCTGCACTGACTTCATATCTGTTCACCAGATCCTCAGCCTCCATGGTAATGTCACACAGTTTTGTTTGGTGAATAATGTTACATAGTTGTATATGTGTAATTAGAATATTTTATATTAATGGTAAATTGGCTGCAATTAGCACTTGCACTTTCTATTACTTGCCTTTTCTAAGTAATTGATGTGTATACATGGTCTCCATTGTAATATAATTATCCTGTCAATGATATATAAAGTATTATTCTCTCCTAGTATTAAAACAAACATCTTTCTCTATTAAAACATTATTATTTTTTACACATCACCATGTTAGTTGATACTTTTACATGCCTAACTTTTTTAAAATAGAATAAATTAGGTGGGAACAACCTTAAAAATAATGCCATGGCTATACCTTGAAGTTACAAGTAAGGATTCTTTTTTTATTTTTTGGGTATTTAAATACAGGAAAGAATTGCTCCATATGTGATAAAGAAATAAACATCTTACCCTCTGCTAAAGATGACGTCTTCAATAATATCCCTCCTGGTGTAACAATCCTTAAGAGGCTCAAAACATTCATGCATCACCTCCACGGCAACACTTAGCTTGCTGTCATTTTCTATCACAGCTTCATTGGCAGAAGTTCCATCAAGATCATGATAATTGGGATTTGTGGACCTTAATAATGTCCATGTAATATTTTTGGCACCAACTTTTATTCGCTTTCCTAACAGTTCATGTAAAGTTTCAGATATCTGCAAAGATGCGGGAGATGTCCAACAAATCAATTGGGGATACTGCACAATAATATCACATTCTGCAACCAGGATAAAATTTGCACTCTAAAATATAACTTTTTGACCACCCATAACAATGACTTTCAGGGAAGCATCATGTAACAACTAGCACACGGCTCTGAGTAATCATACCTGCTTTTTCAAGCTACTAAACAAATTAAACCATATATTAGCATATAGCACTATCGATATCATGTAAATATGATGAGCAATTTGGAGGACAGGAAAGCTTCTAAAACAACATTGCCTCCAACCTACTATGCTCACCGTAAATTCAGAGACTGCATAGTTCCTACCAAGCAAGAATTTTGACAGAGTTCAATTCCAGGAAGCTAAATTGGAATAAATTTCCTTTTATATTTCACTCAAGTGTTACTAATTTTTCATTCAAGTGAGAAGAGAACTTCTATATGTTTACTCAAGAGCAAAAAGGATGCAGGCTTGAATTCTTTCCTGAAGGATAAACTCATGCTTCCGGTGTGCCCTTGTATGCAAGGCCATCCATTAAGAGGAAAAAGCCTTCCACACAATTCATTTAATGATCTTTCCCTCTAAACAGATTTTATTAAGAAACCAAGAAAACTAAACCAATACTTTCTCTCCAGATTAAAGCATGTTCCCCCATAGTCCCAGAAAATAAAAAGATATATCCCACTTAATTACCCAAAATCTATCCCTTCCACCAGCAGTAAAAGACATCTCTTCCGCTTTCAAGATACATACCCATCACATCCCTCTCTTCCTCGCTGATGAGCTATTTTTCAGCCTCAATGCAGTTGCTAAAGCACCAGTTCCCTACTTTGAGAGTCAAACTTCCACAACAAAATACTTTCTTCACATTAAGAAGAAGGAAAAGGAAAGATTTGCTTCTACTTTTTTTTCTTTCTGAAAATTGCTTGCTCTGCTATAATTGTTTTTGGAGGAAACAAAAATTTCTTTTGTATAAAAGCACTGTTCCTCTAAATTGCTCCTTTTAAGGACCTCTCCATCCTGACACTCATATGTTCATTTACATGATACTAAAAATTATACCACAGTGAGGAAACTACTAACTATTAAACTTCAGAGTTAAGGCTGAAAATATATATTCCAATAGTTCCAAAGCACAATAAAGCCCTAAAAATTACGAAGGAGGAGAATGACCACTAACAAAATTGACTTAAATATCACTCGCTGGATACATTTATATATTAGAAAAGTTCTCCCAGAAAAGAGATGCAAAGGCAGACATAAAGAAGAAAAAAGACAAGCTTTTCAGCAAGTTTCTGATCATTAAGTTAAATTGGCAGATAGGTTGTCCACTCCTTCCCAAGCTAACTCAAAGAACAACGTTTATTCACTACAAAGAATAAAATAAATGGAAATATGATCAATCCAACCCAACCTTTCTTAAGTATATCAGAAAGAAAATACCTTCCTATTCAGTGCTTTATTTGTGAGCAAAACGAATTATCACAAGTGGGTGAAGAAATGAGGCATGAAAATTAAGGAAGATGAAGATATTTCATGCACCAGCCATATGTTATCCATCTCATGACGAGACAAAGTAACAGGACTACATCGAGTAATGTACAGATAGACACTGAAAACATTATTTAGATCATGCTTTGATGATTCTTATCGTAAGAAAGAATAGCATAACCTGCAATAATATCTTCCACAGCCATAATAAATCTATCTAATGTACATCTAATTAAAACTGGAGTGAGGAGAAATGGAAGTGTCCTCTTTTTAAAAAAAAAATAAACAAATAAACAAAAATCTTAAACGAAAAGATTCATGAACTTGGACCCTCAATAGATAGAGGTACATGGTGTGGCAAGAGCAGGAATTTCAAAGAAAATGTGAACTCACAAAATAAATATGGGGTAATTGACATCCTGTGAAAAGAAAGGCATGGAAAACTTCCAATTCTAACAAAATTAATTCAGTGAGTGACCCATAAGGATAAGGAAGGAAAAAGTCAATTACAAAGTAAATATAGGAAGTGATTCACTAAGCACCTCTTATCAATGCACCTTTTCATCCAAAAAAACATTGATGCACCTTTCCATGCAAATGAAGTAATAACCGAAAAATAAACAAAAAACATTGGAAGACTCACCTCTTTACACTTCCTGCTGCAATACCAATTTTTTTGGGGAGGAATTTCTGACTCAGCTATGCCTTTTTTTCTCAAGCATCCAATGTGATCTGCACCAAAATAAGGATTGTTTAGAACTGAATTAATGTTAGACATATCATAAACAAGCAATCGATTATACACATCAATTGTGGATTCATCAATTTTAAATCCAAAAAATAAAAATAAAAATAACATTGATCTTACATGCACAGTCGCATTGGTAACAAGTGAGGATACTGTTATTAAAACTACTACTATCATCTTCTTTCATTTTGTTCTGGCCACAAATGCCACAACGACATGAAAGGCAGAACCAGTCCCCATCTGAAACTTCCTGAAACAGCAGAGAATAGATAATTTGCCAATCTAAATAACTCACATCATTATCCCACAGTGACGTAAAAACTTAGAAGAGGCCTCAAACCAGCCATGAATAGGGTAATGAGTATTCCATAAATGCAGCATACCTGCAGGCCCAGGCAACTCTTGTGGAAAGCAGATGGGCAATAATCACATAGAATCAATTCACCTCCATAATGGCAAATAGAACATATGATATCACTTTTTCCTTTCTGCCACTTTCCTTCTATCCTATTATGTGTTTCTTTTCCCAGACTACTAAATGTTTTACGCCGCAAGATTTGCAACTGGCAAGTTAACAGAGACCTTCCATCTTCCAAAATAATGCTTGAAGCAGCCATGCCACCATTGCTTGCATGAAGAGAAAATTTACTTAAAGTAAAAACATTGCCGCAACAGCTACATTTGATACCATCACGGCTTATCCGCCCTTCGGTCAAAATAAGTCGACAATGTCCTTTTATACAGTGAACCTTTGCTCTAGGTAACACTACATCATTGTCTATCAACCAAGACAGCACACTCCTTGGACTGCGATGGAGTGGACCAGGAGTACCCCGAGGGACCTTTATATCCCCCAGCAGACCTTCAGCTTCCATATCTATAAATTTGCTTACAGCTGGAGATATTCGTTCCTTTGACTGATTACGGTAAGAGGTTCTATTGTCTCTGCGCATCAACACTTCTTTATAGACAATTCCATCAAAGACAGCATTAGAACAAACTTCCGAATTACTCAAGGTCATGTAAGGAATGCTATGCCATTGAATGTTGGTCCTTCGCTTACGAAGCTTACTCCTTATAGATTTGACTTTACCCAAGCAAGGAAATTCTTTTAATGAAGATTGGCTATGGTGTTCATCAGACCAACTTCCAGGGGGTGCATCTAATTGCAGGGGAACTCGTCTAGCATCCACTCCAGCAACTGAAGAAAGCCTTTGGGCATCAGTCTTCTGGATGTTAGAATCCTCACTATTGGTTTTTCCAGTACTATGTTCTGTAAGAGTGCCAGTTTCAACAATAGCCTCAGGACAACTAGCTGATTTAGCTCCAGAAGCATTAGAGGTGGATGCCAGGGCAGGTTTGGAAGAATAGGGATCTTTACTTAATTTTGTAAACAAATTATTGGGGGAAGTAATTAAGGAATGGGCATCATCCGAGACTCCAGAAAAAATTTCCTTGGAGTCACTCAGGTGTTGGCAGACCCTTAAAAGAGAGTCATAATGCTTCTGCTTTGATGGTATGTGAAGATATCTAGTCCTGCTTTTCTCCTTCCAGTCCAAATGTATAAAATAATTCTTGACATTTTGTGCTAGAGAACTTTGAGGCTGTCCACCTTTATCTGCATACTTACTATCATCTAAGCAACGGTTTGCATGTTTTATGGGAGTTGAAAATGTCACAGGTCCCTCATGGTCGACACAAAAACCAGTTCTCAAGATCCCATCGGGTACATGTGTGGTTTGTTGCTCATGGAGATTTCCCGCAGTTGTAAATGTTAAATTACCACAAACCAAATCCATATCCTTATTGCCATCTGCAGCTTGTTCCAAAATCAGCAAGTTGGCAATGGAACCAGCTGTGTCCAGATATGGAGGATTCTTAGAAGGCAATATAGCTAGATTAGTTAGGTCTTCCTTAGGATTAGTAGCAGCTTCTGTCAACTCCAACAGCTCAGAGCTTTGTTGTACGTCATTTGCTTGGAGGTCTAATCGAGGCAAAATATCACCAAGAGCAACGGTAAGGCTTTCATTTACTGTCTTTAACGACAATTTCTCCCACAAACCTTTATCACAACAAGTCCACTCCTTAAGGTTTTCCCTAAATCCATCTTTACATCGTAAATCATACCAAATTTGCTTAAGAGAAACAGGTAGGGGATTTTCTTGAGCATATATCTCCATCAGTTCAAGGAATGGCCAAGCCCCACGACGGTGCCACCTCCCAGTGACCTCATTCCAGTCTTGAGTGAGCCTAATATTAGCAGCTGTAGTCAACAATTCATCTCCTCCCTCAGGAAAGAAAACTCTTCGCTCATTATGTCCATCATTACGATCAAAAACAACTCCTTCCCACCATGCATCCCTATAATAGACATCGACACAGAGTCCGTAGGGCAGGTCCCATGAACCAAAGTCGATGGAAGGTGGCTGAGGTCTCATCTTGCCACGATAACTGGAATCGTTAGCACATTGAGAAGCAAGGCCATCAATGAAAGGTGAAACATTTACTGATTCAGTTAGTTTAGAAGAGCCGTCTTCGACAAGAATATGATCATATTCGACACGCCGCCTTTGACAGCCTATCTCCTTAACAACTGCAGAGTGCCACGAGCCCTCAAAACCCTCCTCCTCGCTCCTCACCTGAAAAGAAACAAAACAGAGTACATGAAAAAGTATAAGAAAGGCATTAAGAATAACCTTTCAGTAAAAAAAATGGCAAAAGAAGAAGGATATAACCCAATATGAATATAGAAAGCCTCAATAATTCACATAAAACCCTAGAAAAACTATCGATGAAGCACCATGACATAGCCAGAACGAAACCGTCGATCAATATCATAATTTCCTTTCCATAAAATAATAAGTTCTAACCACGTGTACAAGTATACATGTACATATAATGTGAATGAACAATGTAGCGAAAAGGAGCAGGCTTGAGATTAGATTAATGAAAAACCTCCACTTTTTCGCCAACGAGAAGCTTTTTCTCGCGCTTGCGCTTGGAATCGCGAGTTACCGCCATTGATATCGATCAAATCTCTCGTCTTATCGTAACTGTACTATATTACTCTCAAGACTACTGCACCACTATAAATATATGTATATATACATATATATATTGCCTGTTGGTTCGTGACGGTGTCTGCCTTCGCGAGTGTATGTGCATTGTATGTACTCATGCATGCAAGAACATGATCACTGGTTCACCATTTTCAAAAACTCTGAATCTCTCTCTCACTGGGTTAGTCAGGTCGTTTCTCTCTCAAAAAAAAAAAAAGTCAAAATTTAAAAAACCAAGACTTTCTCCGCAAGTATTCGCAAAGGAGAAACTGCAAAAGTCTGTGGAAGAGGGAGTGGCACCATCGCAGCCGTTTATCTCTTGGGGCCCAATCAGCGGACGATCCTGATTTAATTCAGGCCTGGCCACTTCTTAACTATCTACTCACTCGGCCCGTCATCCTCTTGGACATCCTTCTAGAGAATAATATTATTAATTAGTTGTTGTCCCATCCTATATGATGCGAAAGTGTATTTTACTACTTTTCATGAGGACGACCATGCACAAGAACCTATGGTTACTTTCAATGCATTTAGCGCAAGGATTAGGTTAAAAATAGAAAGTCAGGCGTAAATATAACGTGGAGGGAGATTAATATTAAATGCAAATGTTTCTTCCGTTTTGAAATAAACTAATATCAACATGAAAGTTCAAAGATCCGTTTGATTCGGTTTTTTTTCATTTTATTAATATCTATTTAAATTTTATGGTTAATAATAATATTACAATGAAAAGATAAAAATATAATTTCATATATATTACTCTTATACAATTAAATATCCAATAAATTTCAATAGATTTGAATTTATCTACTATTTACTTTATTTATATTTATATAAATATCAATTAAAATAATAATTTTTAATGTATAAAATATATCTTTCAAATCTTTTCTCTTAAAAAGTACACGATTTTTATTTTCCAATTCATACATCTAATCACTATTTTTATCGTAATTATAAAATAAAAATATATAAAATATAAATAAAATAGTTTTTCAAATATCAAATTTGAATCCATGTTAAGTTGGACTCAACCTAATACCTGAGCAAGGGGGGAAGGTGTTACCATTTAAAGGTAGATGTTTCAAGTGAAT
>JAMXBB010000008.1:75653219-76008452 GCA_024138015.1 Lumnitzera littorea
ATGGTAACACCTTCCCCCCTTGCACAGGTATTAGGCTTGGTCTAACTGTATATAATTTATCATTTAATTCTTTTCTCTTTATTAGTACACGATTTTTATTTTCCAATTCATACATCTAATCACTATTTTTATCGTAATTATAAAATAAAAATATATAAAATATAAATAAAATAGTTTTTCAAATATCAAATTTGAATCCATGTTAAGTTGGACTCAACCTAATACCTGAGCAAGGGGGGAAGGTGTTACCATTTAAAGGTAGATGTTTCAAGTGAATAGTAGCTTATGTTTCTTTTCAATAAGGCCCAATATTTGTGTTATAGCTCTAATGTTGTAACTAAGAATACTAGTAAAAGGAGAACAATTGTATAGTAAATAATTTGTATCATACCATATTTCTACAACATTATAGGAAAAAAAATTGGTTTGGAGGGTTTGCTCTTATGAGATCATTCTTTTTTATCGAACAATTTGTTTTTATCCATGTTATGAGTTCTTCTCGATTACTATTTATGGGTAATGGTCAAGATTGCTAATGATTTATAATGTCATGAATTACAAGGCATGCAAATTAAGCAAGCTATAGAGTTTTGTTTACTTCCCCATATCTTGGAAAATTTTCTTAAGTTAATGATATTCCTTTTCGTAATTTTGAGGAGCTAGGCAAGGATGAATGTAAGATTCTCTAAAGTAATAATTTGACCTTAAGAAGAAAGGAAAATCCCATATTTAGGGGAAGAGGAAGAGAGGGGGTAGGTGGTCTCAAGTCATTACAAACAAAAGCTTGATAAATATCCTTCAATGAAGGTTGAATTCTCTTAGTGCTACCTAATGCCCTCTAATCTTGAGAATATCTATCTAATAGTATGGGACCAATGTTTAATGATAATAAGTGAGAGATAGTAAAACTGATCTTTTCTTCATTTCATTGCAATTCTATAATTTAACAATCATAAATAGTTAAATGTTCCAAATTTTGAGGAAGAGGCCCTTAAATGAAAGATTTCAAAGGCCCAGCTTTACTCTAACTATCAAACCAAAAGCTTAACTTCCTACCATTCCCTAAGATTACTAAGTTGGAGTCATTTAGAATAGTATTACACTAGAGCAATTCTTTAACTATAATGAAAGAGAAGAGGAACTTGTTGATTCCTTACGAAAAGCTCTTATGTATTTGTATTTTATAAGAGTAGCCCAAAAAGCTTTTGTGTGCTTCAATTCAAAATATCCTTTGAAAGAAGAGGCTATGTTCCTTTTACAAAAATTAAGAAGACATAAAACCTAAGCTCACCCACCTCCTCTAGCCAACTAGCCCTCTCTCCCTCCCTCTCTCTATTCTTTAAGCTTTACAATTATATCCTAATTAACCTAGTGGGTTTATTTTGCTTCTTCATTACCTTAAGTAAGTTCCTGGACAATTCTTTTAGTGAAGTTAGTACAGTTGCATGTAATATGATGGTAATACTTCTAATGTTTTTTTAGTTAAGACTAATCTACCTATCATGCTTAGAGATTTTATTTTCCAATCTCAAGCTTCTTTTTTTTTTTTTTTTACTTTTTCACAATAAAATTAAAGTCTCGTATTTAGAGCTTGAGTCTATTATTTAGAGGAAACCTCAAGTATTTACCAAAAAATGTAATATGCTTAATACCCAAGGAAGACGCTAAGGAAGCTCTTAGCTCTTATTTAGCATTAAAGGAAAAAAGATCCTTGATTTATTATTATTAATTTGCAAGATAAAGAGATTTGAGAGGAGTGTTAAGACCCTTAAAATAATTTGAACATTTTTTCAATATGTTTAAGCAAGGTCATTTACAAAAGCAAGATATGAGAGGGAAAAACATGATCCTCTTAAACAAAGGGATTCTAAGCTCCCTCATTAACCTCTTTTTCTATGAATCTATTCAAGAATTCAATGTGTAAAATGAAAAAGTAAAGGGAGAGAGAGTCTCCCTATCTAATTTCTCTATTGGGTTAAAAAGATGGTAGAAGACTTCCATTAACAATAATCTGATAAGTTGATGGAGCAGCACAACTCATAATTAGTTGTATCCACCATGAGGGAAAATTGAGACTGTTAAGCACCTCGTAAACAAAATCCCATTCTAGTGGATCAAATGCTTTTTTTATGTATATCTTAATGATCATCCAACCTTTACTACCTATTTTCCTATGATAACTGTACAAGACTTCATTCATCAATAAGATATTAACTACTACTTTTTAACCAAGATTGAAGCTAGCTTATGAAGGGTGGATAAAGGATTCTAGAAGAAGCCTTAGCCTATTAACTAAGATTTTGGTAACCAATTTATAAAGAATGTTGTATAGCCTAATGAGCTAGAAGTTTTTAACGTGATTGGCATGTCCATTTTGGGGGATGAGATAGAGTAGGGTTTGATATAATTTAGGGGGAATCTATTTACTTATAAAGATTCTAGTGATTAAACTCTATTGAAGAATTTAAAAAACTCTAACAAGATTTAAAAAAGATTGCATGGAGGCCATCTTTACCTGGAGCCTTCCAAGACCTAATAGAGTCTAAGGCAACTTTGATTTTAGATTTTCTAAGGGGAACTTCTAGTTAAAATTTTTGCTCACTTAAGAGGACCAATTAATAGGCTTTAGGGATAAGGTTTACACTTCAAGTAGAGGGATTTGTCAAAGAGAAAAGCTTTATGAAATAAGAATTTATTAATTCTTTGATTTGATTTTGATTAAAATACCATTGACCCCAATTATTTTACAAACTAAGGGTTCTATTTTTTTATCTCATACTTAATAGTAGCATGATAAAAATTTGTATTTCTTTCTCCCTTTAGGCACCACTTTTCCCTAACTTTCATTCTCTAAAGACATTCCTCTCTATCAAGAATACATTCTAAATCATTTTTTTAGAAATTATTCTAATTCTATAAGTTAAACTAATGGGGCTAAGGATAATTGATGTTCTACTTCACTGAGCTCAGATAAGGTCAAGGATTTTTGTTAATGCATATAAGTCCTAAGACCTCTATGTTCCAAATCTTGAAGTTTTTTTAAATATCTTCTATAAATAGGCAATCATATCCATTCACTCTCTACTTATGTTGAAGTAAGGACATGCAATTGCTATGTAATAGTCACATGGGCTGAAACTTGAACAACTTATTTCTAAAGCATGATGATTCATATGGATTAGTTTTAAGAAGAATGGCATTGTGATCAAAGGGTCACTTCCTTAAGTGAAAAATTTGCTCTTGGGATATATATTTCTCTATTCCAAATTACATTAGGCCCTATCTAAACATCTTTGAATTAGAGAGGAAAGATTCTAATTATTTGATCAAGTATACTTGGGGCCTATAAAACTCATGTCTGATAGTTCACAATCATACATACATTGCATATAATTAAAAGCACGATTTCGCAAAAAAGATCATGCGCAACCCCACCCCTCCCCCGGCCCTCTTTTTCATTTGGAAGGATGATATCATTGAAGTTACTTATTACACATCATGGTTTGTTATTTATAATAGAAGATAAATTTCTAAGAGCTTGCCAAAGCTTTAGCTTCTTTTTTTTTTTTTTTTTTTTGAAGGATTTAAGGATCCATAAACTACAAACAAAACTTAAGAAGTACATAAGCGTCTAACCTTACAAAGAAGATGGAATGTCTAAGGGATTTAAAGAACAATGTCAACATCCAATATGGAAGTATTCCACATGAGCAATATTCCTCTGCTTTGACCCTAAACTTCCTTTGCTGCAAAACCATCAAATTAAGATATATGGCAAAAGGTATAAGTAGTCAAGGAGTTTGACTTTAGGGATCCATAAACCGTAAACAATAACCAAGAAGTAGATAAGTTTTTAACCTTATAGAGAAGATAGAATGTTCGTAACATTTGACGAACAATGTCAACATCCAATATGGCAATATTCCACATAAGCAAGATTCCTTTACTTTGACCCTCATCATTTGTCATACCCCGAAGCGGTAGAATCATAACAGTTCCATTGTGTAAATCATTCTAAGATAGAAGCTAATCTTACAGCTGTTATTTTAGACCTGATTTACATAAATTGTTCATGACTAACTTGCTTTAAAGTAAACAGTTCATAAATTAAATATATTATTTACTTATGAAATTATGAAAAAAAATACATATTTACACCGAAATTAACTTGAGTATATTTACAAGATTTAGTAACTTAATCATAACCTACTTAAGTAATACATAAATTATTACTAAAAACTTTAAGGATAAAAATCTAAAGTTGAAAGTACAATTAATTCTCAATTTTATATCCTCACTCCCTAGAATCCAATAGTTGTTAGCTTTAGGATAGTTATATAGCCACTTCTTAGCTAACACTTGCAACAACATTTATAAAGATATGAGCAACCAACTGCTTAGTAAGTTGGGACGGAGACTTAAAACTATACATCAAACTCTAACAGGGTTATCAATCAAATTATTTAGATGCAATACATACACAAGCAAATACCATCATACGACATTACTCAGTTCATCATAAGATTAGAGAAATCACACCTGCTATAATCTAGGTTAAGAAGTTTCTATATTTATACAATAGCTCACGACTAAACTCAAGCTTATGCAATGGAAACACCACTCATCCCGTAACTACCTTTGGACCATTGACTTTACCCTTACCGCAACCTTCTCTCATATCACTTAGTTCGACTAAGGATGAAAAAGGGACTTATTATACTATCTACTACTATCCCTTTCAAAAGGGTCAATATTTAGTCGGAAAGCTCTAAATATCTCCATTAATGGGTTGCTATGCAAGTTTATTTTAGACTTATAAATCATATACTTAGTTAGGTCTAATTTAAGGTGTTCAATCAACTTAGACAAATCACACAAATACAAGCTGAAATAGTAAATTAGAATTGTACAATCAAATTAAAAAACACTTACTCACAAGCATGCGTAGAGTCAACTATCTAACAAATATAACCAAGTATAATCTCAAACCTCCAAGTACTATGAAATAATACTCCGAAATATAGTAATGTAATGATCCCAACTTACCTGGACCTCTCGCTTACTCACTCAAGGTGCAATTCATACAAGCCATTGTCAATAATCTCTATAATACAAATATTGTTTTAGTTTCCATATATTACCATAAATAGGTTTTATTCTACAACTCTTATTGTTATCATTAGTTTAGGGTTTTATTATACTTTTAAGTCTTACATAATTATTCCTAATTTAGGCTAAGTTCTAATTCAGTTTATGAATTGGTTTTTAAATTAGGTCCTAATTCAATTTCTGATTACAGGTTTTATACGTGAACCCTAGAAACTCGTTTTGAATCTTTATGTGAAGTTAATCACATTTCACTTAAGTATCCTAAATCTCTGTTTTAACTCTTAACCAATTTTCTAGTCGGTATTATACACTCAATTCTTAGTTTAACAACTAATTTAACTCCTAATGTAAGAAAATTTTATATTTTTCATATAATTAGATACATTTATATTTCATATTAGATTTATTTTATATTATTATTATTATAATATTTTCAATTTTGACATAATTTTTCTATTCATTAATTTCCTCTATTTACATATTACCTATTATTACCTAATATATACTTAATATGCACATCTAACATTCCCAACACTTCAAATATCTTTTTTCATCATCAACTAACATCTTAAAGTGTCTAAATACATCTTAAATTAGAATTTGTGCCAATTTGACCTTAAATTATAAAATTAACTTAAATATGCCCTTTTTTATCTACATATTTATTACATATTATACATAATATATACAACTAACACCTCAAATTTCATTAAAGTAGCAAAAAATATATTACATTTAGTAAATTATAATTATTATATTCTGATCATGAGAAGTACTAAGATAGTTTACTAAAAAATAACTTAAATTGGGTAAATGACCAAATAAAATTATAAAATTCAAATTGAATATTCCAAAATCATAAATAAGCATTAGAAGTCAATACAAATTAGATTCATTAAGGAATTTGATTAAAAACATATTATTTCTTTCATAAGAAAAATAGGGCAAATTCAACAAAAATAATTTTAATAAATACTAAACGTATAGTTTATAAAACATTATTCTTATTTAAATTAAATATATCATACAAGGAATATTTACACCAAAAATTAGCTCAAAATAATATTATTTACTAATTTTGAAAATTCATACAAAATTCAATGGAATCAGTCATATTCTTAAGGAACCTATATAAGCATTTCTAATTTTAAAAAACTGGTTTAATATTCTGATTACACATGTAAAAAAACCTAGGGAAATCAAATTTTATAATTTTTAAACATCATTTGATATTTTTAATAAAAATAGCAACTTACAAACAAAAATTTCGCATTTTGGTTCTTCAGCCATTGGAGCTCCATCGATGATAAGGATAGGTCAAGTGAAACCACCACAATGTCATGCCTTGGACCCCCAATAGCCACCATGTCAAGTTTTCATTTGGTACTTGTTTTTTTATCTAGCCCTAATTATACTATAATTTACTAAATTTTTCTAAAAATATCATCACCTCTCTTCTTATCTTCTCTCTATTTTTCATAAGTTCTAAACTGACCAAATGAGGTTTAGGAAGCAGTTTTCTAAATTTATAGTGGTGTCTAGAGTTTACTTTTAATTTATTTGTGCTAAGTGTCCTTCTTCTCTTTCTTTTTTTTTTTTTTTTTACTTTCTACTTAGGTAAATTTGATTGGTTGATTTCTTTCTTTAAGTTCTAGATTGCCACAACCACAATTTAGATAATTCCACATTTTTTCTTGATTTTTTATAATTTTTTAGAAATTTCCTTTAATTACTTAGCATTATTTTAGTATATTTCGAGTATTTTTTACTTACATATAAATACATATATAGCAAAAATAAATACTCCTAAATATTATTTATGTTATTTTATGATTTTTAGTATACATATAATTTATCTCTATTGATTTATTAGTTATCGAAACTCATTTTACGCGTTTTCGATAAATAACAAGTAATATGCTTATGATTCAATATTATATTATTTAATTATTTTATTGCTTTTTTTTTTTTAAATTCAAACTTATAAGATCACTTTTACTAATATTCCTAGCTTTGTCGTAAAATTTAAGCTCGATTAAACAACTTACTCAATTGCCCTAAATTTTACAGACTAAACCCTGAATATCTGATTGCAGGCTTACAACATCCTTCACTCAAAACCATCAAACTAAGATCTATAGTGAAAAATATAAGCAATCAAGGAGTCTAACTTTGTTTCCATCAAAATAGCAAGATCAAGCATATAATCATTAATTAATTCCATGATACCCTCTTATTTTCTAGGACTATTCATTCTTCGTACATTCCATGCAAGGATTCTAGTTTTCCTAACAAAAGCAAGAACCCTTTCTTCTTCCATGATCGATGCTATCATCCTATGCCATATAAATCATCTTGCCATTATCCTAATCCCCTTAAATTCCACATAGTATTTGCTAAGATTGTTCTCCATGTCTAAGATTGCCAGAGTCTCCTTTAGGATATGAAAGATTAGCTAATGGGGATAGAGCTTCTTCAAAGTTACAACTATTGGTATTACTTGCTCTGGAATTTCCAAATTTGTTGTTTTTAGAATTTGCTCCACTAAGATTCGGAGTGTTCTTTGCCATTGCTTCATGAGATGGCAGGATCTTATGTTGTTCCTTAAGATTGGAACATTCATCTGCACTGAATATCTTTTCCTTATTGTAATGGTCAATCTTGAGTTTAGCAAAAAAACTTCCCCATCTGGATGTGTTACTTGTGTTGTTACTACAAGGACTAGGTTTGGATTCACCATTTGTCTTGATAGCCTCCTTACATCTGAAAGTTCCACCATTATTTGGTCCATGCTATTGTCTTAATCGATTTAGAACAAAGTTTGACTTTTGTCCATGTTCAAAATGTCCAAATGCAGTCTGAGTATATGAATGGCAAAGGTCAAGAGAGCTCTTTGGTCCATTTTTCTTTTGATTCCTAGCTGCTTATTTTAAGTGGGTTATGTTGAACTTAGGGTTTATTATTTGATTTTGATGAGAACAAAACAAAAAGTATATATCTAAACATGTTGTGTTTGAAGAGAACAAAACAAATACATGATTAAACTAAGTATTATTTGATTATATTGAGATAATTGAATAAAATCAATTATTTTGCTTAATGATTAGATATATCAATTATCTCTATAAGAAATTTAATCTTTTAAGTGGTAATCAAATGATCTTGAAGTTAGAATGCAAAAAGTATTTGTTTGTTGTGTATGAGAGGAATTTTCAGGTGATATTTAGCCTACCGGGTTGACAGCTTAAGATAGAACCAAGTTGACTGTATAAAGCTCTAAAAAACATAAAGAAAAGCTCACTGACTTAGAGGAACTAGCTTGCTGGTTCACTTACCAATAGAGTATTTTTTACCAATTTGCTGGTAGTTCAGAGTACCAACATGCCGGTGAGTTAATTTTAAATAGCCGTTGGAGCATTTAATGCATGGTAACAGAAAGAATTTAATGAGTTGTTATAAAAGCTCAACAACCCGACTAAAAGCTTAAAAGATCTGACATTCTATTGCAACTTCAAGACATTCTCTTACATTCTTGAGCTTATTTTCATTTCTCTTTGGTCTCTTCTACACTTATTTGCTATCAAACAAAAAGAGACATAGTTGTATGTTTGAAAGTCCTCACATTTGTAATCTTGGGTAAAAAAAGCGATACTCTTGAGTTAGTTGTGTGCAAAAGGAGATTGTGTAAGCTTAGGTAGCTCTTGGAATAATTGAGTTGAGAAATCAATAAAGAGAAAGTGAAGTCCTTGATTAGAGACATTGTATGTCCATGGAGACTAGGAGACTGTCTGAACTCCATGTTAAATCCGGGTTTGATCTTCTTTAGCCCTATCTCTTTAATTTCCACATTTATTATTGTTCTAGTGTTGCTTTGATTACTTTATTATTGCATTTAGTCATTTATATTAAAAAAAAATTGAAATTTGTCCTTAAACTCAATTCACCCCCCCCCCCCCCCCCTTGAGTTTTGCTTAGTGTTCCTCAGGTTATTCTTCTTCTTTTTTTTTTTTTTTTTTTTAGGTAAGATAGAAGAGCATGTATTTAGAGAGGGAGCTTGAAAGGTAAAGGATGATACATTGTTATTAAGACCATTAATCCCCTCATTAATACCTGTCTTTTCCATTATAAGCTCATTAGTACCTACCATAATTTCTGCTTTTCTTTGATTGGAAAAATTCATGGATGGGATAGTCATGGGTGATTATTTCTCATTGATTTTCCCTTTCAACCCATTGCTTATTTTTGTGATTTTTTTTTTCATTCATAATGATTAGGTACTATTAAAATTTCTAGAACCTTTTATTAGTTGAGTTTCTAGACCATGACTATTTCCCTTAAACTTATTTTTTATTACTAAGCTATCATGAGTTGCATTATTATTTTTTAAATTCTTCTTCTTTCTATTAGTTACTACCTATAGGCATAGAATATTTGATCTACAACCTACTCAGAAGGTAAAGCAAGTTGCTCAAATGAATTAGGTCTTCCTTCTATTTGAGTTTAGTTACTAATATTTGCATGAACTTGATTGTAGGCTTCAATATAGTATTCTTTAGCTAATTCTTGTAAGCTATTTAAGGCCTTTGGTTGAGTTTCATTCACATAATCTACTATTTTCTTCACTTATTTTTTGTGGACAAATCTATAGTTTTCTTCCCCTATTTTTTGTCGACAGTCTTCAAGGGTATAACCAATGTAGCTACGATGATGATAGAACATTTTGATATCCTCATATTGAAGATTGAAAACCATTCCATCTATTTTGATTGAATGAAGGAGGGGTTCATGGAAGTTATCTTAAACATAAAGCCCTGCAAATTTTCCCTTTTTAGCATCAATGGTAAAGGTATCAACTCTAAGGACTAGACTAATTGCTTTCCTAATTTGCTTTAGAGCTTCTAAATCATAAAATTCTAAAAATAGTTCATAAATTTTTATCCAAATTGTAATAGAGTTAAAGGGACAAAAATTTGGTTCCTATCTTTTAATGGCTAAGAAATGCCTATTAATAAATTAGGAGCCATCCTTAATAACGAGATTTAGGTATTTAGAATTTTTGGAAGAAACTACATACAATCCCAACCTTATTCTTATCATTGAAAAATCAATCACAAAGCTCTACATCGTTTTAAGTTTCTAGAATAGAAGTTTATAGTCAAGAGATAAACCAAATACTTTAATGATAATCGTATATTTCCATCTTGCATAAAGTTTTTTTTTTTTTTAATTATTGAGACAAGAACATAATAGTTTTCATGCTTGAAGGGTCTAAGTTAGAGCCATCTTCTATAGTGTACCAATCTTCTTCATCTTTGGTGGTTTCCTCCATTTCATCTGCTTCACCATGTTTCCCTAAGGCAAATAGTTGTACATATATAAAATCTAAGTTGTGTACCGTTGTATGCTTCTAAGACTACTTTTTTAGTGCATCTATCTTCCTAAGGGTTTTGGTTAGGAGAAAATAGAAGCACCTATGGGAGAGAAGGAGAGGCTAATTATAATGAGATATCTTTTTCTAAATCTTCAATAGGCTTAAATTTTATTTTTTCATTAACAAAAGAAAAGTTTCGATTTTGATTTGTTATAGGAGGCCATCGAGAAAAGGAAGGGGTCATGAGTTTAAGAGAAAACTCTAGAGACTTTGCAACACACAACTGTACCAAACCAATTAAACACAAATATCATTACTAATTTAACTCCATGTTGTTCCTTCCCATTTGATTAAAATAGTGAGTTTTACTAGACTTATGATATAAGCCCACATGGATATTTTATTTAATGAAGATGTGGCATATTATGATAGGGTACTATTAAAAAAATCAAAATGACAATTCTTAACCAAGAGATTGATTAAGTCATATAAGATCCACCAATCGATATAGATGAAGAATTGATAGATCAAAGAATATTAATTGCTTTAAACCATTAATGTCACCACATAGTATGTCAAGAGGCACTATAAAGCTTAATTGTCCCATACTTGAGCCGACTAATATATCTATTCATGATTTGATTTTTATATTTAGATTTTGTATGGTTTATCTTTCTCTATATCTTTTTTTTTTTTTGTATCTTTTTAACATCTATTTGCATATTGTGTTTGGCAAGAATAAGATAAAAAAAGAAAAATAATTTTAAAAATTGAATACCTAATAAGCCCCTATAATTTAGAATTTATTTACTCTTTATTTCATTTTTTTTACACAAATACCGATTTAAATATCATTTTTCAATTGTAAAATATATTTTTAAAAATCCTTCCTACTTGAGTTTTTCACTTCTTTATTCTCATACTCTAATAATCATATCTATTATAATTATGAAACAGAAATAAATAAAATACAGATACAATAGCTTTCCAAACTCCATATTTCGAGCAAATATAGATGAGATAAGATAAGAGTAAAAATTAAAAAAAAAAAAATCTAAACATGATCTTAATGGGCTTAATGGTGATAATAGTGGCATAACTTTTGAGGAAGATGAGTGTGTGGCTCTATAAAATATGAGCTTTTGGTGATGGTTTAAAGAAAGAAATGTGGTGTGAAAAAAAAAGAAAAAAAAACATATTACATTTACACAATGAAAAGATATCATAGAAAGCATCAACAAAACTTTTACGTTAAAGAGTTTAACAGGGGGTGTAGGTGGTGACGTTGCGCATGTAGAAAATGCAGGCATGTTGAATTTATGGTCACCATAGTTAATGGCCTACATATACATATTAACCCTGTATTAAATTATAGCTATAAAAATTAGATCATAGCTTAAAGGATAAATGTTCACTTAATTAGGTTAAGGAAGCACTCAATGTGAAAGCATCTATACTTTGCCAAATTATTCTTAATACGTTCAACCACTTAGTAGTGTTGTCAAACATAGGTTGACTTCCATGATTCAATCCAATTCAACTTGATTTAGTTATAAAACTAATCTAATCTAACCCTAGTTCAACTCCCACTTAGTTATGGCTAAACCTAATTTCACTCCTTCAACCTTTGACCTTCTCATCTGTTTGGATCAACCACCTAGATTAGATTTAATAACATTAGTACTTAGTAACAAATAAAAGGATATGGGATGATAAGAGAAGAACAATTGAAATTGTATATGGTGATTAGAGCTCTTCTTATATGAAATTATAATTCAATTGAATAATCCAAGATTGCGGCATAGTCAATGTGTTTAGCTAACTAATAGAGAAGCACAAGCAGTTTTCCCAAGGGTATTTTAGACTTTTAATCTATGCATCGATGCCTTTAGATACTAAAGGCCGATCATAGTATTGATGGCGCCTTTTGTATATGAAGTATGGGCATAAAATTATTGATGATAACATATAGCATGGATGATGCTAATCATAAAGTCTATATAGGATTTGCATTGGTTGATCAGGACTTAGGGTTGGGCAAAAAAAATGTAAACTACAAATCGAACCATGAATCGAATCAAACAGAACCTAAAAATCGGTTTTTTTTTGCGAACCATTTGGTTTATAGTTTGGTTCGGTTATGTATAAATAGTTCACAGTTTGGTTTGAAGAAGCAAACCGAATCAAACTGTTTAGTTAAATAAAAAAATTTATGTAATTATTTTGTACTTTTTTATATTTTTTTCCATTAATCTTCATAAATTTCATCAAATTTTTTATATTTTGTTATTCTTTATCATAATTTTGTATCAATTATTAAAATTAAATTAAGTAAATTTCATTTGAAATTTAATATTTATTGAAGATAAAAATGTTTAGTGAAAATTTAACACAAACTGTTTATATTATGGACTGAACCAAACTGAACCTTAATTAGGTTCAAAAAATTTATAAACCAAACTATATGGTCAGGTTTGATTTAAAAATAAAAAATCGAGGCTTTATATTAGGATCGATTAGGTAAGGGGAGGCTAATCGTACCGAATTGAACCACGCCTATCCCTATCAAGACTTGTGTATCTTAGTCTTGCTTTTTAAAGTATTTAAAGACCTATGTTATTAGCAACCGTCAAGAGACTTTGTGTCTTATTTCTAATCAACAGTCTAATATTATAAGTACAGTTATGGATAACAATGTTTGATGGTAAACACCACCCCTTACACCCTTCATACCCTAAACCCGATGTGGTATCATGAGTATATGCACAAGAATCAACAATCACATAAACTAAGGGTAGGTTTTAACCATGAGATGGTTAGAAAGAAAAATGAGAGCCAAAAGTGAGTTGAGGCTCGTGTATAAGTGTGTGGATATTTCGTACTATATACCTCATAAACTTAGGGATTAGTTTGCTTTTACGCACAAACTAACTCCTAAGGTCAATCGCCTTATCCCTTTATTCAAAGGAATAGATAAGAGTACTCGAATTGGAAAGCCTAGTAAAGCTTACACAAGTGTAAGGAAGAAGAAGATAACTTTGAATACTTACTAATGTTTGCGACCCATGTATAATAAAGGTTGTTATAGTTGCCATTTAAGGAAACTTTACAATGTAACATAATTATTAAAAAGGGTAAAAAAATAAAGGATAGAGGCAGTAGTCAATCTATCTTTCAACTCTTTGAAACTCTTATGCTCTCTTATTGCTTACTTAAACTCTATGTTCTTCTTAAATAGCTTGGTTAAAGGAGCCACAATGGTACTAAAGTTCTTGATGAAGCATTGGTAAAATGAAGCCAGTTTGTAGAAGCTTTAGACTTCTGTAGAAGAAGTCAACATTGGCAACTCAATGATAGCTCAAATTCTGTCTTTATCAACTCATATTCCTCCTTTATTTGACATAAAACCTAAGAAGATCATTTCAGGTCAACACAGCTTACACTTACAATTTTTCAACTTAAAAGTATAATTAAGATAGTTTGAAAATTTTCATAGTTCTTCTTCATGTTGAGACTATATACCAAAATATCATCAAAATAAATAGTAACAAATTTACCAATCTAATCTTCAAGCACATGGTTTATTAATCTCATGAATGTACTTGAAGCATTAGAGAGACTAAAGGGCATCATAATCCATTCATACAACCCATGTCTTGTTTTAAATGCGGTCTTCTAATTATCTCCAACTCATATCCAGATCTGATGGTAACCTCACCTCATATCAATCTTGGAGAAAACTCTAGCCTTATGTAGTTTGTTAAGCATATCATTAAGCCTCGAGATTGGATATCTATACTTAATGGTAATTGTGTTGATAGCTAGGCTATCAAAACACATTCTTTGTGAACCGTCCTTCTTCGGTATAAGTAAGGCCAACATTGCACATGAGCTTAAGGACTCTCAAACATAGCCTCACTTAACAAATTCATTAACCTACCTTTGAACCTTCACAACTTGCTCTAAGTTCGTTATATAGGTGGGTTTTTTAGGCAAAGTAACCCTTAGTTATAAGTCAATGGCATGCTTGATACCTTGAACTAGTGGTAGTATTTTTAGCAGCTTATCAGGAAACAAGTAAGTGAATTCATGAAGCATCTATTAAACCTCAATAGGTAATTTTAATACCCAGGGTTTTGAGCCAATACGATAATCTTATGATCCAAGTCTCTAAATTTAGGGCGTTGGGCTATGTTATCCATTTTATTTTAAACTTCACAGTAAAGTTAGACGAAGTAATTTCAATAAAGTTAATTTTTCAAAATAAACTACATAAAAAAATTAATTTAAGAAAAGCATCAATTTATCAAAAAATATCGAAAATATGAAATTCGAGCTTTTAGATATGGCGAGATATTAGAGATAAGTTATTTAACTTATAAAAATAATAAATTAAGTTGAATTATATATAATATACATGTATTTACATATGATATGCATTATATGTATTAAATATATACATAAAATAATAAATTATCAAAATAAGGAAAACTAATTAAAATAATGAATGGATGAGTCACCAAATGATATGGCAGCATGGGAATGACTCGAAAACATGATTCATCACAAGATTAATAATAAAGTGACACATGACACCTAGTTAACATATAGAAAAAGGAGGAAATGCTGTGTTATTTCACCTTTTGATATGTAAAAATCCTAAAGCTTATAAATAGGACCCAAACCATCATTTACAATATTTTAGCAGTCTAAAAATACAAGAACATAATTTAGAAAATTAGAAAAAATAAAATAAAAATAAAACAAGAAATAGGGTTAAATTTGGTCTAGGGTGATTCGTGTACCAAACCATAACCTAACTTGAAGCGGCTTAAGGGTTAAAGAGAAGGTAGCCGAAAGAGGTGTTTTGACAAGGTATGGCAGTTCGGTGATAGTTAGTTTAGGTGAACCAAATTTTTAGCCAAATATTTATTAATTTTCTAAAAATAGCAAATAACGTTAATTAATTATGAAATTTGGTTTTCGAGGTTATTTTAGATGTAGATTAATGTAGCAATTTTATTTTAGTTAAATAATGATTGGAAATATAGGGTCCTTAAGAAGATACCCTATTTGAACGCAAATTGAATTAATTTTTATAAATATTAAATGATATTGTTTCAAGCTCAATTTTTGTATCTAATATACCTAATATATATATATATATATATATATTTTTAATTGTGGTAACAAAAATTTTTTAAATTAAGCATGTTTACTATTTTTTATAATTATTTTAAATAAAATTGTCAATTTTACTGAATTGATAAAATAATTAGTTTTTGATAAAATTAATAAATAAGCCCTACATGTTTTGAATTTTGGAAGTTTATAATGATATTTGGAACACTTAGTTTTTATCTCATGCATAAATTTATTTATTTATCCTAATTTTCGGTAATTTCAAGCTAAAACTACTATTATTGTAAAAATAGATAATAACTAGTTTAGTATAATTCATGATCATTAATTAAACTACATATTTTTGTGAGTCTATATGATTTTTTGTGAAATTAATTGGGCTCATATACTTTTTATTATATATTTTCCCAATAAAAATCCATATATTAGCTTAATATATAATATAGTAATTAGTATTAGTAAAATACTTGTCAAATTGATGTAAAATGAACACTTTTGGATATAGTAAGGGTTGCTGGTCAAGTTTGGAAAGTGAAAATTTTAAGACTTCTAATTTAGAATCAAAGCCTATTTAAGTCAATTATAAAGTTACGATAACATACAGTTAAGTCGGTAGTGGTAAAAGGGTATTTTTGGACTTTGACAATATTAATGGACTTGATTCTTTTTTATGGCATAACATGGCACGGCACGGTACGGTAGGGTACGGTATGACATAGCATAAAAAGGGACCTACGAATCAAAATTTTTCAGAATGACGCTTCCAAGTGATTAAGGAAAAATCGTAGCTTTATGAACTCAGTAATTTGCATTGCCCGAACATCTTGATTATTCTGATAGTTAGATTTAGTAGACTATAGTGTATAGTCTAACTTGGCATTGTTATCTTTTTTATTGGTAAATTATAATGTGCAGTCTAATTTTATAAAGCAAAGTTGCAGGTCCTATTCCCAATCAGCTTCTTATTGCCCTTTTTGATATTGGTAGACTACTACAGTATATAGTCTAATTTGGTAGGGATCCTACTCCTAGGCAACTCCTTGTTGCCCATAGGTTTATGGACATTGTATCCAAATGCCCGGCTATATCGACTAAATGGATGAAAATTGGAAGGCATAGGTTATTGGTACCGATACATGCTACGTGTATAAGCATAGCATACTGCATTGCTAGCAATAAATGCTTAGTTAGGAGTTGTGATTGCAATGTTTTAGTTGTGATATTGCCTATATTGTATTGTTTGTTATCTACTCTCACTCAGCTCCAGTAGTTGAGGGCATAAAATGTTTCATCCTCAGGTTAATAGTATTGTAAAGGGTCTAACTCTAATGGGGATATATACTGAGAGCATTAGTTGGAGTTAGCAGCTTTTGGATGGAACCTATCCTAAGTTAGGAATCCTATTATTTTAAAGATGTTAAAGTGAAAGGATGGTTCATGTTTTGATGTAAATAGTGAACTGTACATATAAGTTGTAACTAAATGTCTAGCTGAACTCTGATATAGCAACCTCATTATCACATAAATAAAGTTTTCTTTTGATGAATGAGCAGATTGAGATACTTTTTAATAGGTATTTTTATGTGATGGTGCATTCCGTGCTAAGTCGGGATGTAACAGCAATTTAATCTTTTGTTTCTTCATCTTAAATGGCTTTTGTAACTAATTCTACATATCTCGGACCTAGTTCAAAGTCATAAGATTCAGTACAACCTTCCTTCCTTTATGCTCAAAGGCATATGTATTCTCAAATCCATCATATAAAACCCTCCAATGAGACAACCATGGTTGTCCTAATAGTATGTGTTATGTGTGCATTGGTAGTACATCATACTATACTTCATCACTGTTATGGAGATTGCTACAGCAACTTATTGGGTTACATGAAGATGTTCCCTTCTCATGCAGCCAATGCAACTTATATGGCTTAGGATGGGAATGGTTAGTAATTCAAGCTTCTGTACCATGCTTACCTAAGCAACTTTGGTATAGCTTCCACTATCCATAGTGACAACACATAGTTGTCCCTTCACTTAGCATGTAGTGTGGAATAAGTACTTCCTTTACTTATTCTTATTTAAAGTAGACATGTTCATAGCTCGACGAATGACCATATTTAGTAGCTTGCCCTACTTAACATCCATTATAACCTCTTCTCCCTTCGTAAACTCTTCTAGCTTAGCATAATGCTTCATCTCTTCTATCTCTTTGTTTGTACTATCAACTTGAATGGTTGGCATGTCACCTTTAATGACCATTGCCTGTTGATTTGAGCATTCAATAGCCATGTAACCAAACCTTGATATTTAAAACACTTGATTTGCTCACTTTTCTTCCCAAGCTTTCTCCTTTCTCAAGTCTCTTTGGTGCTTACTTCTTAACAATCAGGACCTTAGGTTAGTTTGAACCTCTTTACTCTTACTCATTTTTAGTCTCGCAGTTCTGCTTAGTATAGGTTGAAGTAGAGTTCGACTTGGAGGAGCTTGGGGATAACCCTGTGATGTTCGGATAACATCCTCCAATGTATCATTCCTCTAAACATCCAGTACCTCTCATATTTCAAACTTCAATCATCTAACGAACCGAAAGGCATTTCGAGCTTTAGGCTCCTCAACTTCACAACAATTCATTAACATTTGAAATTCTTTTATATATCATTTGTATACATTCCACCTTACCTGAGCTCTTGTAACTCCTTGAAAGTATCTTGCATATAATGATTGGTACAAATCTTCTTCGCATAGCTTGGTGCATCTCTTGTCAAGTATGGATTTATAGTTCACTGTCTCTACACTGCCTAAATTGTAAAGTCTTCCACTACAGGACATTGTATTAGCATATTCAAGTATAGCTAGTTGAACCTTAGCATACTCATCTACTTCATAGCATACAAATAACTTTTCAACTTTGACTTCCTAGTTGAAATAATCATCTACATTATTGGACCAGTGTAGGTTAGCATCTATAACTTAAGATTCGTCATTCCTCTAATAGGTAGTATTCTTCTTCACTATCTTTGACCTCATCTAATTCAATTGGTCATTTTGCTCGCCTTTCTATATTAGCACCACGAATTTGTCATATGTACCCATTTTTTACTTAGTTACCATAGTTAGCTTAGTAATTTATACCTTACCCTCAAATGTGTTGAGGAACAACTCGGACATTAGCAGGGGGCTTGTTGGTAGCTCTGGTAGCGGCTATTTTATTGACATTATGAGTTAACTTAGCCATCATGGCAGCAATTTCATCAATCCTTTTGTTTGTAGACCATGGAGTGGTAAAGATAGCTTAACTATGGTAGAGCCACTCTCGTTGTCACCAACTCCTGCATTAATACTAGAATTTTTCATACTCTCATGAAACTAACTCCAATCATAGTATTGATCATGGCTAAGAAATAAACACAAACCTTGCACTTTGAAAATAACCATACAACCTTAATAACACAAAAATCCAATATCACCATAGCTTATAACTTAAACTTACACTTACTTCAACACCTCAAAACCCACAACGTAAGCGTGACATACATATATACACATACTAATTCATTACTTAGAGCCTCAATAACTACATATGAATCATCCTAACTTAGAAACTTCAACGACTACTACTTACTCTACTTCCAACCTTAAAACCAGGTTATAATAGAATCCTTCACAAATGCAGCACAAATACTCAACAACTTTACATAACACCTTTGAGCACAACTACGACATTCATTACTCGAACAACTATACACTTGTAAAATAGCAACACAAGAACTAATATACAGTAACAACAGCTTCGACTCTAAACATCGCTAAAGCTACCAAGATGATGTGGGTATGCACATGGGAACTAGCAATCAAATGAACCAGAGTGGGTCTAAACTACAATATAGCTCAAAAGATAAATGAGAGTGAAAGGTGAATTAGGGCTCGTAGACAAGCATATGAATATTATGCATTGTATACCTCTTATGAACTAAGGTATTAGTTTGATATTACGTATAAACTCACTCTTAAGGTCATTCATCATTATCTTTTAGCTTAAACGACTAGGTAAGAATACTCAAACTTAGAAGTCTAGTATAGCTTACATAAGAGCAAGGAAGAAGAAGATAGTTTTAAATATTCATTGATGTCTATGGCTTATGTACAAAAGAGATTTTTATACTTGCCATTTAAGGTAACTTTACAATGTAACATAATTACCAAAAAGGCAAAAAGCTAAAGAAATAATGTACATTAGTTTATAGGGGCAAAGGGGACAAAACATGATTTGTTATGCTATTGACAATCGTACACTATTAGAGGACACATGGTACGCTATAATTGGCAATAACTGATGAGAAGAATCGAACTTGTCCCTAGGTTGATGATCTAATAAAGGTCGGGATGGTAGTTACACTGGTCGAGTTAAGGAAAAGGTCAACTAAGCTATCCATCTTGTTCCCGATCGGATAAGCACAAGTTGGCATGAGGCCGTGCTAGCCTTAAGCTAGATCAAGATATGAATTGAGTTCCTCTACTCGAGATATAGTGTAGAGTTGGTTGAGGATTAGATACTCAGTTAAGTCTGCATGTTAAAGGGGCTTGGCTTCCTCATTTGTAAACTGCTTTAAGAAGCTTGGCAAACCATGTTAGTTAACCCATAAGCTTAGGACTACATAATAGGACATGGATTCTTATCAAAACCTCTTGCCCATTAATTAGTGGCGATATTGTAAATGAACATGGTTAGCAACTTAAATAAACATTAACAAATGTCGGCCATTAGAGGCTTGTAATTACAACCACTTTAGAATCATAGCCTAAAAGTTTGTACACTATAGGGGGATTAAAAAAAAGAAAAGGTTTTGCATTTGACTACCTTTTATATATGAAAGTAGAAATATTGATATGACCATATGATGGGGCTTACAAATTTAGGTTATGACACCGATCTCGGCAAGAGCTATAATGTCATGTTGAAGGATGTAAGGTGCTAGCTCACTTGTATCAGTCTCGATAAAATATATCTTCTATAATTGCATTGGGTAATTTATAGCTTTGCTTGATGAGTTAGTAGTATATGTTAATAAAGGGGAAATGTTTACACCATAGGCTATTGAAAGATTGTAAGGAGCGGTAAGTTATGAGTGTTAATAAGGTAATTACATTTGTTTGAATAATGAGATCTTTAAGGTTATTGCTAGTGAGTGAATAACAAGCTATAGTAACAAAGATGGCTAAAGTCATAGCAATGAACCTTAAAAATAGGTTTGCTTTTATAACAAATAGTAGACTTATAGGATAGCGTTCTCACTTATTTGCTACAATGGTGTCCATTAACATATACATCACATAGTGGGTGGGGAAATGTTATAAATGGACACATCAATAGCTTTGTTACAAGAGTAGCTTATATCCTCTAAGTAACAAAGATAATGACCAATGTAGACATTCCATTGATTCATCCAGACATGAAACTTAACAAAAGAGTTGGTAGACTTCAATCGAAGAGGTATCATACAGAGATGGACCTTAGAGAGCCATCATTAAATATCACATGTGGCTAATGTAAGAATCAAGGTCATAATAGAAGGAAATGTCTAGAATAAAACAAATATAAGGCTGATTGGTTTTCCATAATATTTGTTCATGCTTTGTAATGATTGTCAATGTAACACCATTAAATTACGTTTACTACTTCATCTAATACCATATATTGCTCATATGACCAAGTTTTTTGGATGCTTGTTATCTAGATGTATCTAAGCCTGCAAATTAATAACTCCTTATACAGTAAGATAATCATTGCTTGTTTGCGATATAGGCTAAACAAGCATATGATAGGTTTGCTGCTTCATTTTATCGATTACTCTCTCATAATGTTCATACATGTGTTTTTTATAATAAGAGGGGACTTGGCTAGTATATCGTCAACAAAAGGCTTCTTTATGGCAATGTTGAGGATAGAATAACTTTGGGCCCTTGCATCTTACCCTGTTTCTAAGAAGTTGGCTTTTATGAGATCTCTTATATCCCTTTCTTGTAGATCAACTGGCATCTCATTACCGCATTAGTGAAGAGGTAGAGAATAGAGACTTGTAATTTTCATATGTAGCATGGAGAAATCTTGCCCACTCTACAAGATGCATTTTATGGTATAGTTTGGCTTACCTACTGATGGTCATGCAATGAAAGAGCACTTACTTAGGGTGCATGAACTTTGTTGATAAGGATTTTCATCTTAAGGTATTAAAAACCTTCAGGAGAACTGAAAGAGCTAATGTCTGATCTCTTGAACCTTGCATTCGACCTCCCTAGTTAAGTTTTTTATCTTTTTTATTAGCTTTGCGTCTACTAAGGGTTTAGTAGTTTGGGAAGTGAATAAGCTTAGATTAGAGCCATATCTATGTAAGTAGATTGGGGTGATCTCAATTAGCTTGTCTAGGGGTGAAGAGCTTAAGAAGACTTAGTCTAACTAGTAGGAGAGTTAAATTCAAAGATAGGGGTGAGTAGTTAAGGATGAATACATAAATAACCACCCATAAGCTGTCATAACTGGCCCACATTCGAAGAATTCAAGGAGTGGTTTGAGATTCAAAATTCCACGTGGTGATTTTAGAGGCAATAATCATAGGGTAGTTATTAACCATCTTCTATAAATAGAGGTCGGCACCTGACAGTATGCTTCTTCTAGACTCTTGAATCTCACTCACTTTATTGCTCTCTCCATTTTCCTTACATTCTTTCTACTAAAACCTTACTTAGGCATCAAAGTGGCTATGCTGAAGTCACCATAACACCCTTATAGCCTAATTTGTTCTTTCCCACAGGCAAAATTCATCAAGCAAATTAAGTTCACCTTTCAAACAAATTTAACTATCCACAAACCTTTCTTTGTTTCTTTTTTTTATGAACTTTGTACATAATGAAGATGAACATAATATAACCTTTTCTTTCCCTTTCATTTAATATATTGAAATCAAATAAAAATGTTATTTGAGGAATATAATAGAGGTAAGAGTACATTTAGCTACATTGTGCTTTCAACCAAGCTTAATGGATAAATTCAAAGTAGTACAAATAGACAATGTAAGCATACAAGAATTAAAGACAAAATAAAACAGGATGGAGCAACTGAATTTAATGTGGGTGCAGTAGGATTTATAAGGTTTAAAAGGAGGTTATGCGTATCGACTAAGTTAAAATTAAAGAGTCCACTCACGGTATACCATACACCTAGGTAGCACTAAGACGTACTGAAAGAGTACTACTAGTGGAATAATATGAAAAAAGAGATTGCATATTATTTGTCTAAGTGTGCAACTTGTCAACTAGTTCAAATTGAGCACTAGAGACTAATAGGTACATTGCAACCCTTATCGATACTGATGTGGAAATGGGAATATGTCACTATAGACTTTCTAATAGTGCTTCCTAGAATGGTGACTGAGTTTGATGTTGTAGGGTGATTATGGATTGATTAGCTAAATCAGCCCATTTTATATCTATTTGTGTAGGATATACTTTAGAGAATTTGGCTAAACTGTATGTTAAGGAGATAGTCAAACTTCATGGTACTCCGTTGACTATAGTTTCATATCATGATACGAGAGAGCTATGGCCTTTCACCTCCAAATGGATGGACAGTTGGAGCGAGCTATTTAAATACTTGAAAATATGCTAAAGGCTTGTGCATTAGATTTTGGTAAGGATTGGGACGAGTATTTTCCCTTCGTTAAGTTTGCCTACAATAATGGTTATCAAGCATCGATTCAAATAGCTCCTTATGAGGCGTTGTATGGGAGGAAGTATAAGTTACCTTTACTTTGGGAGGAAGTATTTAATGCTATAATTGGTATAGGATGTGGTGGATAAAGTGAAATTGATTAAGAAGAGGTTGCTAACAACTTAAAGTCATCAAAAGAGTTATGTGGACTCGAGAAGATGACTATTGAAATTCCAGGATGGTGATCAAGTGCTTTTGAAAGTTTCAACAACAATTGGAATAATCAACTCTAAGATATATTTAGCAGTATAAGATAGTAGAGAAAAGATGTATAAGTTGGAGTTCCCACCTAAGTTAGCAAGAGTACATGATGTTTTTCATGTATCCACATTAAGGAAGTTCGTGAAAGATTTGAATCAAGAGTTTAATTAGCCATAGATACAAGTAGTTGAGTTAGAGTCCTTAATCTTATAACCCAACATGTTGACAATTGAGCAACCTATTCAAATAGTGGATTCTAAGATACATAAGCTAAGAAGAAGGGTGATACCTTGTGTTAAAGTTTAATGGAGCAACCATACTGAAGGGGAAGTCACATAGGAATTGGAAGAGGGGATGAGGAAGAAGTACCCAGAGCTTTTTAGAATGATAGGTAAACTTTTAAGGACGAAAGTCCTTTGAAGGGAAGAGTATGTAAAACCGCAAAAATAAAATAATAGAAATAAAAGATAAAGTGAGGTATTAAAAGTAATTATAATTTTAATAAAGGGACATTTTGGTAATAGTCATGAAAACTATATAAGGGGTGGAGAAAACCTTAGCCTTCATTTTGATGCTTTGCTAAAATTAGTCGTCTTGTTTCTCTCATAGGAAACTCTATAGAGTGATTGGATCTCTGTGGAATTGAAGAAAGGTAAGTAGGATCTATGATTCTAGTAAGAGATTTCTCTAATCTAGATCTAATTATGGTGTTTTAGCTATAAGGTTTTAAAGATTTGATTTGAAGGTTATGACAACATATGAGATTCATCCATGGAGAATCTGTTATTTTGTTGTTGATACCATGACTTCTAGATTAAATCTAAGTGTTTTTTAGTTGAAAGTCGACAAAAGATTATTTGGGCGAAGATTTAGGGTGATAAGATGAGTTAGGAATGAGCTAAAATGTTTTAGATTGTGAAAAATAAAAGAATTGTGAAGTATTTGTTGAATGAGAGAAGGGTTATCCTACCGTAGTCCTTTCTATTGATCCTGTATAAAATATCAAGAGAAGGGAGAGGGGTATAGGGTATGAATTGTTATCTTTAACGATAACTTATATATATTTGGAGAAAATATTAGAGTTTCAATTTGAATATGATCTTATCTTGGTCATATCTTCTTAATAGGTATACTATGATCATCAATGCTAGATAATCTTGAATTTTAAATTTAATATCCCATAATATTCATCATCATCCTTATCCTTATCCAATCTTAGTTATTTTCTTATTGTTTAATTATTTCTAAGAATTAATTCTTTTAAAAATAATCCCTATAGATCTTAATTTCTACTTAAGTGAAATAGGATTAAACACGTTTCCCTAATACACCTAATTTAATGGAGCCAAGCCTTGTTCATTTCAAATCTGATGTCTTGTTATTTTTTCAGATTTACTCTTCTAGGTTAACTTTCTAAAGATGTCTTAGTTTATTTATTCCTAAAGTCTTAGGAGTACTTTATGCAAATATTGTATTGACTATTCTTATATGAGCTTTTAAAACATTATCTAAGTAATTTCCAGACTTGTTTCTTTTTCATCTGATTCAAACTTTCTGAATGAAACTTAATTTACAATTTAAATAATCTAAAGAACTATCTGAATAACCGATCACTTGTTAGTACATTAGCTTTCTTATCATTTTGTTATCATTAAAATTCATGAGAGATGTCTAATATTTTCCCCTTTTTTGATGATAACAAAACACTTATAAATCCAAAAACATATAACAATTCAATGTCCAATATATAAACAGCAAAAACATGACTAAGAAACAATGATATGCAAGCTGCTATATTGTCATATTTGCAGTTATGTTTACTACGAAATTGTTTTTGGTCTTTCTCCCCCTTTTTGTTATCATTAATGGCTATTTAATGACTCCCCCTTAATATTTATAATTAAACAACATATGCAGAAACTGAAATGAACTTTCATTGATGAAGAAGAAATTATATAGTATAGTCTATAAGTGGACTTGACATTAGAAGAAAAACATAAGTTTGAAATATAACAAGAGTTTGATTGAACCAAAAGAAAAATAAAAAAGACATAAAACTCTTGAAATTATTTTTGAGCTCTCTTGGTTTTCTTCCTAGCATAAAGTTTCATCCCACCAAAGTAAGTAATAGCTATCTTGCTAGGAGAAGGATTGACTTCAAATGGTTACTGGACACTAGAAGTTGGTTCATTATCTTTCATAGGAGTTGGATTGGAATGAGCTTATCCTAATGCATTACCATCCTTGTTAGATCTAACATAAAGAGTTTCTTTATTTCCTTTAAGAGTGGTTTGTCCTTCAAGATCAAGGAGAGGAGTTGCAGTTGGAGGTGCTAGGGTTGCAATAGGAAGATCCTTAGGTTTAGATGATTAAGGAGAGATAACTGAAGTTTTGTCAGGTTCTTGAATAGGTAGCTGATCAATTTGGTCAGCTTGTTGTAGAGTGGTCATAGGAGAGTCATGTTTAGGTGCTAGTGTTTGAAAATTTGGTTAGTAGCAAGTGGTTTAGATAGTAGATTAGTAGGTTATGTCTCATCATTAGCTTTGGACTTAGACATAGTTTCTTTAACCTAGATTTTGAAAACATCCTTCATGTTCGTAATCTGATCCTTCATTACCTTCCCAAGTACTTCCTTGATTCTCTTAGAAATTTGCTCAACAAATACAAAACTTTCACCTTATTTGAAGGGAGGAATTTGCAGTCATGTACTCTCTGAATCAATATCTGAATGTGATCTAGTCACTTCTTTGAATTCAATCCCACTAATCCTTTTAACCACTTTCCCTTTCTTCCTTTAACCTTCAATAGTAGGTTCCTTACCTCTTTTCCTTTTCAAACTTTGCTTCTCACTATCCTTTTTCTTAACAATGATTACTCTCTTCCTAATGTTAAAAGGATTAACATATATTCCTCCATTATGAGAGTGCCAGAGTTTATCAGTCACATAGATTCCCATTTGCTTAAAAATTTTCTATCCTAGTTGATGTGTCTCTAAGGTTGTGCACACGAAAAAACATCACAATGGAAAGAGTTAAAAGAAAGCAAAAGAATATTAGCAAATCTAGGTAGCTACCAACTATATATGATACACCAATCGATCTTGCTTGGCCCATAATTCACCGATATGATTTGCTGGTCTGAACTAGAAGGTCATTTGCTATTACTCGTTGCTAAAGGAAATAGATAAGAGCTAAAGGGAGAATGAGAACACTAGGGTTGCTCAAAAAGAAAACTTGTATTAATTTGATATGTTGTAATTGATGTTTGCATACAAAAATAAGTAGGGTTTATATACTAGCCCCATTAGGGTTATGCATACATGCAAAAGACAAAAAAGATAATCTACAATTAGAATATATGAAATATACTAAAAAGGGTAAAAGAGACTAAGAATATTCTGTACAAAAAACTAAAGAATCCTTCTACAATATTGTGCTACAAGATACGTATCGCATGGTAGTTGATGGTTTAAAGTATGATACAATTTGAATAGAGGCAAAGAAAAGAGTCTATGGTTAGAGCTTAGTCAATCAAGGATATTCAGATCCCTTCGGGTATCTCGCAGTTCGGCTTGGGTTAAGGTTATATGCTGGTCAGCTTAAAAGCTTAGATTGGATAGATGTTTGAGGCTGGTCTGTTCGGATGCTGTCTAGGTCATGGTATGGTTGTTTGATAGGTTAATATGTCTACTTAGAGACTATGTTGGTTCTCATGTGAGTTTGATGCTCAAGTCGATAATAGAGTAAAAGATAGAGGTTAGAATAGGAATCCTCATCCTGGTTGGGGCTTCGAGCTAATATCATTTGCATGAGTCCTTAGAGTGTTTTAGCTCGATTACGTATGATTAATCCAAGAAGTTGATTCCTATCATTTGCCTAAGGGTTAAAAAAATTTGTCTTCAAATTTGAAGAGGTTTCTTGCTCTTGTTTTGTCGTAGCATTTGTTGGGTTTACTTCTTCTGGCTGATGGGGAATTAAGTTAAACACATTGAAGGTGGAAGAAACACCATAGGTCTTAGGTAGTTCGATCTAGTAGGTATTGTGGTTGATCTTCTTCAGGACCTTGAATAGACCATTAGCTCATGGAGAGAGTTTGTTCTATCTTAGGTGTAGAAATCATTCTCGGTTGAGTGAATCCATACCAAGTCTCCTAATCTAAAAAAAACAATTCAACGGCCTCGACTATCAATTTCTTATTATCTATGGTTGAACTTGGCGATCTTACTTGCTACAGACTGATGTAGTTCCTGTAATTCTTAGTTTGGTCGACACCAAATTAACTCTCTTCAACAGTTGTGAGAGTACCAATCAAATCTAGTATAATAGTAGAATTGAGGTTATAGATGGCCTCGAATGGAGTCTTCCCACTAGTACTATAGACAATTTGGTTATATACAAATTCTATAGCTAGTAGACACAAATCCCAATCCTTTAAGTTCTTTCCTATGACAGCTCAAAATAGATTTCCCAGCATTCCATTTACCACTCAATCTAGCCATTAGTCTCAAGGTAGCTACTAAAGCTGAATACAAGTTTAGTCCCAAGTTTTCTCTAAAGAGTCTTCCAAAAATAATTCAAGAATTTTATGTCATGATTTGAAATAATAGTCTTTGGCACTCTATGTAATCAAATAACTTCCTACAAAAGCTAATTAGCAAAATATAAAGCATTGTTAATTTAATGGCATAGACAACAAAGATCGAATCCTTCCCCCTGGATGTCCGAGCCAACTTTAAGACAAAGTCCACACTAAAGTTAACCTAAGGTAAGGTCAATTTAGGTAGGGGCATATACTCTCCATGTAGCTCTCTCTTTCCCTTAGCCCTTCTGCAAAGTTCATAACTACTAACCACCTTATGGATATCCTTAGCCAAACCAAGCCAGTAAAAATTTTCTTTTAATAAGTTATCCATCTTGGTCTCTCTAAATGATTAAATAATCCATCACTATGAGCTTCCCTAACCAATAGTTCACATGTGGAACAACTCAATATGTACAACCTGCAATCCTTAAACAAATAGCCATTTCAGACATAATACCCTCTAATAGCAACTTTGTCTTAACACTGCTTTACAATAAGAGCAAAATGAGGGTTATGAGCATATTGCTTAGTGATAAGTGAAAATCCCAATAATTTCGTTTGCAAGGTGGTCAGTAAGGATTGCTAATGTGATAGAGCATCGACAACTACATTGGCGCTTCCTTTCTTATGTCGGATCACATAGGAAAAACTTTCCACAAACTCTAGCTACTCGGCTTGCCTCTTTAAGAGTTTGTTTTGACTTCTAAGATGCTTCGATGACTCATGGTTAGTGTAAATTACAAACTCTCGTAGTAGTAAGTAGTGTTGCTAAACAATAAGAGCTCTAAAGAGATAATACAACTCTTTCTCATACATAGAATAGTTTAATGTGGCACCATTAAGTTTCTCACTATGGTAGGCAACCGGTTGTTGTTGTTATATCAAGATAACACCAATTCTAATGCTTGACGCATCGTATTATAGTTCAAATGACATGTTAAAATTTGGAAAGGATAGAATGGGGACAGTAGTGAGCTTCTCTTTAATCTCTATAAAGCTCTGTTCAGCTTAGTTAAGGGGGTTGCAATGGTACTGAAGTTTTTAATGAATTACTTATAGAAAGAAGCAAGGCCATGAAAACTTTGGACTTCAGTGACATTCTTCAGCATCGACCACTCCATTAAAACTTAAACCTTTTCCTCATTAGCTCGAATTCCTTCTCATGATATGATATATCCAAGAAAAACTACTTTACCTTAATAGAATGTACACTTCTTTAGGTTCTTATATAGCTGTTTAGTTTGTAAAATGTCAAAAACAACTATGAGATGTTCAACATGGTTGCAAGTCAACATTGTATACCAATATGTCATCAAAGTACATGATTATACACTTGCTGATCATAAGGTGCATCACATGGTTCATTAATCGCATAAATATATTCTATGCATTTGTAAGTTTGAATGGCATAACCAACCATTCGTAGAGACCGTACCTTATCTTAAAGGTATCATTCCATTTGTTACCTAGTCTCATACGAATTTGGTGTTAGCCACTTCATAAATCAATCTTTGAAAATATCTTGGAGCCATGAAGCTCATGTAACATGTCATCAAGCTACGGTATTAGATATCTATACTTGACAATAATTCGGTTAATTGCTCAACTGTCGATGCACATACACCATGAACGATCCTTCTTTAGGACAAGTAGAGCCGGTACAGCATAAGGACTCATGATCTCCCTCATATAACATTGCTTTATGATCTTATCCACTTGCCTTTTCAACTAGATGGCCTACTTAGGGTTCATTTTATAGGCAAGTAGGTTTAGTAGAGTTGTTCTTGGCTACAAATCAATACAATGTTCTATGCTTTGGATTAAGGGTAGTCCTTTAGGCAACTCTTTAAGAAACAAGTCTAAAAACTCATTAATCAACTTTCAAATCTACTCAGGCACTTCTTTTAGATCTCTCGTCTCCCATAGTCTCTTAATTAATAAAAACATAGGTTCATAAGCCTTCTTAGCAGCTTAGAGCTCTCTTGAGCTCATCATTAAAGCTTTCTTCTCACCAGCTTCGGTGAGCTAGTTATGGGTCTTGTTTACTTTGGTTAGTGTTATGGGTTATAGCATAATCTTCTTTCCATCCTTAACAAAGGCATAGGTGTTCTTGTATCAATCGTGAGTACACGTCAGTCGAATAACTACGATCTTCCAAGTAATATATGTAAAGCTACCATAGGGATAACATCATATACTACTTCATCCTTATACACATTCCCAACACTAAATGGTACGATTAAGTACTCTATGATGTGCAGAGTACCCTTGTTATGGAGCTAATGCAGCTTGTAAGGTTGGAGGGTGCTTAGAGGTCGGCAGTCCTAACCTTAGCATAAAGGAATGGGTAATGACGTTGGTACAAGTTCCTCCATCTACAATGATGGTGTACAGTTATCCTTTGATGGTACACTTAGTATGGAATAAAATTTCTCAATGGTCTTCCTCGGAGCTTGGCAAAGAGCTCAACACTTACCTTAGTACTATAGTCATCACCTCTCCTTAGTCAACATAGATATAGGTCTCCTCTTCCTCCTTAGCTTCAACTTTTCCACTATTCTTCTCTTCTTTTGGCTCACTTTCGTTGGTGCTATCCACTACATCTCCTTGGAGCACCATAGTACATCGGTTCGGACACTTTGTTACCTTGTGTCAAAAACCCAAGCATTTGGAACACTTCGCTTCACTTGATAGGAATCAATTTTCCTGACCAATTATGTATAGCCAAGATAGAGGACTTTAAGGACTCACTCAGAGAATAATAGCCTAAAGCCCCATCTAAGATACGAATTCCTATCTTAACCTTTATGTTTCCTTCTACTATCGATCTGATTATCAAGCTATCATGTGCACTAAACTTGCTAAACAACTGTACCATGATATAAATAACATTCAAGCAGAAAGCCTTAAGTGACTATCCAAGCCAACCACCAATATTCGATCCAGCCCAAGATGAGTACTCCTTCTAGTGATTAACTAACTGAGCTCTAACTTGATCCAAATCGGGTAGGCCTTGACTATAGACTTTCTTTTCTTTATTTTGTTCGAATTGTAATATATTTTAGAACACCAACCACCATGCGACATGTGTCTTCTGGTACAATATTCTAGAAGGATTCTTTACTTTTTCTTACTAAACATTCTTTATCTCTTTTACCCTTTTACTATTATTCATTTATTCTAATTGTAAACTATCCTTTTGTCTTTTCCATGCATGTAAGATAACCTTAGTAGGATGGCTATATAAACTCCCCCTTAATGTATGTAAAGAAGGAATCAACTATTAGAATGAATACAAGTTTCCTTTATAAGCAACCCTAGTGTTTTCCTTACCCTTAACTCTTATCTATTTCCTTTAGTAAGGAGTAGTGGTGAATGACCCTATAGTTCAGACCAGTGAGTCGTATCTGGCAAATTGTAGGCCAAGTAGGATCAATTAGTGTATCATATCCAGTTGGTAGCCGCTTAGACTTTACTAGCTTTTCTTTATTTCCTTTTAGTTCTCTTCATGTGGTGCTCTTCTCTATGCCTAAACCCAAAGATGCATAAGTTTTGTTGGTATTAGAGTACGATTTCGAGAGGGATTGTATGAAGTTGTAGTGAAGTTTTGGTTCGTGTTTGCTATTAGTAGCTACTGTATTCCTACTGTAGCTGCTTCAGTGCATTGTTCATGTAGAGTAAGTTTTAAAGTTTTAAGCTGTGTAGTGAAGATTTGTGTGTTGGTAAGTGTAGTTTCATTGCTACTTTATTTTTCACTATGTAAATAGTGCAAGTTCATTTTTATCCTGTTTGAGCAAATGTTGGGTGTAAAAGTTGCTAAGAGTGTATCGGTAAATGTTTTGAGTAATAAGGTAGAAGTGTTATTGTGTTGTGTTGTTAATTTATTAAGAAAAATATCACATTATGTCGGATTCGAGTGTTCAAGGTGTTATTGTTGACCAGAATAATGATGCTCAACTTGGCCATGGTCAAAATGGTAATAATACTCCTAGGTTAGATAATGATAAGCTCGATAGACTCGCTAATCTTATGGAGAGTCTAGTCATTGCAATGCAAATTAATAGGCAATAACCCCAAGGTGTGCCTCATCATAACTCACTTGAGAATGTTTTAGAGAGAAGTTATGGCCAAGGTAGCTAAGCCAATTGCCCAATTCAACCCTAACGAGCTAGAAATTTGCAAATAGAGTTTTTAGATGAAGGTTAGAGTTAAAAGAAATAGAAGATGATGAGGAGGAGGAAATAGATGTGGAGACTGATGGAGAGGAAGAAGAAGAAGTTGAGTACTACTAAGTACGAAAGTGAGGACACCGAGTTCCTTAGGGACTTGATAGTATTAAGGTCCAAATCCTGCCTTTTAGTAGAAGTGGAGATGCAAATGAATATTTGGAATGGGAAGAGAAGGTCAAGAAGATGTTTGACTATTATAGATATATAGATACTGTCAAGGTCTGACTTGTTGCACTAAAGTTTATTAGGTATGCCAATATGTGGTGACAAAATCTGAATGTAGCCAGAGTAAGGGATAGAAGATGAAGAGTAAGGACCTAGGATGAGATGAAGAGGTCATTAAGGGGTAGATTTATGCTTAAGACTTACTTATAGGATAAATTTGTAAAGTTACAGGAACTTCGCCAAAGAGGTTGATCTATTGATGATTATGCAAAAAAGTTCCAGATGCTTATGATCCAAGCCAACATGGAAGAACTAAAGACTCGTACAGTATTGAGGTTTATTTCTAGGCTCAAATCCATTCACAACATTATGGAAGTGTAGATGTTTTATACATTAGAAGAGGCAATTAAGATAGTATAGAGAGTCGAAAGATAGAGAAAAAGTGCTTTAAGCTAACTTAGACTAACATTTTCCCAAGGCCCTGTTCTACGTCGAGGCTACACCAAGTCGAGGAGAGAAATGACCAACTTGATGATAGTCGAGTTGAACTAAGATTAAGCCAAACCTGAGGACATATGAGAGAGGACAGACCTCCAGATAGAAGATCAGTAAGGTGAAGTGCTTCAAATGCCTAAGTTTTGGACATATGGTTGCTGAGTGTTCAAATCGACATATCATACTGCTTTGAGGAGATGTAGTAGATAGCACTGATGAAAGTGAACTTGAGGAGGAGGAAAAGGATGTTGGAAAGGCTGAAGCTAAGAAGGAAGAAGAGACCTGTGTTTATGCCGACTAAGGATAAGTAATGACCTTAATGCTAAGACGAATATTAAGTTCCTTGTTGAACTTTGATGAAGACCAGAGAGAGGATCTATTCCATACAAAGTGTAACATCAAAGGATAGTTGTGCACCATCATAGTGGATGGAGGAAGTTGTACTAACATCGTAGCACAGTCCTTTGTGCAGAGGTTAGGATTGCCAACCTCTAAACACCCTTAACCTTATAAGCTACACTGACTTCATGATAAGGGTACTCTGAACATGACAGAATAAGTAACTGTGTTGTTTGGTGTTGGGAATGTGTATAAGGATGAAATAGTATGCAATGTTATCCTTATGGGAGCTTCACATTTGTTACTTAGAAGATCTTGATTGTTCAACCGATGTGTTACTCATAACGAATACAAGAACACGTATGCCTTTGTTAAAGATGGAAAGAAGATTGTGTTGCAACCTATGACACTGACCCAAGTGAATGAGACCTATAATCAGCTCACCCACACTAGTAAGAAGAAAGACTTAGTTATGAGTTGAAGAGAGCTTCGATTTGCCAGGAAGGCCGAAGAGCCTATGTTCTTATTAATTAGGATATTATTGGAGATGAGAGATCTAGAAGAAGTACTTGAACAGATTTGAAGGTTGATAGATGAGTTTGCAAATCTTTTTCTCGAAGAGTTGCCTAAATGACTACCCCTTATTTGAGGCATAGCATTGTATTGATCTACAACCAGATGATGCCCTATTAAACCAACTTGCTTATAGAATGAACCCTAAGCAGGTTGCTAAGTTGAAAAGACAAGTGGATGAGCTCATAGAAACAAGATATGTGAAGGAGAGCATGAGTCCTTGTATTGTACCAGATCTGCTTGTCCTAAAGAAGGATGGTTCATGGTGTATGTGCATCAATAACCAAGCAATCAATTGAATTACTATCAAGTATAGATATTCGATATCGAGGCTTGATGACATGTTAGATGAGCTTCATGGTGCTAAGGTATTTTTGAAGATTGACCTATGAAGTGGCTACCATTAGATTTACATGAGGCCATGAGATGAATGGAAAATTGCCATCAAGATGAGGCATGGTCTCTACGAATGGTTGGTTATGATGTTCGAATTTACCAATGCGCCAAGCAAGTTTATGAGGCTTATGAACCATGTGATGTGCCCTCTAATTGGACGATGTGCAATCGTATACTTTGATGACATATTAGTGTATAATGCCAACCTAAATAACCATGCTCAACATCTTTAAGCTACTTCTGATATTTTACGAGTCGAGAAGTTATTTAGGAACCTGAAGAAGTGTAAATTATGTCAAGGCAAAGTGGTTTTTCTTGGATATGTGTTATTAGGGGAAGGGATTTGAGCAAATGAGGAAAAGATTTGAGCCGTTTTAGAATAGCTGACACCAAAAAATGTCATTAAAGTTCGAAGTTTTCATGGCTTTGCTTCTTTCTACAGGCACTTTATTAAAAACTTTAGTACCATTGCAACCCCCTTAACTGAGTTAGCTAAGAATAGTGAAGGGTTTAGATAGAATGATCAAGCTGAGAAGAGATTAAGGGTGATGAAAGAGAAGCTCACCTTTACCCCTGTCTTAATTCTACTCAATTTTGATAAGCCATTTGAGCTAGAATGTGACGCGTTAAGCATTAGAGTTAGTGCCATCCTAATGCAAGAACGATGACCAGTTGCTTACCATAGTGAGAAGCTTTATGGTGCCGTACTGAACTATTATGTATACGAGAAAGAGTTGTAGTCTCTTTTCTGAGCTCTTATTGTTTAGCAACACTATCTACTACCTTAATAGTTTGTGATTTATACTAACCATGAATCATTGGAGCATTTTGGAAGTTAGAACAAACTTTCAAAGAGGCAACCCAAGTAGCTAGAGTTTATGGAAGGGTTTTCATATGTAATCCGATACAAGAAAGGAAGCGCCAATGTGGTCGCTGATGCTTTGTCACATCAGTAAACCTTACTAACCACCTTATAGGCCAAATTATTGGGATTTTTACTTATCACCGAGTAGTATGCTTATCATCTTCATTTCGATCTTATTGTAGAATAGTGTAGAGATGGAGTTGCTGTTAGAGGATACTACCTCAAGGATGGCTATTTGTTCAAGGATTGAACGCTGTGCACACCAAATTGTTCCACGTGTGAGTTGTTAGTTAGGAAAGCTCATAGTAGTGGATTATCTAGTCATTTTGGAGAGACCAAGACAGCCAATCTGTTGAAGGAAAACTTTTACTGGCCTGGTTTGGCAAAGGATATCCATAAGGTAATTGGTAGTCATGAAACATGCAAGAGGGCTAAGGGAAAAAGAGAACTGCATAGACAATATATGCCCTTGCCAACACCATTATCTTGGGTCAACCTCAATATGGACTATGTCCTAAGGTTGCCCTAGATATGTAAGGGAAAAGATTTCATTTTTGTTATAGTGGACCGCTTTAACAAAATGGTACACTTCATATCGTGTTATCAAACTAACGATGCTTTATATATTGCTAACTTGTTTTTGTAGGAAGTTATCTAACTACAAGGAGTGCTAAAGACTATTATTTTAGATTGGGACACAAAATTCTTGAGCTATTTTTAGAAGACTCTTTAGAGAAGACTTGGAACTATACTGGTGTTTAGCTCCTGTCGCCACCTTCAAACTGATGGCCAAACTGAAGTGGTGAACAAAACATTAGGCAATTTACTCAGAGCTATCGTAGGAAAGAACTTAAAAGATTGGGATTTGTGCTTACCAGCTATAGAGTTTACATACAACTGAATTGTCTATAGTACTATTAAGAAGACCCCATTAGAGGTTGTTTATGGCTTTATCCCCATTATTCCACTAGATCTGACTGGTGCCCTCGTAGCTATTGAGGAAAGTCAATCTGGAGTCAATTGAGCCTAAGAATTGTAAGAGTTGCACTAGTCTGTGACAAGGAAGATTGCCAAATTTAGCTAAAGACAATAAGAGATTAGTAGCTAAGGCCAACAAGCTATTTCTTTCATACCAGGAGACTTAGTATGGATTCACATCAATCGAGAACGATTTTTGCACTTGACATAGAAGAAGTTATCTTTACGAGTTGATGGTCTATTCAAGATCTTGAAGAAGATCAACCGTAATGTCTACTAGATCGAGTTGTCCGATGACTATGGTATTTCGTCTACTTTCAATTTGTCCGACTTAATTTCCCACCAACTAGAAGAAGAAGACCCCACTAGTTCCCTAGAAGAATAGGAATTAAAGACCACTTCAAATTTGTAGACAAATCTTTTCGACATCTAGGTAGATGATAGGAATCAACTTTTTAGATCGATCATGTGCTATCGAGCTAGAGGACTCTAAGGACTTAATCAAAGAATGCTAACTCGAAGCCCCATTTAAGACAAGAATTCTTACCTCGACCTCTATGTTTCTCTCTATTGTCAACCTGATTACCAAGCTATTACGTATACCGGACTTACTGAACAATTGTGTCATAACATAAATAACAATTGGGTAGAAAGCCTCAAGCGATTATTTGAGCCGACCAACGACATCTGACCTCAACCCAAGATGAGTACTCTCTCTAGTGACCGACTACTAAGCTCTAAACTGATCCAAATTAGGTCAACCTCGACTATGAACTCTCTTTTCTTCATTTTGTCCAAATTGTACTATATTTCAGAACACTAACCACCATGCGACATATATCTTTTGGCACAACATTCTAGTAGGATTCTTTACTTTTCCATACTCAATATTCTTTATCTCTTTTACCCTTTTAGTATCATATATGTATTCTAATGCTAACTATCCTTTTGTCTTTTCCATGTATATAAGGTAACCTAAGTAGGATGGGTATATAAACCACCCTTCCCTCCCCTACCCCCCGCCCCTTTTAGTGTATGTAGAGAAGGAATCAATTATCAGGATGAATATAAGTTTCCTTTGTGAGCAACCTTAGTTTTTTCCTTGCCCTTAACTCTTATCTATTTCCTTTAGCAAGGAGTAGCAATAAGTGACCCTATAGTTTGGACTAGTGAGTCATATTTAGCGGACTGTAGGCCAAGGAGGATCAATTAATGCATCATATCTTATTGGTAGTTACTTGGATTATACTAGCTTTTCTTTATTTCCTTTTGGTCCTCTTTATTGTAGTGCTCCTCTATGTATTTGACCCTGGAGACACGTTAGCTCGTTGATCTTCATGGTCCTTCTCATATGTCCTCGAGATTGGTCACTCATCAATTCAGCTTGGTTAGCTTGCTCAGCATTCATCAGGTCTATCATATCTTTCCTTGATTCAGGAGGGTCTCTTTGACTTTGCATAAGCAGGTCGGCGTGGGATAGGAGCTCTGGAGAATGTTAGCCTAGGTTGGCTCTTCTTTACTTTTCAACCCTCTAGGCCTCTTTCAAAGTATGGAACCTTTGCACTTCCATTATATTGCGAATCTCATATGTGAGTCCATAGATGAAATGAGATACAATATACGTTTTGGGCTCTTCTACATTTGCTCGGATCATTAACATCTAGAACTCTTGTACATAGTCATCAACAGGTCAATTTCCTTGATGAAGCTCTTATAACTTGCCAAATGTACCCTGTAGATAAGTCTCAATCACAAATCTTCGTCTTAGCAATCTCCTCATCTCTTCCTAAGTTCTTACTCTTCATCTTTCATCCCTTACTTTAGCTGCTTTCAGATTCTTCTACCACATGGTGACATATCCAGTAAACTCCAGTGTAGTAAGTTACACTTTAACAGCAATAGCATAGCTGTAATAGTCAAACACTTTCTCTACCCTCTATTCCCACTCTAAATATTTATCTACATCTCTACTTATACTAAAGGGTAGGATTTTGACCTTAACATTATCAAGTCCTCGAGTAGCTCGACGTCCTTACTCTTATGCACAATAATATTCAACCTCTTCTCCTTCTTATCTACCAGTCTCTACATCTTCCTTATCAACATCTTCTTCTATCTCCTCTAATTCCAACCTTTGTCTAGCAACTTAGTTTATAACTCCAACTTGATGGGGTCGATCTGGGTGATTGGCTTGGTTTCCTTGGCTATAGCGTCTATCTAGAGCATTCTCGAGTGGGTTATGACGTGATACACCGTGAGGTTGTTGTCTGTTAACTTACATCATAGTGATTGGACTCTTAACAACATTAGTGAGTCTATTGAGCTTATCATCAATTGACCTAAGAGTGTTATTATCATTATGACCATGACAAGCTTGGGCACAACTACTCTGGTTACCAATAATACTTTAAACACTTGAATTTGACATAGTATAATACTTCTCGAACAGATTAGCAACACAATACATAACAATACTTCTACTTTACTACTCAAAACTTCTACTAACATACTCTTAACAGCTTTAACACCTAACACCCACTCAAATTTCAATAGAAATGCACATGCTCTATTTTCGTAATGAAAAACAGAGTATCAACAGGAACTATACTTACTAGCATATAAACATGCTAAAGTAACTACGAAAGGAACACATTAGCCACTATTAGTAAACACAAACCAAGACTTCACTGTAACTTCACATATTTTCTTTTGAAATCGTGCTCTGATAGCAGCGAAGCTAATGCATCTCCAAGATCGTACACATAAAGAAACACTACAATAAAAGTAGCCAAAAGAAAACAAAAGAAGATTAGCAAATCTGGGTAGCTACTAACTAGATATGGTACACTGATTAATCTTGCTTGGCCTACAACTCGCTAAATGTGACTCACTGGTCTAAACTATAAGATCACTCACTACAACTCAATGCTAAATGGAATAAATAAGAGCTAAAGGGAGAATGAGAACATTAAGGTTGCTTAAAAAGGAAACTTATATTAATATGATATATTGTAATTGATGTTTGCATACAAAAATAAGTGGGGTTTATATACTAGCCCTACTAGGGTTACAAGCATATATGGAAAAGATAAGAAGGGTAATCTACAGTTAGAATAGATGAAATATACCAAAAGGGGTAAAAGAGATAAAGAATATTTTGTATGGAAAAGTAAAGAATCCTTCTTAAATGTTGTACCAGAAGACATATGTCGCATGGTAGCTAGCAGTTTGAAGTATGATACAATTCAAATGAAGGTAAAGGAAAAAGTCTATAGTCAAAGCCAACCTGATCTAGTTAAGGTCAAAGCTTAGTCAATCAAGGATGTCTAGATCCCTTTTAGGTATTTCATAGTTCGGCTTAGGTTAGGGTCAGATGTTGGTCATTTCGGGAGCTTGGCTTGGATAGTTGTTTGAGGCTAGTCTATTTGGATGTTATCTAGATTGTAGCATAGCTGCTCAGTAAGTTAGCCTGTATGCTCAGTAGGTCGACTCGGTTACTCAGAAACTATGTTAGTTTTCATTTGAGTTTGATGCTTAGGTTAGCAGTAGAGTGAAAGATGGAGGTCAGAATAGGAATCTTCATCTTAGATAGGGCTTCGAGCTAGTATCCTCTATGTGAGTCTTTGAAGTCCTCTAACTTAGCTACGCGTGATAGGTTAGGAGAGTTGATTCCTATCACTAGCTTAGTAGGATAGCAAGGATAGATTATGTCTCTTGGGAATTTCTACTTCTTAAATTTGAACAGGGCCATCAACAAACTTCCATATAGCTTAACTTCTAAATGTTACCATATATGCCTCATCATCATATTTACTACATCTACTTTCCTTCTATCCAACATAGCCATTACAACCAAAGCATCTTCCTTAGTTATAGAAGTTGAATTACCCCTCCTCAGTAGAACAAAAGTATTCACAAACTTGAGCAAAATCCTAACCAGCAATTTAAACTCAGTAATAAAGATGTCTCTTCCAACACCTAACTCTATCCCATCATTTAGCTTAATAAAGACATTCTCTTTAGTCAATTACACTAGAGTTTCATCTCCATAAATTTCTTTAGTACCAAAACATTTCAAAATGTTCTTTTTCGAAATCTCAACTTTCTGATTTAAAATAATAGACCTCCACACATCTTAATGCCTATTGTCTAACCTTTAATAGAATTCATCAACTAACTCCCCATATACAACACCTCTCAAATTAGCCAAATTACTTAGTCCTAAAGGATCCACATATTCCTTTTAGTAAAATCTATTTTTCTCAAAGAAATCTAAGTCCAAGAAAAAAGATTCTTTGATAGATACACTCTTACCTTTCATAGTGTACCTCTTCTTTGGTTTATCTCTTTGTCTAAAGGGTGGTTTTTTTTGAAATCACAACTTTTTAGGGCTTTTACATAGGTTGAGGAGTAACCTTTGGAGCCTTTTTCACAAGCGAGAAACCTTTGCCCTTTGAATTGATTGCTTAGGTTCAGGATTAGGAGGTTGTTTAGAGGGATCCGACTCAATCTCAAACTCTTTTTCGAATAACTTTTCTGAAGAACTCGAGCCTTCGGTTTCAGCCACTTTTTTAGATGAAGATGATGAACCAGACTTCTATTCATCTATAGAAGTCTTCTAAGTGAATTCTTGGACTGGTTCAGAATGTGGTTTACAACCATTCTTTTGGGTAACTTCTTGAACTGGTTCGTCTAAGGTCTTATATAAAAGTTCTAGGGTTTAGGTCTTTTTAAATGGTTCTTGTTGAGGTTCGATAGGTTGATTGGATTGTATTTCCAATGGGTTAGTGATGTTGGTCTCTTGTTTAGTAAGATTAACAGGGTTGTTTGGATTGCTTGATGCCATGGTTTTGGGACCTTGAGCAGCAATGCGTGCAGATTTTCTTGTTACATGTTTTCTTAAGAGAGAATAAGAGTGATGAGATGAGGAGTCTGAAAAAATGAGAAGAAGAAGAGAAAAGAGTAGTCTTATACTCAGAAAAGAAATAACTATCAAATTTTGTGGTCCATATTTTACATGCGTTAGCTAACTTACTGGACCCACTTTTAAGATATTTTAGGACCCACGAAAGAAATTTTTAAGAACCACTACTTGCACCTTTTCCGTACACTACATACATTCAGGTAAAGAACAATTGTACATACGTTTGGACTTTGAAGCTTAAAAAAATATCCTTTATCTACATGTATCCAAAATTTGAGCTTATGGGGAAATAATTAAATCTTCTCCAAGCTAACAAAAAGGGTTATACACACCAATTTTATTAATGATAAATTCAAATCTTAATTTATCTAATGGTTTTGTAAATATATCTGTAATTGATATTTAGTTGATACAAATTCAATACTCACATCATTATTTGCAATATGGTCACAAATAAAATGATGCCTTATTTCTTTATGTTTTGACCTTAAGTGGTGAACTGGATTTTTTGTTAAATTAATATCATTGGTATTGTCACATTTTATGGGTATATTTTTATAATTTATCCCATCATCGTTCAATTGTTGTTTTAACCAAAATATTGAGCATAGCAATTCCCAATAGAAACATATTCTACTTCTGCAGTTGAAAGGGCAACAAAGTTTTGTTTCTTGGAAGACTAAGAAACTAGATTGTGCCCTAAGAATTGGCCAGTATTTGAAGTATTCTTTCTATTTACTTTGCAACCTACATAATCAACGTCTGAATATCCTATGAGATCAAAATTTTGACTCTTAGGATATCAAATTCCTAATTTTGCAATGCTTTTTATATATTTAAAGATTTTTTTAATTACAATTAAGTGTGTTTCTATTAGAAAACTTTGAAATCTAGCATAAACATAGGTGCTAAACAAAATGTCAGGATGTGAAGCTATCAAGTATAGTAAAGATCTAATTATACTTCAATATAATTTCTCATTGACCCTTGTACCATTATTGATGATATCAAGCTTTGTTGAGGTACTCATAAGAATTAAAGAATCTTGAATGTTCTCAAAACCAAATTTTTTTAATATTTATCTAGTGCAATTCTCTTAGTGAATAAATATTCCACTCTTTATTTGTTTGATTTGTAATCCCTAGAAGAAGTTTTATTCTCTTACGAGTGATATCTCAAATTCAACCTGCATCAAGCTAAAAAACTGTTGATAATATTTTCATTAGTTACACTAAAAACAATGTCATCAATATAAATTTATACAACTAACATATCTCCTCCAAGATGCTTCATGAATAATGTAGTGTCAACTTTTCCCCTTTGAAAATCATTTTTAATTAAAAATTGACTTAATCTCTCGTATCAAGCACAAGGAGCTTGTTTGAGGCCATACAATGCCTTTTTCAATTTATATAGATGATCTAATTTAAATGAGTCTTCAAATCCAAGGGGTTGCTCAACATATGCTTCTTCTTTTATAAAACCATGCAAAAAAGCACTTTTTACATCCATCTAATACAATTTGAAAATTTTCAAACAAGCAAATGCAAACAGTAATCTTATAGTGTCTAGTCTAGCCAAAATAGTATAAGTTTCATCATAGTCTATTCCTTCTTCTTGAGAATATCCTTTAACAACTAAACGAGCTTTATTTTTTTCTATTTTTCCATGTTCATCCAGCTTATTCTTAAAAACTCATTTACTGCCTATAATTGACTTATCCTTAGGTCTTGGAACCAGATTCCATGCCTGATTTCTATGAAATAAACCAAGTTCCTCTTGCTTAGGTAAGATCCAATTATAATTGTTTAAGGCTTGATCAACTGAATGAGGTTCCTTTTCAGATATTAAAGTAAAATGGTTTTCAAAATTTTGTAAGCTTGATCTTGTTCTTATTCCAAATCTAACATTATCAATCATAAGTTTAAGTAGATGATTAGCTTTAAATCTTAGTGTTGATGGTGGTGTATAAAAGTGTTTAGAGTCTTCTGACTTACTATTTGAATTAGTTTCAATAAACCTGTTATTTGTCTCTAAAGAACCTTCTGATCCCAGTTTTGTTTTGGATGCATCAAGCATTCTTGAAGTTTCTATTGTTTCTTCTGATTGAGGTTCTAACTTACCTTATGAATCAAGTCATGTAGAGCTCTTTTTATTCAAGGAAATTAGAAGTTCATCATCTGATTCTTCATTGGTTGTTTCTTCAACAAACTTGACATTTATTGATTCTTCTACGACTTTTGTTAGTTTATTATACATTTGATATGCCTTTGAGTTTAGAGAGTAACCTAGAAAGATAGTTTCGTCAACTCTCTCTTCAAACTTTCCTAATGCTTTTCCTATTTTCTTTATAAAACATTTACAGCCAAATGTGTAAAAGTATGAAATCATAGGTTTTCTTCCTTTATAAATCTCATAAGCAGTTTTATTTATTAAAGGCCTAACATATACTCAATTTATAATGTAATAAGCTATTGATGTTGCTTCAGCCTAAAAATGATTTGTTATACTACTTTCATTAAGTAGTGTTCTTATCATTTCATGGATAGTTCTGTTTTTGCACTCTATTACCCCATTTTGTTGTAGAGTGTAGGGTACAAAAAGGTTATGAGTGATGCCCTTTTCTTTACAAAAGAAATAAAGTTAGAATTTTCAAATTCCTTTCCATGTTCAGTTTATAGACTAACGATAGAGAGGCCTTTTTCGTTTTGAACTCTTTTGGAAAATATTTCAAAATTTTCAAATGCATCACTTTTATGACACAAGAACAAGATCTAAGTAAATCTTGAGACGTCATCCACTATAACAAGTCCATACTTATTTCCTCTAAGACTTAGAGTGTGAGTTGGACCAAACAAATCTTGATGTAATTACTTTAAATGGCTCTGGGTGGATATAATTTTCTTACTTTTGTGTAATGATGAACTTGTCTTATTCTTATGACAAGCATTACAATGAATATTTTCATGAGCATGCAATTTTGGTAAACCTTCACTTAAGTTCTTTTAAGATAATTTCTCAAGTTGAGGAAAATTTACATGCCCTAACCTTTTGTGCTAAAGTATGGTGTTATCATTCATAGAGATAAAACAACTTTCAAATGATACTTTAGATGGTTTAATTAGGTGAATATTCTTCTTTCTAAATTTGTCAAACAACTTTAATCAATCTTTATCAAAACCAATACACTTGTCATGTTCGAATGTTATTCTATATCTTTTGTCACATAATTGACTTATGCTTAACAAGTTATGTTTTAGTCCTTTCACCAAGAATTAATTTTCAATTGTGTGTGGTGCAAAACCAATTTTGCTTACCACAATTATTTTATCTTTACCATTATCACCAAATTTCACATATCCATCTTCCTTCCATTCCAAGTTTGTGAACAATAAAGTATCACCAGTCATGTGTCTTAAGCATCTACTGTCAAGATACTATGTTCCTTTTAACATAGCTTCATGTTCTTACATAGATCAAAACACAATCAAGTCTATTTATGTACCCAACGAAGCTTAGGTTCAATGAAAATTCAAGCTCAACTTTTGAATTGAACCTTGATTATTGCCGAACTTGTATTTTTTTGAAAAAGTAATACTTCTCTATGTATCCTAGTTTATTATAGAGAAAATATGCATAAGGTCTTTGCTCATTATACCTATCACTTACCTCTTTCCTTGGATTCTGCATACGCTCTATTTAACTTTCTGTTCTATCCTCTAAAAGGAGACTTATTGTTGTTTTGAGAGTATCATCTATCGTACCTTCTAATAGGTTCAACCATTTTGCCTTCCTTCTCTTTGACTGTTTCTTGATTTTCATTTTTTGATTTGAAATATACAATTTCTTTCTTTGTGTTAGATGTTTCTCCAAATTTAAGACCAAGTCCAAATTTTGAATTATCTAGTCTTTAATTAGAGATTAGCATTTGTAACTTTTAATCACTTTCATCAAACTTTTAAAACATGTTTTTGATTGACTTAGATAAATCCTCCATACGATTTTTTAGATTTTTAATTTCTTCTTTCAAAATAAGATGTTCATTGACTAAAGCTTCACGGACAACATGCAATCCTTCAAAATCATTTTTCAAGAAATCATTTTCATTTGCCAACAATTGATTTCTTTGATTAAGAACTTACTTTTCATTTTTTAACGTCTTCACTTTCGATTCAAGCTTAGAGATCTTGTCTTTTGATTTAGAAAGATCTTGAAGCAATTTGTTGATTTTAGTACATATATCATCAGGTACTTCTATGTCAAAGTCAAAATCAATTTTAGAATCTACCTTAGAGAGTGCCATAAGACACATATTTGCTTCTTCACGTTCTTCTAAACTCTTTGACTTAGTTTCCGAATCTTTCAAATCACTCCATGTAGCCATCAGAGATTTTTGTTTCTTCTTAAATTTCTCCATCTTCTTGATTAACACCGGATATTCATACTTGATATGTCATGGCTTTTTCCACTCATAGCATAAAATCTCCTTTTTGGTCTTTTTTTTCTTCTTTTTCTTTGATCTCCTTACTTGCATCATTAGATTGGTTTTTATTAGAAGAAAATCTTTTAGTAAAGGTTTTCTTACTTTTCTTCTTTAGCCATTCGTTGAGTTTCCTCACCAAAAGAGTCACATCCTCGTTCTTCTCTTCAAATGAGTCTTCTTCTTCAAAATCAATGTTTGTGTTCTTTGGCCTCGAAAGCTATGGCATTCTTCCTTGTATCCTCTAAAGTACTCTTCGATTTAAGAAAATCAGTTTCATATGTCATAAGTTTGCTGCGAATTGGCTTAATGTTAGGCTCTTTAGATCATAAGCTTTTTTTATGGTAGTTTCTTGGCATTCTAGGCTTTGGGAAGAATCTTTAGCATCTTGTGTACTGTATCTGCATCACTAATTGTTTTGCTAAGTGAAGATAATTCGTTAGTTATAGCAGTGAATCTACTAAAGGAGTTCTTAATTTCTTCACGAGCAAGAATTCGAAAAGTTTCAAATTATTGAACTAGAGAATTGATTCTCATGTCCTTGATTGTCTTAATGCCTTCATAAGTTTGTATTAAAGTATCCCAAATGTCTTTAACTATAGCATAAGAAGCAATTAGATAAAATTCTGATTGTGTAGCAGTACTTGAAAGTAAATTCTTAGCCTTTTAGTTGTGTTTAACTTTAGTGATATCCTCATTTGATGTAACCATAGTTGGAACTTTGAGATCTTCTGTTGAGATAATTTGTTAAGCTTAATAATCAAATGCCTTCACATAAGTCTCCATCCTAAATTTCAAGTAAGGAAAATTAGTTCCATAAAAAAAATGGTACGTTGCTAGGCTAAACTATAAAATTACTGCTTGATTTACCCATGAGCATGGCTTTGATAACAATTATTGGTCATATATAAGATATCAAGAGAAGGAAGAGGAGGAGGAAAAGAGGGGAAGGGAGGGAGGGGGGGTTAGGTGTGATGGAAGGGGGTGAATTGATATCTTTAAAATTTTTTTGATGCAAATCGAAATTACCCCTTTCAATAACTTAAATTGGTGATTAATGGTACTTTAATAATTCAACATACAAATTACAACACAAATAAATAACTTAATGTAAAAGAGATAGAGAGGAGAAAATTAGGCTTAAGATTTGAAGAGTTTTGGCCTTATGCCTACTACTCTCTTCCAGCTCCACTGTTAGAGACTCGATCTTCTTCATTGGTACCACTTCACTTGATCCACTATATCAAAAACCAATTAAGAGAAGTTTACAAATTTTAGCCACACTTGGCCTTCATAATTCTCTACTATGCTTATTTAGCCTCTCTACAATCTAGGCTAGTTACAAATCTATAAAGTACAATCAAACTTCTCTTAAACAACACTCAAATAATAGATAATTTTTACAAATAAGAAAAGACAAAAACAATATAAATCTCAAGTAGTTTAGTAAGGAATTAAATATGAAGATTGTTGCAAGTGCAACTTCAATTCAACTCTCTAAAGAAGTTTTTGAGAAGTGTTTTGTGCTTTTTAGATAGTAAGCAGTGATCATGATTAGAGTGTAATGTATATATTTTTTTTCTTCTTAGAATCATACTCAATATATTGAATCATCTCTTCTTTTATACTAAAGTTCTTCAACAGCTATTTTGATGGTTATCTTCACTTCAACTTTATCCAGTCCTAACATTCAATGATAACTTATATATATTTGGAGAAAATCTTGGAGTTTGAATTTAAATTTGATCTTATCTTATTTCTATCTCCTTAATAGATATACTATGATAAGCAATTCCAAATGATCTTAAATTTTGAATTTGATATCTTATAATATTCGAAATCATCCTTATCCTTATTCAATCTTAGATATTCTCTTGTTGTTTAATTATTTCCAAAAATTAATTCTCTTAAAAATAATCCTTATAGATCTTAATTCCTACTTAAGCAAAATGAGATTAAGTGTATTTTGTTAATACACCCAATCTAGCGGAGCTAGGTTTTGTTTACTTTAAATATGATGTCTTGTTTTTTTTTTTTTTTTTAGATTTATTCTTCTAAGTCAACATTCTAAGTAACCTTATGAAGATATTTCGGTTTATTTATTTCTTAAGTCTCTAGAGTACTTTCTATAAATATTATATTGACTCCTCTTATATGAGTTTTTGAAACATTTTCTAAGTACCTTCCAGACTTGTTTCCTTTTCAAGTGATTCAAACCTTCTAAATGAACTTTTCAATGAAACTTAATTTACAATTTAAATAATCTAAAGAACTATCTGAATATCTACAAACTTATTAGTACATTAGCCTTCTTCTCTTTTTGTTATCATAAAAATTCATGAGGTATATCTAACACTCTCCAGGTGTTTCTCTATTGGAGCATGAAGTGAGTTTTTAGGGTCAAAGAGGTTCATGTCGTAAGATCACGATCATGATCCTGGTGTGAAGTTTAAAAAAGAATCACAGTTAAGGAACATGATCATGAACCGTAACCATGATCCTATTTCTTTCCTTACTTTGTTGTTTTTCAAGTTTCTTTATTCTTAAATCTTGTTCTAACCTTTGTTAAACACTTTTAGGACTTTAAATTGAGTCTTGAACTCTAGAATAAGCCATTAATGAAGCTCAAACTAGATAGTGTTAAGAGAAAAATAGAAGGATACATCATTTAGGCTTTAAAAGAATGTGCTTTCATTGTCTTCAAGTGTTGAAAGGAATTGTGAGGTAGAGATATCTTTTGCTCATGATGTAGGTATATGTTTACTGTGCTTATTGGGTATGCTTGTTAAGATTAGAACTATAAATGAACTTAATAGATGTTTGGCTATTAACAATGTGTTTGTAGCTTATGCGTGGCTTAGTTTAGTGATGGTTTCCTAGAAGGCAACCTTATAATCTTTGAGTGGCATTGTACTTAATGGAGTTGCTCTTAGATATGATTAGGGGTAAATTTAGGGTTACAGGATCGAGGTGGTAAACTTGTAACAACTAAGAAGGTATAGGGATTGTAGATGGTAAACCCTTATCGATAGAATTGATGAGAACTAGGAAGTTGTAGGATTGTGTGGTGGTGAACCCTTGTCGGTAGAGATTATGATGTTAGTGTGGTGTTAGGGCCTTAAGTAGCGAACCTATGCCTATAGTTTTGTTCAAAGACGTGGTGGCATTCCTATTTAAGTTTTGTGATCCGAATCATGAGTATTCCTTCACTACTTGTGAAATTAAATATATGAATTAATGAATTGATTGTTGTAATATATGTTACACTGTAACGCATGTGATTTGTATAATTATATGGCACGTACATATGTTTGTGATACTTATGTACTGGTGTTAGCTCTCATTCTTTTATTCTATTTTTCAGATGCTGAGATTTACGAGGAATATGTCGTTTGCAAGGATCCTAAAGACGCTTACTACTGCCATGATTTAGGGAGTAATACCTACTATTACTACTATGAGGAAGATCATTCACTGTAGTGGAACTTGTGGAGTTAATTTCCAGCAAAAGATGTTTATTTTTCTTTGGACTTAATAATAGTCGATGTTCTTATGCTAGTAAAGATTTCATGGAGAAGTTTTACAATTGAACTTAGTTGTGGAGATTTATGCTTATTAATATTGAAGGATATTTTGAGTTTAATTAGTGGAATTTTCATGAGACTGTTGGGAGTTAATACTTATATTTTGGAGTCTTTAAATTATAGTTAATACTTGACCTATCAATATATGGCTAGGGACACATGGCAAGTTGTAATGTCCTGAGCTTAAGCTGTTACATTTTGCTTAAAGTCTAGGTTATTAACCTTATCTTGAAAATGATATCAATATAAGATAATTGTTGCTTCAAATGGGCTTTCGATTGGGTTTAAATTGACTGATTTATGAAAATTCCAATATAAAATTAACTAAATAGGCAATAAGCCAAAGCTTGGAAAACTATCAAATTGGCTCATTGTCAAAATATTTTTAACATATGCATAGTTCATTCATTTATTTAAAAAGGGTTGCTTTAGTTAATAGAGAGTTGGTCATATAGAGGCTTATTTCGGCCTAAATCAATTTTGGTTTTACGATCGATTCAAGCTAAGAATAGTTTAAAAAAATTTGATGACATAATTGAATTGAGATCCAGCCTAGATCCATTGCATTAGTATGCATGTGTATGAGAACAAGGTCACGAGTTTGATCCAAGGTGGATGCATAAGTATTCGCATTTTATTCCATGAATGTGTCCCATGTTAGGCGTTCATTACTTGACCTTAACCATCAACATCATATTCTTTCTTCCCCTTGCTTTGCCTTTGTACTTTCCTTTTTGGTAAGCTTTGTTTTTGCTCTTTTTTCTTCATAATTTCACTAAATTAGTAGTGAAATCATGAAGATGACATAGACATGGACCTTTATTTATCCATTCTAAGGAGAAGTCTAGAAACACATAATAAAGCGAATTCAAAGTTTGCGAAGAAACTTAAATACGTAAGTATCCCTATATGTTGACTTAAGCTCAATTCAAGCTTCTCATTAACATTTAAAGCTTCCATTTGATTATTTTAGTAAAAGCTAAGGTAAAGGAAGCAATTTTGCCTAGTAATTAGCTCAAATTCACATCAAAGTTCGAATTTTCTCTCGATCAACCATCATCTTAATTTCTTCAAATTCATGGCCTATGGGAAGTTGCCATGCTCAATTTAAGGCTACCTAGTATAAAAGGACCTCACACTAGTTTATAAGCCATTAAGCAACTACATCATTTTATGCTTTTGGCAACGACATCAAACTATTGCCAATGACCTTAAAACCATTGCCTTAGATCAAAGGCAATAGGTTTACATCCGTTACATTTGACTATTATTGCCTTTGATATAAAGCAATGGATCATGTAGTAGTAATGACAACTGTTGCCTAGTCGAAGCAACGGTTTCAATTCTTTAATGGGCAACAGTTTGAAACAAAAAAGGCAATAGTTTTTATATATTTACTACAATGATTTTATGTCAATATGCAACGATTTGTAATGAATTGTTTGTTTGAGTATGCATCAATTATATGACAAAGTGTGATGGTCACATAAGAATACAACGGTTACAATCATTAAACCTACAATCTTCTAGGAATAAAGCGCAACAGTTTGTGATAAAGGCAATAGTTCATGTGAAGTTTTGGTTATGGATAAGTTGGTAAAAGCAATAGTTTGCTGCACATTAAAGGTAATGATTTCTTTCCATAAAAGCAATGGTTTAGTGATACGGATTGCTGGAGAGGTGACACGTAACTATCGATATTATACAAACTAAGAGTAGGATTGAACCTCAAGATAGTCCAAAAAGCTAAATGGAAGTTGAAGGATGAGTAGGAGTTTTCGTATACCAACAATGGATATGATGCACTAACGTGTCACATGAGCTCAAGTTGCTGGAAGACACTTGCTACTAATTTATGCTCACGATAGACTAGATAAGAGTAAATGAGAGTAAGTAGGGAATACTTAGCTTACAAGGGAAAAATATGTGTCAAATTCAATATTTATTAATTGATGCGACTATTACATGTTATAAGTATTTATATGGCCTAATTAAAGCAAGTAGTAGGTTAATGTAATTTACTAAAAAAAGATTCCTACTAGAAAATGAAAAAAGGAATGAGTTACAAGGGTAAAGTTATAAACAAATAAAAAGAATATTCGGGTATAAAAGGACATGTGAGATTCGTATTGGCACGGCTAGGTATGGTAACCGATTTAAGGTGCTTGGGAAGGTAACTTGATGAGGCTAAAAGCTTACAAAGGACTTTGTAATATTAGTTGAGGAATTTTTGTTGGCTTGAAATTTGAAAATATAATAAAATATGGCCAAAATTGTATAAATTTACTATATTATTATCTTATTAGTAACAAGTAAATTAGTCTTAGAAATTAACAAACACTTAGAGATGAATTATAGGAGTAATATAATTAATATTGTACATCAAATAATATATAAAAGACATGTATATACATCGAGTGTAATTATCATATAAATATATATACCTGTAACTATCGAAAATGCCTAAAATTAAGTATAATTCACTAAATAAATTAATAAAGAGGGACAATTTGTAAAAAATTCAAAGACAACCTAGAGGACCTGACTTTTAGCATGAAAATAGTAGAGGACATGTAGAATATATGAAATCAACCTTGTTGACACTTAAAAACATACTTTACACATGTTGATAGGATAGAGAAAAATCATAGGCAACTTAAAGTGAAGTATAAAAAAAGAAACTTGTTACTTGAACAAGGTTTGATTATTTGTTAGTTTAGGAAGAATTTTGGAGTGAGAAGATGAAGAGAGAAAATGAGAAAGCAAAATTGGGGAAAAATAGTGCATAAAGAAGGCAAATTGCGAGATCTCAAGGAAAATGATCAACTAGAAGTAAACCAAGGTGGTTACCTAAAGGAGTGGTTGGTGCCTAGCCTAGCTGACAACTTCGCCCTCCCTTACGATGGTTAAAGCTTAGATTTCCAATGAGTCGCTAATCTCTCCAATTTTTATTAAAAATTAGGGAAAACTAGCAAATGAACTCCAAAAATTTTGAAATTTGGTTTCCCTACATAATTCTTACATGAGGAATTCAAATCTTCAATTAAATTTTCAAAATTTTGAGCATAGATATGGGGTCCTTAAGAAAAACGTCCTGCATAGTAATTTTTGATCAAGTTTTTGAAAGATTGATTTATGTAGTTTCGACTTGAGATTTTGTGGTTATTCTCCTAAGACATTGAGCTTTAATGCTATGTGATTGGATTTTTATAGTTTAGTAGTTGAACTTTGGGGAAATTTTTTTTTTTTTTTCACAAAATAATGTGTTGGAAGTAGGCTTTTCTAAAAGAGCTAAGTTGGATTTTTGTAAAACATGCTTCAATCTATATTAGCCAACATGCAGTAACTATAAGTGAGTGAATATGAGCTTTAAGATATTGATTTTTAATTTTAGGAATGTATTTAGTGGTTTAGGAGTTCAATTGTGAAAGTTCTGATGAGTTATATTAAGTGAAGGCGTAAGAGAAAAGTGTATATATGATGGTAGTACTAAATTATTGTTTTCTGCATTTGCAGGTTCATTAAGACTTTGGAACTTAAGGTATGTTGAATTTTATACGAAGTAGTTTGATGTACTAATAGAAGCAAGGTAAAAAAACTATGTTAGAAAATAAGTTAGAATGTGATCTAGTGTAAATATGTTGAATACATAAGGAAAATGGAATCTGTACCAAAAAATGGCTTATATTTAGACTCTACCCTACTTCTTAAGATAAGCTGTAAGTTAGAAACCTCCTAAATAAGAATTTAACTTTAAACTGAGGGTCATAAACTTTGTCAGAAACTAGGTTAGAATGTTGTTTGGTCTTGGATATCTTTGACTACACCAAGAGTTTAACAGTAGATCAACTAGTAATTTGTATATGAATTCCATACCTTTATCATAGTCAAAACATGAATCAAAAGCCACTTAGACAATAGCTCATACCATAAGGTTAGGTTAGAACCTAAGTCAGAACCTCAATCAGAAAGTAGTTTGATAGAAGATGCAAAATATAAGAGTAATTGGAAGTTTAAAGATGATTAGTACTGAATATTGGATCATTAGGAATCGAAAAATAGATTAGAAAGTTACCTGATTATACTTTCTAAGAATTTATTGAAGTTAGAACCTAGATTAGAAACTACTGGGTAGCAATATATACCATGTCAAAATGCAATTTACTTAACTAATATCAAATGAACACCTTAGAAAACCCACCTAACACAATTAAGGAACATATTGAAATGTCAAACTAAACTCATATACTATATATATTATAGAAATCAAAGATGTTACATTAATTTTAAGGATAATAAAGGAAGAGAGCGATACATGAGGAGAATGGGTATTAATATTCAAGCAAGTGGGATTAGTGTTTCATCGCATTTTAAAGTATTGTTTAAGAATACTTGGAGACCTTAGTATATGTCTTGTTTATGATTGTAAGTTAGTTACCTGTGGTCATGCAACGAGTGTACTTAAATGTTGTTGTGCTATTTGAGTGCTAGATTGATGTATTGATTACTTTATGATATTACATGCTTTGAACTATTTGAATTTGCTTAATCACCCTAAAAGTAATCTAAAATAAACTTGGCTTAATTACGAACCTGACTTGTATTACAACCAGTAGGGGGAAAATAACTAGGAAGTGTGGGCCAAACCTAGACTCCTTTGTTGAGGATAGCAGAAACGGTCTTCTCCCTATTTTAAGTTGAACTAACTAATAGGAGAGGAGGTCATAGCTAGATTGGGGTCTGTAGTTTGATGGTAGTCTCGGGTTGAGTGCTTTCTCCATTGCATACGCTACGGTTTGGTGACTAAATTCAGGAGTGCGTAACGTTAAACTCCTCGAAACCTAGATTAGAGTAGACAAAATTTCTCTCATCTCATGATAATTGGTTAATGTCATGCAATGGCATTTGCTTGATCATTCATTGCATCTAATTAAACTTGCTTAAAAACTCTAGTTGCTTTGTGTTAGATATGTGCTAATATCTCCATCTCACTTATGAGAAAGTTGTCACTTATTCTTTAATAGCTATTTTGTAGGTTTCTCTCATAGATTTATCGGTACTATTCCAAGCTCCAGAAGACTAAAGAATGGGGTCGGAAAGTGAGATTTAAGATTACCTGACTAGATTTTTACTCGATTTATTAACTATACTAGCTTTTAGGAAAACTAATAGGGCCATAATAGTACTGAAATTTCTTATAAGTTAGTGATAAAAAGACGCTAAGATGACAGGGATCAAGAATCAATTACATGCTCCTGAACCTAAGGGCTCTTTTAGGTGGTCTACCAAGCTGTCTAAAGTAAGTTAGGCGTCAAGGAGTAGTACTTGCCCAAATTTGATTTGGCGGGCTACTTCGCTCTCCATGCTATCCAAGGTGTTGTCGAGGTGACCAGCCAACATACCAAACCGAACCTTCTGCTATGCATTAGCCTAAGCACCAAATCTAAATATAGCAATCTCTACAGTGCTAAGGCCGAGCTGAAAACTATCAAGAGCCGACCACTTGAGGCTGACCCCACTGTAAGCCGTCCTTAAGCCAACCTCAGTCTAACCATGGTAATTAGGGTGCTGAACTTCTGACGCCGAATAAACTTAAACAGAAGCCCACCCTACCTACTTGTATCACAATATTGTCAAAATCACAAAGTAAAAACACATGTATACTGTTCTTTCTAACAATCTTACTGTCCTTTCTAACAAGATGACATTCGCTGTGCACGGTTTCGTGTTTTCCCTGTAAAGTATTTTCCTTTTATTTAGCAAATAGGAATTGATTTTTGCAATTATCTGTAACATAGAACTTGCCCTAACATGATACTATAAATAATCACATAATATAACAGCTGCAAGAAGATATACAGAGGAATACACTGAACTTTTCACCCTCTCTTGAGCTAAGTGTCCTCTTACTTACTCTTGAGCTATTTTTATCTAGCCCATTTAAGTGTGGACTAATGGTGAGTGACCTTTAGCCATACTTATGCATCACATCAAGTGAGCTTAAGCTCATGTGAGGCATTAGTGCGTCATATCCTTCATCGGTGTACGGGAACCCTTACTTACCCTTGAGTATCATTTACTTTTTCTAGCCATCTTGCAGCTTAGACCTAACCCTTTGGTTACATGTAATATTGGGTTCGTGTGTTCATTCACGAGTCCGTATCATCTTGGTATCAGAGCCTGGTTATGTTTGAAGCTAGAATATGTTATTGTGTTCTTTTGATAGTTTGTCACTACTCTCGTGTGACTATGGTTCTATTGTTAGCTTTGAAGTTTAGTAGTTAAGAAACGTTCTGTACTCTATTTTCCCCTGTTTTCAATATGCCAAAACAAAGTGTGGTTGACTGTGCGTTTGTTGTGAAAGAGTCATTGTGAAGTAACTATCAATGTCAGATTCAAGCGTGTAAGGAACTTTGGGAAACCAAGAAAGTGGTACTTAACATGGCTAAGGGCAAGAAGGAAGCTTCTTACCTCAATCGGTAGGTGACCACTTAGATAGGCTTATCGACTTAGTAGCAAGTCTGGCGATTGTTATCCAGGAAGATAGGTAACAAATTAGTAATAGGCCTATTAGGGAACGCAAACAACAAGGATGAGGCAATGGTCAATTTGGTCGAGTTAACTCCCCAGTTTAACCACCTCGAGCTGAAGGAATTGGTAGGGACGGTAGATGAAGGTTAGCGTTTGAAGAGATTACAGAGGAAGTAGAAGGAGATGACGAAGTAGAGGAGTACTATGAGCTCAAGGAAAGAAATACATAAGCCCCTAAAGTTGAAGGATTAAGGATGCATATTCCATGTTTCTCTAGAAGTGGTGATGTCGAGGATTACCTAGATTGGGTAGATAAGATTAAAAAGCAGTTTGAATGCCACCAAGTGCCTAATAATGCAAAGGTTAGACTTACTGCAATGGAGTTCACTGGTTATGCCATCTTATGGTGGGAGAACTTGTAAGCTACCAGGAGAAGGGAAGGAGAATGGGAAATTAAGAGTTAGGATGATATAAACAGAGTTATGTGGAGAAGGTTTGTGTTAAGCTATTATCTGCAGGATGCCTTCAAGAGACTGCAAGAACTAAGGCAAGGAGGATCAAGTGTGGATGCTTACGTTAAAGAATTCTAGATGCTAATGATCTAATGTAAAGTCGTAGAGCCCGAAGATCGAACTGTGTCTCAATTCATTGGCAGATTGAAGTATGAGATTGGAGATGTCTTGGAAACGCTGGACTTTAGAACACTTGATGATGCAATCCAAGCCACCTAAAGGATAGAAAGGCATTGAATAAGAAGATTTCGACCACCAGTCAACCGTCCTAGTAGTGGCCAACCTGTTCCGAGCAAACTTGAATGAACGAAACTAAGTAAGACTAATGAGACCTGACCTGCTCAGACTACTTGAGCTGAGGAGAAGGAACCTTTAAGGAAGTTTGAGAAAGGCTAAAGTTTAGGGAGGAAGACAAGTGAGATCAAGTGTTTCAAATGTTAAGGATTTGGACACGTGGTCGCTCAGTGCTCGAATAGGCGAACAATGGTAATCTGAGGTGAAGCACTGAGCGTTGAGGTTGACAGTATTGATGAAGAAGCAGAGGAGCTAAAAGAGGATGGATAGGTCAAGCTATCTGATGAAGAAGTCATTTACAACGAGGAAAGAAACTTCATGCTGACCGCTCTAGTGTTGAGGAGAACAATGAGTCTTAACTCTATACCTGAAGATGAATAGAGAGAAAATCTCTTCCATATTGGATGCAAGGTGAATGAATATGTGCATTAATCATTGACAGTGGGAGCTACACCAATGTAGCCTCTGCATTTATGGTCTAGCAGCTGAAATTGCTGACCATGCCCCACTTGAAACCTTACAAGCTTCATTGGCTTAGTGATAAGAGAGCCCTATAGGTGAACAAACAGGTGTCTATGCCGATTTGCATTGGCAAGTATCGAAACGAAGTGCTTTGTGATGTGCTGCTGATGAGTGCGTCTTACATTTTACTTAGACGACCATGGATGATTGATCGAGCAGTTATGTATGATGGTAAGAGGAATATGTATTTTGTGGAACATTAAGAAAGAAGGTTGAAATTGAGTCCCATGACTATTGAGTAGGTGAAAGTCATGCAGTCTTAGCTTAGCTAAACCTTGAGGAAAGAGGTTTTGCTAGTGACTTAAGTTGAACTGAAAAGAGAAATGGAGCTGGAGGGATCGACTTATTTGCTTGTTAGGAGGATTCTAGAGATGAGACCTGGGGAGGAAGAGCTGCTAACCAAAGTAAAAGCCTTACTGGATGAATTTGTCGATCTATTTCTAGAAGACCTGTTGAACAGTCTACCCCTAAACCAAGGCATCGAGCATGCGATTGACCTATAGCTAGGAGCCATATTGCTAAACAAGACTACCTATAGATTGAATCCCGAACAGGCTATGGAATTGCAGAGACAAGTGGACGAGTTGATGAAGAAGGGGTATGTGCATGAGTCCTTAAGCCTTTGTGCTATACCAGCCTCTACGCTATACCAGCCTTATTAGTGTCGAAGAAGGATGGTTTTTTGAGAATGTGTATAGATAGCCAAGTTATCAACTGAATCACCATCGAGTATAGGTATCCCATACCTAGGCTTAATAACATGTTAGACGAATTAAGCGAAGCAAGAGTGTCCTCTAAGATCAACCTTAAAGCTGGGTACCATCAGATTCGAATTCATGAAGGCAATGAGTAGAAGACCGCATTCAAGACACGACATGGTTTATATGAATGACTTGTAATGCCATTTGGGCTGTCCAATACATCGAGCACATTCATACAACTTATGAATCATGTGCTCCGGGAATTACTAGGAAGGTTTGTTGTAGTCTATTTTGATGACATTCTAGTGTACAGATCCGACTTAGAGACTCACCATGAGCATCTCTGACAAGTGCTTACAAAACTTCGAGCCAAACAGCTCTATGCCAATCTAAAGAAGTGTGATTTTTGCCATTCCGAGGTGATCTTCTTGGGTTTTATTATGAGCGGAGGTGGCATCCAAGTTGACAAAGAGAAGATAAGAGTGATCATAAAATGGCCTAAGCCCATCAGTTCTGTTGATGTGAGAAGTTTCCACTACCTGGCGTCATTCTATCACCGATTCATAAAGAATTTCAATACGATTGTAGCCCTACTCACCGAACTCTCAAAGAAGAATGTTGAATTTAGATAGGGTGAGAAAGAGAGGAGGAGTTTCAAGGATGTGAAAGAAGCTAACTACAGCCTCCGTCTTAGCTCTGCCGAGTTTCAACAAAGTATCTAAACTGGAGTGTGATGCGTTTGGACTATGCATAGGTGCTATGCTGATGTAAGAAGGCTGACCTATTGCTTACTTTAGTGAAAAACTTCAAGGAGCCACACTCAACTATTCCATTTATGACAAGGAGTTCTACTCCTTGATTCGACCCCTAATGGTATGGCAATACTATTTGTTACCTAAGGAATTTGTGATCTACACTGATCATGAATCCTTAAGATATCTAAAGAACCAATCGAAGTTTTTTCAGAGGCAAGCCAAGTGGGTTAAGTTCATGGAGGGTTTTTCTTATGTCATAAAATATAAGAATGGAAAGAACAATGTAGTGGTCAACACCTTGTCGAGATGACATACCCTCCTGATCGAGATGCAGACGAGGTTACTTAGTTTTTCAACCATCAAGAATTTGTATGCTGAGAACCTATACTTTGGTCCTATCTACATTCATTGTAAGGAAGGATGGACACTGGATGACTATCATAGTAAGGATGGATACTTTTTCAGGAAGAGAAAGCTATGTATCCCGACCTAATCTATGCATGAACTGTTAGTGCACGAGGCGCATAGAGGGGGTTTGACAGGACACTTTGGCCAGCGCTGAACTTACAATGTATTCTCCTCCAAATTCTTTTGGCCAAGGATGAAGAGAGATGTCCAATCCATGTTAGAAAAGTGTGTAACTTGCTGAAAAACGAAGAGTCGAGCCGAGTGAGGACACTACTAACCCTTGCCAATCTTGACCCAACCATGGTCCGAGTTGAGTATGGACTTCATGTTAGGATTGTTGAGGACATCTCGAGGGAAGGACTTTATCATGGTGGTTATGGATCAATTTAGCAAGATGGCACATTTTGTGCCCTATTCCAAAACAAACAACGCTTCAGTTATATCTTTTCTTTTCTTGTAGGAAGTAATTAAGCTGTATGGAGTTCCTAGGACCATTGTTTCAAACTAAGACCACAAGTTCATGAGCCACTTTTAAAGGATGTTGTGGAGGTGAGTGGGAACCAAGTTGCTATATAGTACGTCTTGCCACCCATAGACCAATGGACAAACAGAAGTTGTCAATAGAACCATAGGAACTTTGCTGTGGGTTGCTATCAGACAAAACACTGACTACTGGGATTTATGCCTACCAATCATTGATTTTGCTTACAATAGGACTACCTATAGTGTAACAAGCATGTCTCTATTCGAGGTCGCTTATGGGTTTAACCCCAAATTGCCATTGGACTAAGCACCTCAGCCAATGCTTAATGATGACTAACCAGCTATCAAGAGAGTTGAAGCCATCAAAGCTATGCACTAGAAGGTTGTAGAGCAATTGGGTCGAGCTAATATTAAGCTTGAGAAGCGAAGCCGAGGACGAAGGAAGAGAGAATTTCAACCAGGCGATTTGGTCTGGATATGCCTCAGCAAGGAACAATTCCTAAACTTAGGGAAGAGCAAGTTGTCTCCCAGAGCTGATGGACCTTTCAAAGTGCTTGAAAAGATCAATCCTAATGCCTATAAGATTGAGTTACCTGAAGGATATAGAGTCTTGAACTCTTTGAACATTGCCGACCTCCAACCTTACACTCCTGAAGACAAGTAACCTGGACCTAAACCAGATTTGATCCCAAATCTCAAATAACCCGGAGGAGATGATAAGGAACAAGGACCAATTACTTACTCCCGAACTTGAAGGCTCTCTTAGGTGTTTACCGAGCTATCTAAGGTATGTTAAGAGCGAGGAGTACTGTATGCCCCGGTTTGATCTATCGAGCTACTTTACTCTCCATCTAACTAAAGCGTTGCCGAGGTAACCAGTTGACATGCCAAACCGAACCTTTCGCTATACATTAGCCTAAGCACCAAATCTAAATATAGCAATCTCTATGATGTTGAGGACGAGCTGATAACTATTAAGAACCGACCACTTGAAGCTAACCCCACTATAAGCTGTCCCTGAGCCAACCCTAGTCTAACCTTGGTAGTTAGGGTGCCAAACTTCTAATGCCAAACAGACTTGAACAAAGGCCTACCCCCCTTGGATCACAATATTATCAAAATCACAAAGTTAAAATACACGCGCATTGTCTTTTTTGACAACCGTACTGTCCTTTCTAACAAGATGACATTCGTTGCACACAATTTTGTGTTTTCCCTATAAAGTATTTTCCTTTTATTTAGCAAATAGGAATTGATTTTTGTAATTATCTATAACGTAGAACTTATCCTAACAGGGTACTATAAATAATCACATAATGTAACAGCCGCAAGAAGATATATAGAGGAATACACTGAACTTTTCACCCTCTCTTGAGCTAAGTGTCCTCTTACTTACTCTTGAGCTATTGTTATCAAGCCCATTCGAGCGTGAACTAATGGCGAGTGACCTCCGGCCATACTTGTGTATCATATTAAGTATGACCTAAGCTTATGTGAGGCGTTAATGCGTCATATCATTCATCGATGCATGGAAAACCCTGCTCACTCTCGACTATCATTTACTTTTTTAAGCCATCTTGCGGCTTAGACCCACTCCTTTGGTTATGCGTGATATCGGGTTTGTGTGTTCATCCATGAGTCCGTATCATAGGTTGTAAAAGCTTCGCATGTTGACGGAGTAAGTTGGTATAGGCCATTCAATAATCACTCTCACCTTCTCATCATCAACTCATATACCACCACTACTCACAATAAATCCTAAAAAGATTACTTCGGGTCAGTAAAAGTCACATTTTTTTATATTAACATAAAGTTTCTCCTCGGAACTTTGAGAAAACTTCTCGTAGGTGCTCATAGTGAGTCTTTAAGTCAGGACTATAGATTAGAATGTCATCAAAATATACATCAACAAATTTCCCTATAAGTTCATGGAATACACTACTTATCAATCTCATGAATGTGCTTAGAGCATTTAACAGGCTAAATGGCATTATAAGCTACTCATACAATCCATGGTAGGTCTTAAATGCGATCTTTTACTCATCTCTCTCTCGTATGCAGATTTGATGGTATCTAGATTTGAGATCAATCTTTGAGAATATTCTTGCTCTATTTAATTTGTCAAGCATGTCATCAAACTTAAGTATGGGATACTTATACTTGATGGTAATATGGTTGATGGTTCGGTTATCCACACACATCCTCCATGTCTCATCTTTCTTTGGCACTAACAAAGTTGGCACGACATATGGGCTCAAGGATTCTCGAACATGCCTTCTCTTCATCAGATCATCTACTTGTTTCTATACATTGATAGCTTAGCCAAGATTCAACCTGTAAGCAGGCTTGTTCAATGCCTCAGATGGGAGGCAAACCTTCTAGTAATATAATATCCTATAACCTCAACTTGTTAACTTTCAAGTATTTCATATCCTTTATAGAAAAAAAAAAAATATATATGTACTTACAAGTTAAGTTAATAGGTATAAAAAGGTCTATACTAGCTTTACTAATAACCATGAGAATATGGATCTTGGCAATAGAATAATGAATATAATAATATTACTAATAATACGAGATAATATGTTAAAGTAATTTATATTTATTTACCATAATAAAATATATCCCTATAAATTAATAAAACCACAAATATATGATAACAAACCCATATTAGCTAGATTAAGTGATGCTTCAAATGCAATGTATGGTGCATAAATATAGTGTGGCAATCCCTAGCAATAGTAAACGGTGATTAAAAAATAATGGTAATTTATATTTATTTAGCACTTAATAGGATAATATTAGCATGTAGAATCATTTAGAAATGACACCTAGTTTGCTAGATATCTCATCTTCATTAGATTGATTGGAAGCATTCATAGACATAGGAATGTTTAGATTAAACCTAGACTTTGATGTGCAATTATGTAAATTAATAGGAAATAAAATGAAAAGTTTAGTACTTGAAATGCTCTCTAGAAATTATGATTTATAACAATGTTTTTAGATTATTAATGTAGACACCTAATTTTTTCCTCCCTTTTATTTTCCAAAATAGGTTATAGGGTCCTAATTTAGATAAAAATACAAAAAAAAAAATTAGAAAGATAAGAAAACCCAAAAATATGAAGTTCAGGAAAACACAAAAAAAAAAAATAGGAAGATAGGAAAAAGCATAAAAAATAAGAAATTTAGAAAAAATACAAAAAAATGGAAAAATTTATGAGAAATTTGAAAATTCATAGAAAATAAGAAGATTTGAAAAATAGGGATTTAAAATAATAATAAAATTCTTAAGATAATTTGAATAGAATAGATTTTTAATTTAATTAGGCTTAAAATAAAGGACCATTGAACTTAGGCTTAGATTTAAATCTAACCCAGATTGACCTAATCCATATGTGTAATTTAATTGTATATATAGAGAAGGCATAAGCTAATGGTCTAACGGATAAGCGCATGGACATAGCTTTGGGGTTTAGTTTGGGATTTTAGGTTTGAGTCTCATCTTAAGCAAAGAATGCCTTTTATTTTGTTTTTTTTTTTTCCTATACCTTACATGCTGCTACATGTTAAAGATTCATTGGGCTACGTATCTACTCATGACACGTGGCACTCCGTAATTCGCATGGACAACACATTTTTCTTTCCCCCTATTTTTGTTTCTCTCCTTTCCTCTTCTTCCTTTCACTTTCCTTTTTTTTAAAAAAAAAAATCAGCAATTAAAAGGAGATTCAATACACACACAAATAGGGGACCCAGGGGGGTAGATTTGGATTTCAAAAAACACATGCATACGGGGGATTTCATATAAAAAACATACTGATACATGTACGGTACAAGGAAGGGGGGCGGGGGTCAGTCCATGAAGAAAGGACAGACCATACACACACACACACACTCTCTCTCTCAATTCTCTCACCTTCAGACTCTTTCACTTTCGTTCGTCTCTCTCTCGAAACCAATCCCCTCTCTTCTCTACCATCTTTCTCCCTCTCTCCACTATGTTCTCTCTCCCTCTCAAAACTTACAGGACCTACTTTCTCTCTCCACTTTCCAACCCTCTCTCTCTCCAATCCCCCACTTTTAGCCTACAACAAGAGCCTATACTGAACCACTAAGGCCACACATGCCATCCAAACCCATACACATAGGCCACAAACAGACCTCTCTCTCTCTCTCTGACCTTTGGCATCTCTCACACATGTTGACCTCAAGTCTCTCTCTCTAGCCTACTCTTTCGGATCCTCAGCTTCTCTCTCACAAACCTCTTTCCCTTACAATGGTGAGCATAACTACCTATCAATTAACACACGGCTAACTGAATCATCCACTCACGACACCGAACATACAAACCTAATACCCATAGCCACTTCCACACACGTAGCAACCTGATCGCTGCCACAACCAAAAACCCACATAGACACTTGGTCTACTCTCTCACTCTCTCACTCGACTGGCACTCTCTCTCTCGATTACAAGACCGAACTATGGCTAACCTTAATGTACTCTTCCCCACTTGCACACAACTCGAACATGGCCGCTACCATCTAAACAAACAACTGTCATCACCTCCCTCATATACGGCCACTCTTCGTATGACCTACCATCGCGGCCACCACCAACAGCCACCAAATGTGGTGGCATCAAAACAAACCCCCCAATCCTCAATGGAGTAGCTACGAAAGTGGTTTTTCCCGTTGATTTTAGCCTCTAAAACAAACTCTAAAGCGTCAATCCAGTCACTGTCGTCATTTAACTAAGAAACCAACCCAGATCCATCACTGACCCGAAGTCCAACCTAGCATGATCGACCCGAGACTCGTGTTCCCCAATTCGACCCACGCCCTTCCCCAATTCGGTTCTACTTATGCTTTTATTTAGGCTGGTTATTTTTTTATCAGTTTATTTTATTTATTTCGTTTGTATTGTTTATTGTAATTTGTAAATGTATTTGTAAATAAAAAAAAAGAAGAAGAAAAGGGGAAAGAAAAAGAAAAAAAAAGGAAAACAAAAAAGGGAAAAATAAAAAAAAGAAAAAAAAATATTTTGTTTTATTTATTTATTTTAAGCATAATAGAAATAGATAAAATAATAAATAAATAATAATAATCAAATAAAAAATAATGAAAATTGTTTTTATCACTTAGAAAATCAACTTGTCAAAAATAAAATTAAATGGATTCTTTTTCTAAAATTAGGACCCTTTAGAATTTTCAAAATAAAACCTCAATTTATGATGCTTAGAAAAATTTTCTTTAAATAAACCAAAATGGGTAAAAATATAAACTCGGTATTTTTCCAAAATTAAAATCAATCAACTCACTATGTTTGTGTCAAACAAACTACGAAAGTCTAATCCTCAATAGCGGGTACGTAGATACCCATACGCAAGTAAAGGGCGACTCAAAATATGGAAGTCTTATTTTGTTTGTTCTATTTTTAGATATTTGTGTAAATTGATTAATTTAGTCACATGTGTCATAATTAGCTGTTTTAGAAATTAAAAATGGTATATTTGAAAAGCAAAGTTAAATTTGGAAAGTTAAAAAGTTGTACCTATTTAGGGTTTAATAAATTAGCCCATAGATTTAGATTCTCTAGTTTTAAAAGCCGTTTTATAAAATGGTTTAATTGATAAAACCGATAGCTAAATTATAACTAATCCATCCAATTGGTTATAACGTAACTCTTTTTTCTGACTCCGGTTGGGTGGCGACTTAAAAAATGTTTACAAAATACAAAAAGAACTAGTTTTCTTTAAACTTAATGAGGGCTAGTATTAAACAAGTAAAAGTTTAATATTGGTTGGTTTAAAGAAGATTTGATTTAAAAAAAAATAGGAGGTGAAAAACCTGTACAATTTTTTAGGATTATTAAGTTTATTGGGTTTCATCGTTATAGCATAGAATTTCATAAATTTAAACATAACTTATGATAAATCTTTTAAAATCAATTACGTAATCTTAATAATTGATATTAATGAGTAAAATTTCATATAAAATGTATGTGAATAAGTTCTAAATAATTAATGGAACTTAACTATATATTATATGTTACTAATATTTTTACTAAAAATTACATTAAAACTTACTTGAAATAACAATATATAGGAAAAGAAAATTACTGCTATGAATTACTCCTTACTAAAAAATGTTGGGATGAAAAGTGGGAATATTCTTTGAGTATTTTATAAATTAGGATGAATATTAAATAAAATATAATAATTCTACCAAAATATCTTAAAGAAAAAACGAATTAAAAAAAAGGATAACAAATCACCATTGAATGAGGCGGTGAAATCATCACCTTATAAATATAGTTGTAGGCCATACGGATATGGAGAGGTAATTATAATCTGACAAAGGGAAAGAGTGAAAGAGAGAGAGGGAAAGAGAGAGGAGGAGGAGAGAGAGAGAGAGAGAGAATAAAAGGAGAAAAGAAAAGGAAAGAAGAAGAAGAAAAAGAAAATAGGGGATTAAATAATTTAATTTTTTTGGTGTCCAATATTTGTAGCTAATCCTATCTCATAATTATAAGTATTGTTTTTTTAATTGATATTTAATGATCATAAAAAAGATATATCCATAATCTTATTATTTTTTTAAATGAAGTATTTTATCTATACCATTTCATAAATTTCTTTTTCTTTTCGAATTTTAAACTTTGAACATTGGTAGCTGCAGCACTTGTATGTTATTAATATCGATTCTCAAAATAAGTGGATTTCTAGTAATAATTCTAAATGTATGCATTTACAAGTATAATTATTATAACTATTAAAATTAAACTCTATTGCTTTCATAAAATTTGAGTACATATAATTTTAGTAAAAAGTAGAAGTTTCTAAAGTAAAAGTTCTTTGAAAAGGTCGAAACTTCTTAAATAATACTAGAAATCGATGTCATGTAAATTTCAAATATAAAGTTGAATTACAATAATATTACATAATAAGTATTTATGACTATATTGGGCTAAATCAAAGAAGGTAAGTCTAATATACTATGTAAGTCTCATCCAAGTATTATATTTTAATATCCACGCTATTTTATATCAAATAGGCTAGAACCATGACCTTATTGAAGCCTTTTAGGAACAATTAGCTAGAAGGCCATGTAAACTGATATTTATGTTTTTGTGCAAGTAGAACTGCGTCTACTTGACTTGGAGTCAATTATATCACAAACTGCAATTGTGTGGTTAATTGAATAAACATGTGACTTTGTTGAATATGTATTGATTCATTGAAGTGTTTCTTAATGTATGACTAATTGGTGAATGCATTTTATTGTCTGGAAAGCTTGGAAACTAGTTTGTCCTTTCGGGTATTCACTTAAGTGAATCCTATATGAAGGGATGAATTATAAAGTAAGTATAAAACTTGATATAGGTTATTGGATTGTTTATGATATGAAACTCGAGATTTACGCTTGATATTAGGTTATTGTATTGCCTGCTACATTCATGACATGGCATGAAAGAACCTATAAGTTAAGTTTCTAAAAGCTTGAATATTATTAAGCTAGGTTTTGACCATATAAATTTGCATTACTTAATCAGCTCTGGCTACTTCATGTGGTTTGAGTTAGGTTGGCTATATGTTGGATTTCTAAATCACAATAGGTGGTTTCTGTTTGGTAGAGTTTTGGGGGTCTTACTCCTAGGTAGTTTCTTATTACCTCTAGGCATAAGCTGACGACTATTTGTGGTCGAATTTGGTAAATGCAAAGTTAGGGGTCCTATTCCCAAGTAGCTCCTTATTGCCTCTAGGTTCCTAAGCATTATATACAGATGCCCAGATATTTCAACTAATTGAATGAGTAAATTGGGAGAGCATAGGATATTGATATTGATGCATATCATGTACATGAGCATGGCACATATTCCCTGCATAGACAGTTTGTCTTGGTAACTCTAAATATGATCTTAGTAACCTTGAATATGAAATTGAATATCTTATGATAATGATTTTTGTAAATGTATGTTATGTTTGTTCGGTGTTTTATTTCTATCTACTCTCACTTAGCTCATAAAGAGCTAAGGAGATATTTGTGTATCCTCAAGTTATAAAAAGAACTAATAAGGCATCACCAACAACTGGGGAAAGACTTTTGAGAGTGCATAAGATGGAGTCAACTATTTCAAAGGAGCTTTGCTATATTTTGCACCGTACTCTTGAAAAGAGTTTATACATGTGTAATAAAAGAAAAAAAATACTATGTTTTAGGTATAGTTGTATTTGAAGGATGTACTCTTTTGTATAAACCAATTTAAATTTAAACTCCATTATAGTACTCTTTTATTCTAAATAGAATTTTATTGAATATAAACAAGTATTCTTGTGTGAGGGTACATCATGTGTTATGTTGGGATGTGATAAGTAGTTCACCAGGGAGCAGTACATCAAACTCATCCAGTAGGGACTTCACCTAGGCAGGTAGCAGTTCTTCATTTAATCCTCTCATCTCAAGTAACCTTTTGACCAGCAAATAGGTTGGCTCTTTAAGCTTCATTTCTTTCTTTAGCTCCGCTCGGGTCATTGCCATAGCTTCCTTCTTTAGAACTCGGCTCAATTAGGTTTGCATGGTCTTATCCAAAGCCTCCAAGGGTTGAGCTATTAATTATGTCCAATGGTAAGTTCGGGTTAAGGACAATCTTAAAGGGAGATTTTCCTAGAGTTATGGGTTAAGTAATTGTAAGCGAATTTAATGATTGGTAGACATAAACCCCAATCATGAAGATTCATCTTAACTATAGCTCGAAATAAACTTCCAATTGTTCTATTTATGACTTTAATTTGACCATTTGTTTGAGAATGGTAAGAAGTGCTGAACATTAGCTCAGTGCCAAACTTCTTCTACAAAGCTCGCCAAAAGAAGCTCGTAAACTTTAGGTCATGATCAGGTACAAAGCTTCTTAGAATCCTATGTAGTCATACAATCTCTTATAAAAAGAGGTTAGCGATATATAAAGTATCATCAATTTATAGCAGGGAATGAAGTGACTCATCTTATTGAACTAATCAACTACCACTATGATTGAGTCATTCTTCCTAGGTTTTTGGGGTAAGCTGAGCATGAAATCTATGCTGAGGTCAGTGCAAGGTCGATCTAGTATAGGTAAAGGTGTATATTACCCAAGGGTTCCTTTCTTCCTTTGGTTCGTTTGCACACTTCGCAACGTTCAAGAACCTTACTTACATCTTTCATCAGTTTTGGTTAATAAAAATGCTCTCTTAGTAGCTCGGTTGTCATCTTTTCACTAAAATGGTCGGCTAATCCTCTGACGTGGGCTTCTTGGATAAGTAATTCTCTAGCTGAGCTATTCGGTACACATACTTATTGACCCTTCATCAAGAATCCTTGGCTTAAGTAAAACCCATCCACTACTCTTTCAATATTGCACTTGGCAATTAAGGGTCCAAAGAATGGGTCATGCTCATATTGATTAGGTAGGGTACTAAATCTAAGTACTCTAGCTTATAATGATATAATAAAGACATGCCAACAAGAAAGGGCATTGGCTACAGTATTTGTGCTTCCCTTCTTGTATTTGATCACATAGTAAAAGGTTTCCAGAAATTCTACCTATTTAACATGTCATTGAGAGAGTTTTTGCTATCTTTTGAGATGCTCGAGAGATTCATGGTCTATGTAGATAATGAACTCTCTTGGTAGTAAGTAATGTTGCCAGTTTTGAAGTGCTCAAATAAGAGCATAGAACTCCTTATCATCTATCAAGTAATTCAAGATGGCACCTCTAAGCTTCTAATTGAAATATGCAACTAGTTGACGCTCCTACATGAGAACAACTCCAATGTCTACTTTGGATGCTTTACATTTTAGCTCAAAAACCTTGCTAAAGTTAGATAATACTAACACCACGGCAGAAATCAACTTGAACTTGATCTCTTCAAAACTCATATGAGCTTTCTCAAACCATTTGAATTCAAAGTTCTTCCTAATTAGCTCAATCAGTGGGATAGGAACAAATCTTTGATAAGAAGAAGATAGACCATGAAAAATCCTAACTTTAGCAGCATTAGTCGGTATCGGCCATTCGAGAACAATTTCGATCTTTTCATCATCAACCCTGATTCCTCCTTTAGAGACAACATATTTAAGGAATACTATTTTACTCTAACAGAACACACATTTCTTCAAATCACTGAACAGTTGTTTAGCTCAGAGGATATCAAACACTGACTTCAAGTACTCAACATGAGAGTTGAGGCCAGCATTATATACTATGATGTCATCAAAATAGACCATAATACACTTACCTATTAGGGTCCTTAAGACATGATTCATAAGGTGCATAAAGGTGCTTAGTATGTTTGTAAATTGAAATGGCATCACCAACCACTCAAATAGACTATCCTTCGTCTTGAAAGAAGTCTTCCACTCATCTCTTAATGTCATTCTAATTTGGTAGTAGCCACTCTTCAAATCAATCTTTGAAAATATCCATACACTATGCAACTCATTGAGCATATCATCTAATCGTGGGATCAGATATCGACACTTAATAGTGATCTTATTGATGGTTTGGCTATCAATGCACAATCTCCATGAGCCATTCTTCTCTGGCACTAGGATAGTTAGTATGACATAAGGGCTCATGCTCTTTCTAACATATCTATACTTGGTCAACTTTTCAACTTGTTTCTTTAGCTTGGCTGCCTGCTCGGGATTGAGCCTATAGGCAAGTCAGTTAAGTAGGGCAGCTTCTGGTTGGAGGTTCATGCAATGCTCTGTTCCTCTAATAGAAGGTAAACCTCTTGGCAACTCAATAAGAAATAGGTCGACATAGTCTTGGAGTAAGGTTTGCACCTCGACAGGTAATGCTTTGACCTCCTTTAACTTAAGAAGTCTCTTGACCAATGGGAGTATAAACTTCTCCTTCTTAACATCCTTAGAAAATTGGGCTTGGAAAATCACTAAGGACTTCCTCTACAACGATATGGAAATCTTTTCTTGTGATTCTTAGACCTCCTTAGGCTTACTAGGGTCAGCATAACCCTCTTCCCATCCTTCTAGAACATTTAGGTATTCTTATACCTATCATGGAGTACTTTAAAATCAAAGAGCCATGGTTGGCCTAGCATTATGTATGAGGCATAATGTCACATTCCAGGTTCGTATTTTACGTCAAGCTTGTTGACATAGAGCCTATAGTCCACCACATTGCTGCATACTTAGAAAATTCTTAAGCAGCCACATGAATATGCACTAAGTCTTTATAATCATAGAAGTCAAATACCTTTCTAATCTTCTCTTCTAAGTCTAAATATTCATCAACACTACTGGTCCTAAAGAAGCTTAGAACTTATACCTTAATGTGTTCAGTTCCTTTCGGCGTATGGAGTTTGCACTCATCAAATTCAGGAAATTGTTCATCCTCATCTCCAAATCTTCCTTATCTTCAACTTTGCCTAACTCAAGCCTCTTCCTTATAAATCCCTTGGTTCGTTGGGGTGGGTTCGCATTAATAGCTTCGAGTGCTCTAAGTTTTATTACTTGCCTTCTTAGCCTATCTCTCATATGTTAGCTTTGTTCATCGGCTCTCTCTGGAAGCCTAGCCTCTATTACCTTTTATACAAATATAGCCAAATTGGCTACAATAGTTGTAAGGTCTTGTAGTTGCTCATTAATAGTTCACGAAGTCTATTACGTAAGGCAATCGTGACCATAAGCATTACTCTTAGCATCATTAATCTCTCCTTAAATACTGGGGTTCGACATTCTTATAGTAAAGCTTAATGAGTGCTTTTATTAATACAAAAACCTACTCGCACTACTCAATTGAATGCAACACAATACTTTAATAACTTGGTCTCTTTTCCAAATAGATAAACATAGTATAACAGAGCAAAAAAAAAATGGCTTTAAGAAACAGCTACTACAACACTTAGCTTTTAGTCATTATCTCAAGCTCTAATACTAGGATGATAAGAGTATGCCTAAGAGCTTAGTTAATCACTAAGGCTTACTGTAAGGAAGGCAATAAATGTGTCCTTCAAGATATCGAAGAAAGAGGAAATGGGTCGATAAACATGGTAGCTTCCGTGAAGCTACTCATAGGATATTACTTACTGAAGAAAACCACATGACTTAATATTTCACTTGATATGACATACAAACTGATATTAAGGTTCACTTGTCACTAGTCTCGAGCTACTCGATGAGAGTAGTGTCTCATAAGGACAAGAGGAATATTCATTAATATTAAGGATAAGATGATTTTGACTACAAATGACATGGGACTATTTATAGTAAGTCCCTAGGGAAACGAGAAAATAAGTGCAATTATAATAAAGGGTAATACAAGAATAATAACCTAATACATTGCTAAAAAGGGTAAATGAGACAATTACTATAAAGAGAATATAATACAATGTCAGAAAAAGTGAAGGATAAGTTTCATGTAGCTATTATATCCGTGTTCTAGACACTTGGGTGCTGTAGCTAAGCTAGTTTAGTGCCATGATAGGTCTACAATGAAAGGTTAGTAAGGTAGGTCTTGTTAGTAAGAGTTAAAGACATTGGCCTTAGAGATTGGCAGGTCGACAACTAGACGGGAGTTTGAGTATAGTAAAATGTGTCCGAGTTAGGGCTTATGAGATAAGATTACGTATGACCCCTTACATTACCATAACATGACCTAATCCTAATACTCCAAACTTGATCTGCGTGATACCTACATCAACTGATACACCATAACATACCTTTAATTGCCAATGACCCCTTACATCACCATAATACGACCCAATCCTGATACTCTACACTCGATTAGTGTGATAACCCCCATGTGACTGCTCTTAACCCAACTAATGTCCACAACATGTCGTAACACCACCACAGCAAGTTCGACATCCACTAAAGTCTCACTATAGCTTGAAACACTATCGCCAATCCACCTTTCATCAATAACTTTGTCATAGAACTCAAATTCTTCACTCAAATTAGTGCTCGAAATGCCTTGTAGGTCATTGGAGTTGCCTCCCTTGTTAACCTAACCCTTAGGATTGAAGTCAACCTGACTTGATCGAATTTCTCCCCTAGATTCGACTCATTTAAGTAGTTAGGTGAGTTGGTTTGTTCTTTTATTTTGTTTTTTATTTAGTTAATAGTTTTATTTTACTAACCTTGTTTCTTTTAGTGTAGGTTTTTGGCTTAGTTTTTTTTTTTTAAATAGAGTAGTTCTTATATAAATTAAATATATGTCATGTTTTTATTAAAATAATATTTTTTTGGAGAAATTACAATTTTTCATAAAAATTGCATTTTTAAATATAGATACATATTTTTCTATGGTAGCATTTGGTTATAAAGATTGGACAAGACAAAGAGAACTAAACAAGATAAGTATAAGGAGGATTAGACAGTATAAACTTATTATACTATGTTTGGTTTGCATAATAGTGAATAAAAAATTTATATTAAAAAATTAATTATTTACATTATAAAATAAATATTTTTTTAATATTTAATAAAAATAATGTTTATTAACTTAATATTATAACATGGAAGAATATTTTTTAGAATGTAAAATATTTTTTACTTTTGTCTAATGAATTTCATTTTTGTATCATGGTGTAAATGGGACAAAATTTAGACATTTTGTCCAATCCATCGGTCTAATTTTTGTCCAGTCACTAACCAAATTTACAAACCAAACATGAGACAAAATTTTTTATTTAGTGTAGTACTACAAAAATTGCGTAGCCAAACATTACCTAAGATTCATATCTTTAGAGAAGATATATATCTAAATTGTATATCTTTAGCGAAGATATGTTAGTAGATTCACATAAATCTTGAATTTTAGGATTTTTAGAAAAAATAAATTTTTGGCACATGGTTGTTTTTTTTAATAATAAAAATATTAATTAGAGTCTTTTCAAAAGATTTAGTCAATTAGGTTTTTTCTTAAGTTGGAGAATAAAGTTAGATCTTTTAGGTTTTCTTTTTTAAAAATAAATTATTAAAGAACGTAAATCTAACTCAATTTTCAAATTAAAAAGAATAAACCCACTAAATCTTTCCTAAAAATAGAACTATATTGATTTGATCTCGATTAACAATTATATAGGTACATTTGGGACAACTATAAAAAAAATATATATTTTTTTTTGAAAAATTGGTAATAAAAGTTATTAAAAATTCATTTTAATTGCATTTTGTATATTTTTTCATATTTTGGCATCTTTAGAAAAATTATAAAAAAAATAAAGGCTCATTAGTTTTTTATTTTAATATTTACATGGTAACTTAGTTTTAATAAGTTAGCCTTTGAATTCAGACGTTCTTTCTAAATTTTTTGAAAAATTAATTTTTTTAGAAAATCTACATGCTAATGGCTAAATTAAAGTTTTTCCACTTGGAAACCCTAATTTGACTTTTTTTTACCAATTTAATTGGTTGACGACTCTAAGTTATTTTCAAAATATTTTTTTTAAAGAAAAATGTTTTTTTTTAATTTAATATCGAGTAATTTATATTAAATGGGTTAGACTTAATATAGGTTACATTAAGGAAAACCAAACTAGGATCGACATACGATCAATGAGCTTAATTGATTTTTGTAAGTTCCAACTTAATATGGTTAATGAACTCAACTAATCTTGATAAACTCTAATCTAGTTTGATTAACAAACTCAAACACTTGAAAAAAGTTCTGATCTAAGACAATTAATAAACTTCTTTTATCCACATCCATAAGGGTTAATGAATAGATGACTATTGCCCTAATAGAAATAGGGATTTAAATATAAGTTATTAGAAGCCTTTTCAGGTGAGGTTCATATTTTGATTCTTAAAGTATATGAAATAAAACACACTGAAATTAAGCATGCAAATGTACCAGTAAATAATTTAACAAATTAAAAAATTATAGACTGAAAAGTTGGTATCCTAACCTAATAAAAAGTTCAAATCATAAGCAAAATAAATCAGTTGGATAGTTGATTGGCAACATTTTCCTTAGTATTAGCTAAGTTAGGATCTTTATCAGCATTAATTACTTTAGTTAGAGCTATAAGAGCATCCTTTGAAACAGAATGGACATCTTTTAGAGTAGGCTCTTCAATAGGTAAAAGGTTCTTAACTACAGCAAGAGGGTCAACACCTTTTCCCTAATCATTGTCTCCTTCCTCTACGCTAACCTCTTCTTTGTTGCTGCTACTGCCTTCTTCATTATCAACGTTGGCAAAGTTGAGGCAAGATAGTTCATAATCAGGGTGGACCTTTAGCACTTCCTCCTTGGCTAGCTGTACCCCTTCCAACAGCTTTCTTTAGAGTAACTTTTTCTATTGTCGACTAAGGGTGACAATCTCCAGAGCTTCCTCAACATAAGGCTTTACCTTTGAAGCTTGCTTTAATTTGGCACCTTAGGCCTTAAGATTGGAATTCTTGATCACCAAATCTTTGATTTAAGTCCTTAGCTTATCCTCCTCCTCACTTATTAAAACAATAGTCTATCTTAAGCTTTAGCACTTCTCCTTCCTCTTTTGTAGCTGATCCTTCAACTCCTAACTCTCTTCGAATAACTCATCATTTTGTGCCTTTAGAGTCAATAACTCCTCAAACACCTCCCTATGGGCTCTTTACTCAAACTAGAGCCACCTTTCAATTTTTTAGCCTCCATCTTAGCCTTGATCTTTGTATTCATGGCTACTATGATTTATGCGTATAAGGAGTTATAAGCCTCCTCCATCTTCTACATGAAAATGATAAAGCGATAAAGCAATTTGCTTCCAATGCCATATATAAGGATGGTAGATGCTATGCTTACCTTCCTCATATCCTCCTCAACCTCATCAATGGTCATCAAAATATGGTTACTTACTTGTAGAAGTAAAGGTAAAGGATCAACAACTGCATAAATATTGCAAACTAAAATCACTTCAGATGGCTAGAAGCTTGCATCATACAATTTTGCAGCAATGCGAGCTTTCATACCCTTACCAATCCTCTCAATATCCCTTCTTAAAATGTTCTTATCCTTAGGGAGGATGGTCTTTTCCATCAATGCTAGAGACTTCACTTTATCTCCTAAGGCAGAATCGGTATTCAAAATTGTTGGCCTCTTGTATGACACATAATAATAACTATCTTCAGTAAGTGGAACAAATTCGGTAGAAGTTATCTCAATGGCTTTCTCTTAGGGAGCTTTGTTTGTGTCATCCTCTAAACCCTTGGACTTCTTGCTAAGTGGGTTCGTTGTAGGCTCCTTCGCAATTCTCTTCTTGGGATCTTGTAAAAAGGTCGTCTTGGGTGATGCTAAACTAGCAACAGTTGGGTTTAGCAAAGTTATTTCTGGAACAGTCTCAAGAATAGTTGTTTAGTTTAGTTCTTCAGCTAGTTCTCACCAGTGGTCTTCTTCGGTAGGGATAGAACTTTCTCTTGTACAAACTTAGGAACATTCCCTTGCTGTGAATCTTTCTTAGTAACTTTCTTCTTCCTAACATGCCTGACCTCAGCTTAATCAGTATTAACTTTTGTAGCATGCTTGTTGCGCTTTCGTTTTTTGGCCTTTGTTTTTCAATAGCTTCTTTGGATCTACTTCACTTGCACCCATATTTGCAAAAAAGAAGAATATTAGAATTCAAAGCACTAAAGAGTAAAAAACCTATAGGATGGTGCTAAGTGAAGCTCAAAGGCTAAAGATCCCCCCATGAGTTATCCAACTTAACCCCTCTTTACCAGCTGGGCTTGGCATGGCAAGAAGAATGAGTTATACGTTCCTTGTTAGAGAATATTAGCTCTCCATTGTCATAATGCTGGATGATCCTTTTAGTGTTGTAATAGAACATTTTATTATGCTGCCTATCTTATATTTTCTTCATGGTAACAGCATCATTCAGTAACAGTTTCATATCCTTGGTCCTAATGGGTTTTAAGCAAATACTTTAAATATTACAGTCTACTCTCGACTTAACTGATATGTATTTGCCATGCTAGTTATGGATGTTAAACTCTAAACCATTCATAAACTTTTGGCCATGTCTAGTTGCTGGATAAAACCACCATCGACTTGTCGTTTTATTGTAAAGAAAAAATTAAAGAGTTGCACAGTAACCTTAACCTCGAGCTCTTTATAAATTATTTCAAAAGCAACTAAAATCTTACAAGTGTTTGGGGAGAATATGCTTGGAAAAACTTGAAAGTAATTAAAAAAGGCTTTTTGAAAATTGGAAAAGTGTAAAATCAAACCAAACTCAAAGTACTTCAAATATACATAGAATTCATGATCAATGGGAAAACACAATCTCTCATCCTGCCTAGGCCTACATAATTTCAATTCTACTAGGAGATCTTCAAAATACATATTGTATTTGGACACAACTGCCCTAATAACACTACTCTCCACTCTATTTGGAGAATCAACATTATACACCACATTATTGTAAAGATACCTAGCTGCCATCCTATCCTCTCCATCATCAGGGTAAATGTCCATTGGTAACAGATCTATACAGGCAAGCTTCTCATATCAGCCGAGCCATTGGACATCGAAGCAGATCCAGTTACCTAATTTAGGGGTATGGTGGGGGTTGGTGGGAAGTAGTGGCCTTAGAGTCATTTAGACTAGTAGAGTAGAAGACTAGTAGAGTAGATCCTACTTCTGGCCATATCTAATAATATTTGGAAACTTTGAAGAACTTGAGAATTTCTTGAGAAATTTAAAAGCAAGAAGAGGAGAGTACGATGGAACAATGGCGCTTTCTGGTAAGTAAACTAATGGAAAAGCTTTCTCTTAATTTTGAGGGTTTTTATAAACATTAGGTGGACACAACCTTCTGTCTTGGAAATTAAAGATAACTATCGAGATCTAAACATGATTTGATTGTAAAGCACCCATGAGAAGCATGTGTTTGCTAACAAGAATCCTATGGATACGATGTAGTCGACAGTTATGAGGGCGTATAAGGTAATGATGGTTGGACCAACAGCTATCATGTACATGTGCACATCACACGAATAAGTGGGAAAATAAAAAGTTGTGACCTTTGAGCGAAGAGTTTGTATGATACCTAATAATGAATACAACATAAAAATGTTGAAGTATCTATAGAGAGCTCAGTAGCTATACAACAAAAAGCATAGGCATGAATACCTACTTACTCATAAAACATGTTGAAAACACCTTCCTTAATAGCTACTTAGCGATGTGCGAACCAAGTTCCACACTTTGCTAGCTTGTTTTATCTTGCTACAGTCGCACCGTGAACCTAGTCTAACAACCAATAAGACTTTGGGTCTAACCATCTAATGGGCTAGAAAGCCTATCCTACCTTAGTCAAACATTTGAATTTAAATGGGAGATGCAAACAATTTAGCAATTGCCAAACCTAACCGTGCAACTACCTACTTCCCATGACTTTTAACATATGATTAAATTAAGGCGTTGCCATGTGTCATAGACAATTGAACTACCTGCTACTTCAATTATTGGGAGTATAACTACTGTAAGAACTCTCTACACACTCATACTGCCTGCTCACCTGCTTACCCTTTATAGTGGACTTAAACAAACTTTGACTTAAGCATTAGCATGGTTACGTCGGACTAGTCATTATACCCTCATAACCTAACTTATTTCTCTCTTTCAAGAACTATCATCTAGTACAGATTTCTACTAACAACAAGGGGATTGCTATATGCTTCGATAAAGTTTTTATGACTACAATTTGAAGTTAGTGATGTAACATAATATGAGCATTATGAGTTTTATAGCCTAAAATCTTCCTCTCTAAAATTTACTTAAATCTACCAATATTTAACGCACAACCTTAAGGTAATTTTGCATATTTTGTAATGATGTAAAAACTAATTTTCTCCTCATAGTCATAAAGTAATATGCTTTAGCATAATATACATGAAGAAAATCATTGGAAGGAATATGATGGAGTTTCTTCCTTATGCCTATATCTTGTAAGTCAAATTGAGCATTCACATGATCTTTTGATTTTTTAAGAATGTTTAATAGTGTTCCAAATAAGTCATCACATGTGTTTTTCTCTATATGCATCAAATTTAAGTTGTGGCAACAAGTATTATACTTTCAATATGACAACTCAAAGACTGTAGACCTTTTTTTGCATGAGTTATCTAATTTCTTCTTTTTTTTTTCCTTTTTATGCATAAGCTATCTAGTTTCTTCTTTTTTTTTATCTAATAGTATTTTCAAATTTGAATATAAAGCCTAACACTTCAATGCCCAACAAAGGAGTTAGCGCATTCTTGATCTCTACATCACCATCGAAAGATTTTTTTATCAAATCTCCATGGATGATTAATATTTAAGAACCTATAATGACCCATATACATAGTTTTTTTACTATGTTTCAGCTCTTGTGAAGCAATTCCATAATTACAAGAAGGACGTGATAATCATCCTTCACCAATGATCCAACGTAAGATTGCATGCATCCTAAAAGTTTAGTTGTTTGAAGCATCATAAGTTTCGACTCCAAACTCCCATAACTCTTATAACTCTTTAATTAATGGTTGAAAGTCAACATTTACATCTTTTTCGAGACTACTTTAGCTTGGTATAAGCATAAATAACATTAGATACTTAGGCTTCATAGACATCCATAGTGCTAAATTGCAGTTTATCAAAACTATGGCCATATGATATGATCAATGCTTAGTCTTCAGAGTGGATTAAAACCACCACTAGCTAAACCCAATCTTATATTATAGAGTTCTTGTGAAAAATTATGATGCCTTGAATCAAAATCCTTCCAAGCTTAACCATTGGTAGGATTATATAGCTATCTTTAGGATATTCATCCATATGCTATCTCATAGACTTTGTTGTCTTTAAATTCATGAACAATCTTTAAAGTATAGATTTTGATGGGAAGTACCTCAACACCTTTGTAGGAACTTATTGCTTGAATTGGCTTCCATTATTCTTTTAATGGTTTTCCATTTGGAAGGATTACATACATGACATTGATTTGCTTCTTTGCCATCCTTCTAAAATAAGATATAAGTCATGCATGTATTTTTTTTAATCCAAACTTAAATTTCTCACTACATTCCTTGCTTTATTGAAATATTTTGAAACTTGTACATTAGGAAATGCCTCCTTCAACAACTTTAAAAGATTAACAAATGTTAGATTACTTTGTCTATGAAGGCATTTGAAGAGGTACAACCAAATTGTGAAAGAAAGTTTAAAAAATCTTTTGTACCTCAATTACAACTCTTGCTGACTTTCCTCCATCGATCTATAAAATTTCTTAACCTCCTCAATTGATCCCTCTTTAGTCTCCTCACCATGGTTTCAAAATGTGTCAACTACTTCTAATTCAAAATTTGTTAGCTACTTCTCTAAAATTACCATACAATAATCCATCAATATGATCTCGCATGTTTAATGCACTATCATGACCATCAAGTATCACCTACATCATCCTTCTCGAAGGAAAATCTATTCTTCATATCATAAAGTAAACCCATCACATATCAAGTGTTCAAAAACTACATTTCTACAATATCAATATTTATGACAACATTTCTTGCATGGACAAGCAATTTCCTTTCCCTAAGCTACTCAAGTAAAAGCTATGTTTAACAATCCTTCCAATCCATTAACATACTCATTATTCATTCTATGACACATTGTCTGCTTTGTCCATGAGTAAAAAGTTATTGAAATAAAAATAATAATTATTTCATTAAAATCAAGTGTGCTTGTTATTGATAGCTAGTATTGACTTTAAGATCTTGAATTGATGTTATTGACATCAATAGTATTTCAAGACATTGCAACAAAAAAGAGTGTCATTATCTTAAAAATTTGATCAAAATGAAATGAAAGAATATTTCCAAGATAAGTTAATGGACAATGCTTATCTAATCAAATACACTAACATTATTTTTTAGAGCAAAAATATTATAACCAATGATACTTATCAATTAATACAAGTATAGCTCTCTATTAATACGCTTCTCATAAAGATGAGAAAAATAATAGAATTTTGATAAGCAGTAATGAGATAACATACTTGGGTTACATAGGAAAATCATGATCAAATCTTATGATTTTACAATCCGATAACCCAAATATAAAAGAAAATCTGAATATTTCCAGAGGTACGATTGAGAGGCACTGAAAACAAATGTGGAGTCAATCTTCCTTTTTTTCTTTTTCTCTTTACCACACCATATCACTAATGCCAAGTAAAAGTTTTGAGCATAACCAAAAAACAAAAAAAAAAAAAAAGATGAAGCATTTGATGCTGAAATATCAAATAATTCATTGGAATTTTGTTAGGCTGACATTTATTCTACTTGCTTACAACCCGTAAGATCTAATACATTGAACCTAGCTTTACCTTTTGATGCATCTTCACAGTCATACACACAGACAAAGCACTACAACGAGGTGAACCGAAATGAATAAAGAAAAAACTAGTAAAGTCCGGACAGCTATTGAATGAATATGACACACCATTCGATCCTACTCGGCCTATAATTCGTCGGATATGACATACCTATTCGAATTGAAGAGTTACTTACCATTACTCCTTGCTAAAGGAGATAGATAAGAGTTGAGAGTTAACGAGAACATTAAGGTTGCTTAAAGAAAATAATTTTGTATTGAAAGTTGAATGATTGTTTGCGTACAAGGAAAGTAAGGGTTTATATACTTGCTCACTAGGATTATTTTACACGTATAAAAAGACAAAATGGTACTTTACAATTACGTTACATTAATCATACTAAAAAGGAATAAAAAAAAAGCACAAAGAATATCCAATACGGAAAAAAAAAAGAATTATTTTGGAACGTTATGTTAGAAGGTATGTGTCACTTGATAGCTGTATGTCAAGAGTATGATACATTGGCAAAAGCAGGAAGTGTTGGGAGTCAGGGGTCAACCTGATCTGAATCAAATTAGGAGTCAATTAGCTTGGTAAAAAGGTCAGCTGTCTTGAAGTTAGACATTAGTAGGTTAGGTTGATAGCTCGGCTTAGCTATTTCGGGGCTCTCTTCTAGATTAGGACTTCGCTGTTGGGTAGGAGCATGTTGGACACACATAAGGATTTGAGAGATAGGTCGGTAGGAGGTCAACTTGAGATAGGAGTCCCCATTTCGACTATGGCTTAGAGCTAGTATTTTCTGTACAAACCCTTGAAGTCTTTTAGCTTGGCTTCTTATGATTGGTCAAGGGGGTTGATTCCTATCGTCTTTTAATAAAAGTGTATTTTATACCAATAAGTGTATTAGGTCGCATATGAAGTAATATTATTGGTAAGAACTAGATTAAACTCATAAGGATTAGGACTAACTCTCAGCTATAATAGTTTTACCTATATTTAGGCAAGCTAACATTTAACAATTAAAAAGAATGTAAATCTACTCATAATTAATATAAAATATTAAATTTATCTCTAATCAATAAAGAATATATGGAAAATCAAAACCTAAAAGATTAAATCAATGAACCAGCAGTTTGGAATATCTAGATATAATGTTAACAATCATGATATTTTAAAGGGCTAAATCTAAAAATTGAGCTTTAGGCATATTAATTAAAATGGATTTGACTCTTTGGACTAAGGTGATAGAACTTAAGAGATTAGACATATAAATCATCGGGGTGATCAAAGGGGATTTGACATGATGAGATTAAAATAAAACTTGTTGAATTAGTTTGCATGATTCGATCTTTCTTGTTTTGGCTCATACTAAAAAATAATAAAGCTTTTATTGAGCCTAAACATGTGAAAAGAGTTTACTCGAGATCCATTAATAAAAGGGTTCAATCTTGATTATTGATCACCGTTACAAACCAATAGATGAAATTAATGGCTATTTCCTATAAATACCCCTTTTCTTTCCTCATGTGGACATAAAAGAAAACTCTTACTAATGTGTTACTCTATCGAACTCCACACTCAAAGAAATCAAACATTTAATTTCTTCAAAAACATGCATGTTATTATTCAACAATTGTGGAGTTTGATACCATTGTGTTCCTCCATCTGTCATCGTACATACTAGAGTCCTACCAAGATTGCTTACTCTTACTCCTCATCTTATTTGGCTTGATTATTCTATACATGTAATTTAAAGTTATTTCCCTAGTGATGTGTAACATGAGTAGATACATGACATGCACGTAATCTTCACATTTAAACCTTACTCATGTAGATATTAAAATATTTTATATTTGACTATTGGATTTTTTAGTAGTTTAGATTATTTCCTTTAATTTTCCTCTCGAGTTATTAAAGTAATAATGTATAGAACCACTTTCTCTCAAAGTATGAATTATCATAATTAATTAACTAAATCTTCCTATTTCTAGAAAAGATTATTAAGTTAATTAACCGTTTTATATTCTAAACCCTAACTTAATTGCAATGCATAATCTTTTATGTTTTATTTGTAATCCGATATTAGTTTGTTATGAAATCAATTGAATTAATTTTGTTCTTCTTAGGTCTTAACTCAATTTTGCATGTATTCCATAGATTATAAAACATATGCTCGATGAGAAAAACATCAATAACACCAACATTCAATATTTAATAAAATAATATTATAAATCTACTAATCTAATATCTCAAACAATAACGGCTAATTCATAATTGTATAAAGCCCATAAATCACGAGAAAAAACGCAATCTATGAAAGAAAACGCTAAGAAAAAGGGAGAAAACTTAACCTGTATAGAAAAACATAGATTTTTCAATCTTTCGATTTTTGTATAAATTACGTCACTGCTATCCCATTTATTAGCATATTCTAAAAATAAAGAAAGTTAAAAGGAATTACTCTACAAGAAACATGAAAGAAGTTGGCTCTACGGTGCTCGGAGTTCCTTGCGTCCATGGCCATCTCTCTGTGAACGTCTATCGTTGAAAAGGATTTTTCAAAATAAAAATTAAATTCCAATCCCCAACCAATCCTCTCTTCACGGTTTACTGGCTCGTGACTTCAATATCCAACGTTGGACTTGAGAAAGAATTGGACCTGAACTTCTTTAACCTCAATGACGAATTGAATTGACTTTGTAAATGGCATGATGGGCTAAACGAATTGGCTCCTTGGATGGATTTGGTCCGTCGGCTTCAACGTGGATTGCTTTCTTTCCTCGGCTTGAATTAGACACTTGCATTTGGAATGGACCGAAAATCAGTCGTATGGGCTGGATGAAGAGTCAAATGACGGAAACATGACAAGGGCCGTGATGCTTCATTGAAGTTGCCTGGGACGTTGAATATCAATTGGACTTGGGGGCTTTGGACGTCAATTAGATGAGACACATCCACAATCCTGTCAAAAAGTTACTTTATTTTATATTTCAAAGCAGCTTTTACATGACCATGTTAGCACAAGTTACGTATTTTTCTGATCATTTTAAATAAATAAACACGGTTTTTAATATGATCCCGTTAATTAACTATAAAAACTCATAAATCTTTTAATTGAACTCAAAATCAAGCAAAACTTGATTTGATATTTTCCTTTTTCTTTTTTCAATTATTCATCAAAGACCTAAAATCAACATATTGTCTCATTAACAACCAAATTCAATAAAAACATATATAAAATCATCAAAAGCACTTGTAAAGCTCCCTAATAAATATATGTAATTTAGTACTTATCAGGATCACATGTTCAAACATGAGACATCTCGATTATTTCTATTATTATTTTTTTTTTTGTCAACACATTATTGAAAGTTGAAAAGTGAAAATGTTAAGGGCCTGTCTCCTAAGTAGCCTAAGGTCAATTTCCAATTTTTATTGGGAAACTCGAAGAACAATATATCCTACATTTGAATCTTAACCCACAATAACCTAATATAAAAGGATCTTTAGTAGACCAAATCTAATGAACTGACTTAAATGCTCGTATCATCAATTTAATTACCTTCCATGAATGTCAACAAGTTAACACGTGAGAACTACATTCACACATATAAATTGCTAAGAAAATTCAATGAATGAACAACGAAGTGGAGTCGACTTTAATGCATATATTTGTGGAATGTTGTCACAAGAGAAGATAAAGTATACTATATTGTTGTTGTAGATATCATATTTTTGCCTCCTATAGTTTTTAATATTTTTAGATTAAAGGGTTCTAGTTAAAATATATATATATATATATATGTGTGTGTGTATAGAGAGAGAGAATTCAATAAAAATACAAAAAATTAGAAAAAAATAGAAAAATATATAATAATTGAGAAAAAAAATGAGATAGTTGAAAAAATTAAAAAAATGGAAATATTAGAGAAAATACAAAAAAAAAAAAAGGAAAGGAATAAAAATAAAGAGTTTAGAAATAGTTTTTTTTTTTTTTGTACTAATTATACTCTAGCAATTTCTACTTAGTATATTTGGGTCAAGATTAGGTGATTTGTTTTAATTAGGCTCTATAGATGCGTTCAAATATTATTTATTTGTATTAAAAATTAGGGTATGGGCTAAATTGCCTAACAGTTAAGCATTTGAAGTATAAACCAAGAAACCACAGTTCGACCCTTGCTATAAGCGTTCAGCCCCTTTTCTTTTGTTTTAGTCTAAAGGTGTTAGTGGGTTGACATGACACTTTTCCATCACCTTCTTCTATTTTCTCCCCCTTTCTTGCATTTTTCCTCTTTAGCCAACTCACTTTCAAGCTAATTTTAATGTCTTTTTCTTCGCAATTTCACTAAGTTAATTATGTAATTGCAAAGTCCACACGACCTACTTCAAATAGAAACCTAAATCCTCTCTTGATTCATCCATTTAATAGACCAAATTCAAGATTGAAGTTTGAAAAAAAAATTTTAATACCGAGCTCCTCATTCATGATCAAATGTGAGAATCGAAGCTTTATTGGTGGTTTTCAAGGCTTCCATTGAAGCTTTTTGGCAAGAGCAAGCACTCAGAAGGTAGTTTGACTAGCAATTTACTTGAGTTTCAATTCCAGTCACAAATTAAGGATAGTCAAAATCTATTCATACATTCAAGGCCGTTAATGGCCTTCTTTCTTCAATCTAAGCTAGAGTAGTATAAATGGGAGTTCAAGCAAGTTTCCTTAGCATCAAAACCTCTTCACTGATACACATAAGCTCTCTCTTTCTCTCTCTCTAGCCTGTGCTTTGAATTAAAGCTCCTCAAGCTAATCTACTACCACTAACAACTTGACCAAACTCTAAGCTCTCTAATGCTACCAGCTTCATTGACCATTGTAACCCCTAGTCTTACCACCAAACTACTACTATGAAACCCTAAGCTACTATGACTTCTCCCACCGAAATGCTATGCTTTACCCCTTTTTGACCAAAACGAACACTACAGCTAGACTCGCCACACTCGAAAACTTAAGTCTCAACCACTCCTTCACACCTAATGTAATAGGAATTAGGCTACTAGGCTTTTGACCCACAGCCAAGCTTGATGATTGGAAGGTTTGGTAAGGTGGATTCTCCTATTCTAGCCGACTTCTGGTAAGGCCAAGTACTTCTTTGCCAAGCTACTCTTTATGCTGAATTGAATGACTACCAATCTCTCTATAGTATGCTAAGTTGTAGATCATTCACTCATGCCCGAGCCGAACAAAGACTCGACATCTCCTTTGTCAAGAAGCCGAGATAGAGAGATTCTGGATTGACTAAGCCACCCGTACTCGAATAAGTAAGCTGACCGTACTTTTGTTCGCACCTTCCAACAACATCCATAATACAGCATCATCACATGTACAAAATCATGTGTAGAATCCATTATACCAATTATTGTTTTCCTTGAATATTTATTTTTACCCTTTTATATCTTGTACATTATTTTCGTAGAAAATGCCCTTTTTGTTTTTTCCTTTTTCCCTTTTAGACATATTGCTCTAAATTTTCAAGTATAAATACCCTTTATACTTATGGTTGTAAACATCAGATTATCATTAATACACTTAACATTTTTATCTCTCATAAACATTACTCCGTTTACACTCGTTTCACTCTTATCCTAACCCTTAAGCAAGGCTAGGTAGTAAGTAACCTCACCGGATCATCTCGTGCGTCATATCGAGTTGTGCCGTGAGTTCTTGAAAGTTCAATTGGTGCGTCATATCCTTTGGGGCTGTTCGTGGGTTTTTGCTTACTTTTTCATTCGCACCGGTTCTTTCGCACATTCCCCATTACTTTCTTTTTGAGGTTTCAGTAAGTTTGGACCCATTTAATGACCAGCCTTGTCTGTTCTCGGTTATAGTTCGCATCATCTTAATATTAGAGTATAGGTTTTGTTTGAGTTGTAGTTTGTGTTTAAAGTTCTATTTATACTCTATTTTGTGTTTATGAAACATAGCAAGTCACTGTATTCGTTTGATTACTATGTTTGTTAGCTGTTACTTTTTTTTTTTTCTGGTTTATGGAAATGTTTGCTGTATCACCTATTTGAAGAGTTTTGAGCTTTGAATCTGTGGAGAAAATGACTAACCCAAGTGTGAACATTGGTGCTAGAGATGACAATAGTAAAGTTGTCTACCATGGACGACAGTCTTAAGGAATCCCTAAGAGTACTGATGAGAGACTTGACAAGGTAGCTAACCTCTTGGTAGATCTGACCTGAGTTGTTCATCCGTTGGCTTGCTGATCTATTGAGGCCGTGCAAAACACCCCACAAGCTGCTCAACCTATTAGAGTTTAGCACCTAGCTCGACAAGTTCGAGGTAAAGGGGTAGGTAGACGAGTAAGATGAGGGATAGACTTAAGGGAACTAGATGAAGAAGACAAGGAAGAGTATTTTGAAGAAGAGCGAGCTCGAGTTTTCAGAGCATCTGACCATATGAAGCTTTGGATTCCAAGCTTCAATGAATCTGGGAATGCTGATGAATATTTGGAATGAGAAGAGAAGGTGGAGCGTGTTTTTGACTATTATCAGTATGAAGACTACGAGAAAGTAAGGACTGTTGTTGTTAAGTTCTCCAGATATGCTGCCATGTGATGGAAGAATTTCCAAGCTATGAGGAGGCGAGAAGGCTACCAAGTGATTAATACTTGGCCCGAGATAAAGAGAATATTTAGAAATAGGTTAATACTGGAAACTTATTTACAAGATACTTTTACTCGGCTTCAAGAGCTAAGATAAGTAGGTTGAACAATTGATGAGTACGTTTGAGAATTCTAAATGGTCATGATCTAATGTGAAGTGGAGGAGCCTCCAATGCAAACAATCCCTAAATTCATTACGACATTGACAGGTGATATTTGAGACATTGTAGAACTCCAACAATTCACAACAATGGATGAAGCCATCCGAATAGGTCAACGAATGGAGAGGCAGAGAAGAAGTCGAGCACCTACTAGAATGTCGACTAATCGACTCAAATAGGGAAGTCATCAAACTCAGTTAAGCACTAAGCTGACCCAAAAGGTAGATGTTTGACCCAACCAGAAAGGTCGACTCGATAGTGATATGCTGACTCGAACTTATGAGAAGGGGTAAAGGTTTAGTAGGAAGATGAGCCAGCTCAAATGCTTTAAGTGCCAAGGGTTTGAACATATGGCCGCTTAGTGCTCAAACTGAAGAACTATGGTGATTAAGAGAGATGTCCTGAAGCTGGAGGTAGAGAGTATTGACGAGGAACTTAAGGAGTAAGAGATCATTGCTAAGAAATAAGATGCCAAGAAAGAATTAATTGAAGAGGATGTGTTTGCTGAGGACTAAGACTAGTTGATCATGGTAGTTCGATGTAAAATGAACATGGAACCTTCACGCGAAGAGGAGTAAAGAGAGAATTTGTTTCATACCACTTGCAAGGTGAATGATCAGGTGTGTGCCCTCATTGTAGATAGTGGAAGTTGCACCAATGTGACATCATCCAATCTCATTTCAAAGTTGAAATTGCCCATTATTGTACATCCAATGTCGTACAAGTTGCATTGGTTGAGTGAAAACAGAGCACTACATGTTACTTGACAAGTATTATTGTTGATCACAATCGGAAATTACTTTGACCAAATTTTCTGCGACATACTGCCCATATGTGCTTCCTACATATTGCTTGGTAGACCATAGTTATTTGAACGGAGAGTTATCCATGGTAGATACCTGAACACATATACGTTCGAGAAGGATAGTAGGAAGATCGCATTGAACTCGATATCACTGAGTGAAATTAATAAACTATAGGCCAAACTTGCTCGCAAATCGAAGAAGGCTTTGGTGATGAGTAGAGCCAAGCTCTAAGAGACCCTTAAAGCTGATGCGCTAACCCTCATGTTAGTCATGTGACTACTAAAGTTAAAGGAGCAAGGTGAACTATCCCAAGAGGTAAAGAAGTTGCTAGATGAATATGCCGACCTGTTCCCGGAATAGTTACTCGAGGGATTACTCCTAATTCAAAGCATAGAACACTGCATTGACTTAATACCTGACGCTACACTGTCGAATAAGCCTGCTTATTAAGTGAGTCCTAAATAGGCTTCTGAGCTCTAACGTCAAGTCAATGAGTTGCTGAAGAGAGGATATGTTAAGGAAAGTCTCAGCCTTTGTGTTGTATTGTACTGTACTTACGCTTTTAGTGTCGAAAAAGGATAGAACCTAATGGATATGTGTAGATAGCCAAGTTATGAACAAGATTACAATCAAATATAGGTATCCCATTCCTAGATTGGAGGACATGCTGGATGAACTAAGTGGAGCCAAGATCTTTAACAAGTTTGATCCGAAGTCTAGCTACTACTAGATTCACATGAGGTCAGGAGATGAGTAGAAAACTACATTTAAAACTTGACATGGACTTTATGAGGGGATGGTCATGCCATTTGGCTTATCGAATGCCTTGAGCACTTTCATGAGGTTGATGAACCATGTACTAAGACATCTAATAGGAAAGTATGTTGTGGTGTACTTTGACGACATCCTAGTCTACAGTGTCGACATGCTGAGTTACTACGAACCTCTCCGAGCCATATTAAATATCCTTTATGCCAAGAGATTATTTAGAAACTTGAAGAAATGTTACTTTGCCAGGAAGAAGTGATATTCTTAGGCTATATAGTTAATGGAGGAGGCTTACGAGTGGATGATGAGAAGATCTGAGCAATTGTCGAGTGGCCAACTCCTGTTACTTATGCTGACATAAGGAGTTTCCATAGATTGGCTTCATTCTACAGAAGATTCATCAAGAATTTCAGTACCCTCGTTGCACCCTTTACTAAGCTAACAAATAAGAACACTAACTTTTGATGGAAAGAAAAGGAGGAGAGGAGCTTTGTCGAGATTAAAGAAAGATTAACTTCCACCTTAGTATTAGTTCTATCCGACTTCGAGAAAATATTTAAGCTAGAATGTGACGCGTCAGGCATTGGAATAGGTACTATCCTAATGTAGGAATGCCAACCAATTGCCTTCTATAATGAGAAACTCAGAGGACCTCAATTAAATTACTCTGTATATGACAAAGAACTCTTGACGCTAATCCGAGCACTGCAAGTATGGTAGTATTATCTATTGTTGAGAGAATTTGTCATTTATACTAACCACGACTCCTTGAGGTACCTCCGAAGTTAGACCAAGTTATCGAAGTGGCAAGCAAGATGGGTTGAATTCTTTGAAAGGTTCAATTTCTTAATAAAATATAAATAAGGAAAGAGCAATATAGTTGCTGATGCTCTTTCGATGAGGTATGTACTCGTGATTGAACTGTAAGCCAAATCGTATAGGTTTGCCAGCATTAAGGAGCAGTATTCCGAGGATCTACACTTTAAACGCATACTTACACGTTGTATTGATCGAAGGACAGTCGACGAGTATCATATGGAGGAAGGATACTTATTCCAAGGAGGGAAATTGTATATGCTGACTTGTTCACTTCAAGAGCTGTTGATCAGGGAAGCCCGTGGTAAAAGATTGTCCAAACATTTTAAGGAGAAAAGGACATACGAATTACTGAGTAGTTAATTCTTTTGGCTTAGGATGAGGCGAGATGTACACCAAATTGTTGAAAACTGTGTCGTATGCAAAAGGGTTAAGTGTTGAGTTGAAAAAGGAAAAGCAATGCCTTTACCTATTTCGATGAAATTATGGATTGAGTTAAGCATGGACTTTGTCTTCGGATTGCTACCAACTGCCCGAGGCAAAGATTTTGTAATGGTTGTGGTGGATTGATTCAACAAGATGGCGCACTTTGTGCCTTGCGCCAAAACTAACGATGTTTTAGCTATTGCTTCTCTTTTCTTGTAGGAGATTGTACGGTTACACGGCATTTCAAGAAGTATAATCTTTGATAGAGATCCAAAGTTCTTAAGCCATTTCTAGAGGACCTTGTAGCGTCAGATGAGGACTAAACTACTATTCAATACTTTCAGTCACCCCCAGACTGATGGCCAAACAGAGGTGGTTAATCGCACTTTGGAGTCACTGCTCCGAGCTACAGTAGGTAAGAACTTGGCCAATTGGAACGTTTGCTTACCAATAATCGAATTCGTTTATAATTGAACAATACATGACACCACCAAGCAGATCCCTTTTGAAGTTGTTTATGGTTTCAATCTTAAGTTGCCCCTCAATCACACTCTTATACCTGTACTCACACAAGAAGACCTAAGCGCAAGAGCTAGAGTACAATCCCTTTAGCACATCTATAACAAAGTCACCGGCACATTGACCAAGCTACTAAAAGAATGCAAGAGAAGGTCAAGGGTAAGACAGCTAAACAATTCCAATAAGGAGATTGTCGAGCCTAGCTTTTCACCCTCTCGGTTCTTTTTATAAAATTAAGTCTTCCTAAAACCAACCAGTATTAAACCCTACCCGTTTATTACTGATCTTTGACTAGGGTTTAAAGAAAACCATATTTTTTAACTTGAAAAAATTTGGAGTCGCCACCTGACCGAAGTTCGAAAAAGGGGTTAAGTTATAACCAATTAGGTGGATTAGTTATAACTTAGTTACTGGCCTATCGATTAAAAAACCAAGTTATAAAACAGTTTTTTTGAAAAACTAAAGAATCTAGATCCGAGGGTTAGGACTTTTAAACCCTTACGAGTACCATTAACTTTCCAAAATTAACTTTAATCTCTTAAAAATCACCTTTTTTTTTATTTTATAAGACGGAACTCAATTTAACTATTCTAATTTGAACAAATGAAATAATCTAAGAAAAAGGAAAATTAAGTTTTTTTCATTTGTATCGTCGCTCCATAGGTATCTACGTATCCACTATTCAGGATTAGACGTACGTAGTTCTTTTTTTGTAAAACTTTAGTGGATTGGTTTTGTTTTAATTTGAAAATAATTGAGTTTACATTTTACTCAGTTTTGATTTGTTTAAGAAAATTCCTGAAACGTCCTAATCGTTTTTTTAATTTTTGGAAACTCTAAAATAGTCTTAATTTGGAAAGAGATCTATTTATTTTCATTTACTTTTAGAAAATTAATTTTTCTAAGTGATTAATCTTATTTTATTTATTACTTATTATATTTTATCTATTTGTATTAAACTAATAAAATAAAATAAAATAAAGCAAAAATACTCCTTTCGTTTTTCTTCGTTTTTTTTTCTTTTCTCTTTTCTCTTTTTTTTTTCCTTTCTTTTCCTTCTTTCTTTTTTATTTGATTACATTTACATAGAATCAATAAATGAAACAAATAACTAAATAGATAAACAAATAAATAAAAAATAAATAAATAAAATGAAATCTGGTAGAGGTTTGAACCAGGGTAGAGAGCGCTAGTTGGGTTGGTCAGGAGTCGTAGGTTGGATTGTAGGTCGAGTCATTAAACCGGGTTGGGTTGTTTGCAATTCTTCTTTAGCAATGTCAGATAGGGGTGGTTCAAGACAATTTAGGCCAAATTCTTCAAAGGTGAGGGAAGATTTGTGTGTTTAGGATTGGATTTAGGAGGGGGGGATGGGGGGCGGGTACGTTGAGTGCCATAGCCTGGAGTGGTTGTTTGGCGGTTGTTGGAGGTGGTAGTCGATGGTGGTGCTTGGGTGGTGTTAAAGGGAGTTACTAGGTGTGATTGGTCAACTGAGGTAGGGGCTTAAGAGTATGGGGAGTTCAATTGTGGGCTCAATTTGGGGCTAAGGTGGTCGAAGGTAGTGTTTTGAGAAGTGGTGGCTTGCGGCGGTTAAGGTCAGGTAGTGGCTAACTTGGTGAAGCTACTAGGGGACACAATGGAGGTTGAAAGGGATTAGGCTGGAGAGCCTAAGCTACAAGGAGCTCGGCATGGTGGTGGTTGGGCTTAGATTGGAATGGAGAGAGAGAATCAAAGAGACAGAGAGCGAGTTAAAGAGAGCAAGTTTGCGAGAATGAGGGAAGGGGTATTTCAAGTGGTTGTTCAAAGTTATTTGTCTTCATTAATGTCCTTAAGCCCTTATTTATACTTAAATTTCACCTAGAAACTAAGGAAACTCGAAATCGGACTTGAATGCAAATGTATGAAAATTCAATTTTTTAAAGCTGATTTGAATGTGCTTTTGACTAAATCTAGACTTGTTCTTAACACCAATTCGAAGCATGCCATGTCTAGTGCGAGATTGATGCAAGAAACTATGTGCCTGTGTATGGAATTTGTGCAGAAATTGAAGCTAAAGTAGAGGGAGTAGGAAGTTTTTGAGAAGGAAAAAGGAGGAAAATCAAGAGAAAATGGGAGGAAATTGAGGCAAAGAAAGGGAAAGTGCTGATATGATGCCACGTCAACTAACTCAACAAACCCCGACCTACTACGTGTCATTATGTGACACGCGGCAGCTAATGTGGCGCCACGTGGCATCCACTACGTGTTAGGATACGTAGCGCAACTAGAACCTGATACGTGCCAGTGTGCTAGCAAAAAAAAAAAAAAAAAAAAGAAAAAAAGAAAAAGGCCTCTCTGCATTTGCCAAGATTCGAACCTAAGACCTCATACTCAAACTTGTTGCTATGTCCATCTGCTTAACCGTTAGGCTGTTGGCCTGTACCTAGTCTATATGTGTAATTAAAGTCTAAGTTCAACGACCCAACTTCTAAACTAAAATTAAAATTAAAAATTTGTCCTAATAATATGCTATTTTCTAAAATCTTTTACTTCATTTTAAATTTTCTATTTTTTTTGTAATTTTTCAAATTTCAAAATTTTTAAACTTCATTTTCTAACTTTTTATCTTTTTAGGGTTTCTTTCTGAAATTTTCTTACTTTTTGTGTTTTTGCTTATTTTTGTATTTTTTCACGATCCTTATTTTTTCTAAATTTCTTAATTTATTTGGGTTTTTTTTTTAATTCCCTACTTTTTGAAATTTTTTTTCTAATTTAGGGCCTATTGAGAAAGGAAAGAAAAATAGTACAAATAAAGATGGCAAAAATTAGGTGTCTACAACTGTCCCTTTTTGTGGTGAAGTTTGAATAAAACTTTATCACAAAAACAAAGAGACACAATTTTTGCCTTCAGGATGACTCTAAGCAACTATAACTATCCCAAAAATTGATTTGGATGAAGAAATGAAACTTGGTTGTGCTTCACTAGGCTTACTAACCTAGGTGAGAGTGTCTTTCAGGGACTAGCAACCCTAAAATAGGATCGATTTAAAACCTAGTCATGCCTCACTAGCCTCACTAACCTAGGTAAGAGCATCTCTCGAGGACTAGCAACCCTAAATTGGGATCGATCTTAAACCTGGTCGTACTTTACAAGGCTCACTAACTTAAGTGAGAGCATCTTTCAAGGACTAGCAACCCTAAATTGGGATTGATCTAAAACCTAGTCGTGCCTCACTAGGCTCACTAACCTAGGTGGGAGCATCTCTCGAGGATTAGTAACCTTAAAATGGGATCGATCTAAAACCTAGTTATGCATCACTGGGCTCACTAACCTAGGTGGGAGCATCTCTTGGGGATTAGCAATCCTAAACTAAGATCGATCTAAAACCTAGTCGTGCCTTACAAAGCTCACTAACTTAGGTAGGAGCGTCTCTTAGGGACTAACAACCCTAAACCGGGATTGATCTAAAACTTAATCGTGCTTTACAAGGTTCACTAACCTAAGTAAGAGCGTGCCTTAAACGCTTGTTAAGAAGATGATGAAGGGAATTGCCTTACGAGTTAGCTAAGAGAAACTTGGTGAAATGAAGTGCCCTACAGGACTTGGTGAAGAGGGGGGCTTGCTTGAAAAAAAATTGGTGAATAGAGGAGCCTTGTGGATTGGAAGGATGAACCGAGCTAGGATCGTGTCTTCGTAGGTTGGCTAAACACTAAATGCAAAAAGTGAATGCCTTATGGGTTAGTTAAAAAAAGATTGTTGGAGGTAAAAACTAGTCTAAATGCAAGTGCAAGAAAAAATTGGTGTACTAACACTATGTAGAAATACTTACCCGATCTTTGTCGATAGCACCTAAACCATCAAACCTTTTCGAAAAGCCCCCATTAGAAATTACTGACTCTTGTTTTGTCCCTTATTATCAACCCGAATGTTCTTGACATACAATGTTCGAGACTTCGCTGATTCTTTTGGACAAGTCATGGAAATTAGCTCGATACAAAAAAAAAAAAAAACCACCCACTGTTTTTGTCTCTTTGGAACTTTTATGAATCCAAAAGCCTTATTCCCATCTATCATGATTGCTTACTTGAGTTTCACATTCCCTTAAAAAAGAGACAATAAAACTCCCCATCGAGGGAGATCAATCCATAATAAAGTATTTCAAAGAATTTTGTTAATTACCAATGTTTTAGATTTCATTCCTTAACTTCTCTCGTGTTTGTAGTGTGTGGGGTAAAGGGAATTAGACCTTTCCATGGAGAGGGTAATTATTCCAATGACAACAACGGCCAAGGATACCAAATTTGTTTATAGATAATGAAAATTGGACCACAATGACGTTCAAGATGACTGGCATTTTCGCGTTTTGAGGAAAATTTTTGCTGACTTCTTATGGATAGCACAATTTTACAATGTTATCATTTATAGGGTCTCTCAAATCCTGACCATCCATTTGAGACAAAACCAAAGCCCTTGTTGATAATACTTGTTTCACGACATAAGGACCCCCATAATTAGGGGCAAATTTCTCTCTGGAGTCTTATGCGTTGGGGATAGCTTTTCTTAACACCAAATCTCCTTCTTTGAGGTTTCGAGGTGGTACCGTTTTGTTGAAGGCTCGAGCCATCCTTTGTTGATAACACTAATTATGACACAAGGCTGTCGATCTCTTTTCATCATTCAGATTTAGTTGCTCGATGTGTTTCTTTACCTAATCGGCTTCGTCCAACTAAGTTTCTGATAGTACCTTAAGTGACGAGATTTCAACCTCTACTAGTAATAGTGCTTTAGTGCTGTATACTATGATGTTCCCCTAATCGACGTTCTGATGGAAGTCTAATAGGTTATGAGTGAGATGGGTAACATCTCATGCCAGTCCTTATATGTGACAGTCATTTTTTCAATAATTCTTTTGAGGTTTTTGTTGGCTGCTTTGATAGCTCCATTCATTTGAGGTCGATAAGGAGTAGAGTTCCTATGAATGATCCAGAATTACCGGCACAATTCTGTCATAAGCTTGTTGTTGAGATTGGTGCCATTATTATTAATGATCATTTTTGGAGTCCCGATCGAGCCAAAATGTCTCTCTTGATGAACTTAACTATGACCCCTTTTGTAACGTTCAAGTAAGATGACACTTCGACCCATTTACTGAAGTAATCGATGGCGACTAATTTAAAGCGATGTCCATTGGTTGCTTTTGGAGTGATAGGGCTAATGATATCTATGCCCTACATTGAGAAAAGCCATGGTGCTGAGAGGGCATGTAATTCCTAAGGCGGGGCGTTTATCTTATTTGCATAAACTTAGCATAAATGACAGTGCCTAACATATATGATGCAATCACTTTCAATTGTTAACCAATAATACCTTAGCTTTATGATTTTCCTTACTAGTATGTATCCATTCATGTAAGGGCCACATACTCCTTCATGTACTTTTTTCATTAACTTCTCAACCTCTTTGTCATCCATACACCTTAAGAGTGTACCATCAAATGAACGTCGGTATAAGGTGGACTCGCTTACTAAGAATTGAGTGGCTAATCTCCTAATCATCTTTCTGTCCTTTTTCTCGGCCTCTTTAGGGTATGTGCCTTGTTGTAAGAACGTCTTAACATCATGGTACCACAATTTTTGGTCGTTCATACCTTCAATTGTTAGGCAAAAGGCAGGCTTGTCTTCAATTTCAATAGTAAGGGGTTGAATCTTAACTCCACCAAATATTTGGATCATAGATGCTAGCATAGCTAAGGCATCAGCAAATTGATTCTGAGTCCTTGGTATGTGATTGAAGGTGACTTCTTTGAAATTTTCTATTAATTTCATCAAATGCCAGTGGTAAGGTACTAGCTTAGGATTTTTAGTTTTGTACTTTCCCCAAGCTTGGCCAATAATGAGTGAGGAGTCCCCATACACTTCTAATTCTTGAATGTCTTTTTTTAAGGCCATCTTAAGTCCCATGATGCATGCTTCATACTCAGTAATATTATTGGTGTATGGGAAAATAAGCCTTATGGCCATAGGATATTGAGTACCTTTAGGGGATATTAGTATTACCCCAATTCTACACCCAAACATGTTGGTTGCACCATTGAAGAACATTTTCCATTTTGGTGGCTCATCATCTTCTCCTTTATCAGAGTTTCCTTCAACTATTAAGACACCCTCATCAGGGAAATTAACTTATACTTCTTAAGGAGTGTTATCAGAGGGATTTTTTGCTAATTGATTTGGCAAAGCTTGCCTTTTGACCAAATTCCGGTTCACGTATGCAATGTTGAACTCTAATAGCAGCATTTGCCACTTTGAGATTTTGCTAATTAGGGTTGGTTTGTTTTCTAAGTACTTCAGGGAATTGTGTTAAGTCAGTAATTTAACCAAGGAGTAAAGTGTGTATTGTTTGAGCTGATGCATTACCCAGACTAAAGCACAGCAGGTTCTTTCAATTTTTGAATATCTCTACTCCCCTTCAGTGAATTTCTTACTCAAGTAGTATACAGCCCGTTCCTTTCCTTCCTCATCTTTCTAGCTAAGCATGCACCCCATGGACTCTAGTAATATTGTCAAGCATAGGAATAAAGGCTTCCCAGGTTTTGAAGTTACTAGAATTAGAGGGTTCATGAGATATTCTTTGATTGTTGTAAAGGCCTACTTGTACTCTTCATCCCAATTGATCTTGGCATTCCTTTTTAACAACTTAAAAAAGGATGACACTCTTTTGTGAGTTTGGATATGAACCGGGCTATATAATTTAAACAGCCCAATAAACCTTTGATTTCTTTAATGTGTATAGCGGGGGCAAGTCAACTATGGCTTTGACTTTATCAAGGTCCACTTCGATGCTTGTTTGGCTGATTATGAAACCTAATAATTTCCTTGAAGTCACTCTGAAAGTACACTTCTCTAGGTTGAGTTTCAGTGAATTTTCTCAACCTATCAAACAATCTCCTTAGATTTTCCACATGATTTTCTCCTTCCTTGGACTTGGCAATCATATCATCGAAATATACTTCAACTTCTTTGTGCATCATGTCATGAAAGATTGCTACAATGGCCTTTTGGTAAGTTACCCTTGCATTTTTTTAGTCCAAAAGGCATCACTTTATAGCAAAACGTACCCCAAGTTGTGATGAACATTGTCTTGGCTTTATCTTCTTCAACCATTTGAATTTGGTTATACTTAGAAAATCCATCCATGAAAGAGAAAATATGGTTTCCGGCTGTGTTATTGACTAATACATCGACATGGGGCAAAGGAAAATTATCTTTAAGGGTTTGCTTGATTAAGGTCTCGAAAGTCTACGCACACTCTGACTTTTCCATTCTTCTTCATAATTGGTACTCTGTTGGCTACCCACTCGAGATAATCAGATACCTCAATGAAGCCAACTTCTAATAGTTTTCTGACTTCTTCCTTGATTTTCAACAGGATATCTCGTTGGAACCTTCTTAACTTTTTTTTCTTGGGTTTGATATCCATTCGTATGGGTAAACGATGAACTATGATCAATGGATATAATCCAAGCATGTCTTCATAAGACCATGCAAATACGTCTTGGTATTTGGATAGTATTGTGGTCATCTTTTCCTTTTGATCTTCTTTCAAATTTCTCCCAATCTTCAATACCTTAAGGTTATCATTGGTCTTAACATTAATTATCTCTGTTGGCATGTCGATGGAAATTCTACTTATTTCATGTTTTTGCCAGCTTTCTTGTACGTCATTATGGTCATTGACATCACTCCCGACAACTAACCTAGTAGGACCGAAAGTGATATCGATATTTTCATTACCTATTTGCATGAGGTATCCATGGCCTTTATTCGGATCGTAGGATCTAAAGAAAAAAAGAAAAGCATGTAAAATCGTAAGTAAGGCAGGAGTAAAGGGAAAATAAATTGATTTTATTTGGGGGAACTCTCTTTTGAATACAATCATTTGAAGAACAAAGGTAATTTATTACAAAATTCTATAAAATGCTGGATCATGATTCATCCTTTTACCTTAGGGAAGACTTATTATTATTTATAGGGATTGAGAACTAATTATTCAAGTGTTGGGATTTGTTGAATAAGCTAGCCCCTTCATTTTTGTTGGAAGTACCTTCTGTGGACTTTAAGTTTTGGGCTTCGGCCCTAATGAAAGTTTCTAACAATGGAGGGAAAGCCATTGGAGCGTGATATAACCTGTCACCCTTTCTGCCACTAGCTTACATTCTTTGCAATTCTTCCATCGGGGTTGGAATGTATCCTAACCCATAGGTCCCAAACTGGCCTTCTTTGAATTTTAACCTCTCTTCCTTCTGCTGATTGGTGATCATGCACACCTCATTAAACATTTAGAGCCCAAAGTCCTCTTATTCTTTTGTACTAATATAGGGTATGGCCGTCTCTTTATAGATTTCATAATCTTGGTCACTTAGAATTATGATGACCCGACCATTGGAGATAAACTAACTTTTTGGTGAAGAGTTGGCGGTATGGCCTTTGGTGAATGTATCCAAGGCCTTCCCAATAACAGATTGAAGGTCTTTGGAATGTCTAAAACCTGGAATGGGATGTTGAATGTCTGTAGGTCGATATCAACTGGTAAGTCAATCTCGCCTATTATCTCTCTCCTAGATCCATCAAAAGCTCTTACCGTTGTTGAACTTGGTTTGATAGTAGTTATATCGGTGCCCAATAGATCTAAGGTGGCCAAAGGATAGACATTTAGAGACGACCCATTATTGATGAGGACTCTTGTTGTGATGATGTTATTTATCCTCACTATTATGAACAGAGGCTTTGTGTGCTGGGTACTAACTTTACCCAATTCCTCAGTGGAGAAGGAAATTTGATCCATAGTGAGGATGGAATTGGTGATAGAGCCAATCCTTTCAGCCTGGATTTCACGAGGGACCTTGACATCCATTAGTGTTCTGAATAAGGCTTCTCGATATGGGTTTGATGCCATCAATAAACTCATGAGGGATATCTATGCTGGAGTCTTGGTGAGCTAGTCCATTATTTTATGCTTGCTAGACTTAATTATCTCAATAAAGGCAGTTAATCCTTTTTCATGTTTAGCTTATTTAGTGCTTGGCATTTCTAGCATGACATTCTTTTTCAAGTCTTCCTTCATATCATAGATTTTACTGGAGCAAGTGATCCCTCCTATAAGCGAGCTTGATTGCCCTTGGTTTATTGCCTGGTAGTTAAAGGGAGGCAACTTTATAATTTTCAAGGGCTACAGGTACATGGAATCTATACCTTTTAGCTTATGGGACCTCTTTTTTGTAGAATCTATAAACTTTTGGTTCTTGGTTTGGACCGATCATGTTGATGGTAGATTCTGAGTGGTCAAATATCATATTGATGATAGGTCCATGGTTTGGTAGTAGGTTGTTGTTGACGTTTAGGGTAGGAGCCTCTACAAAATCTAGTTGTATTGTACCTTCATCGATCAAATCTTAGATTTTGTTTTTCAACCTCCAGTACAAATTAGTTAAATGGCCCACTTGCCCTAGATGATACTGACATCTTGCATTGGGATCAAAGAACCTCGACTTGTACCATTCATTGGGAGCTTCAAAATGGAGTAGATTATCTCTCTTTAACTTCTCAAGCACTTGATTGAGTGGAATGGGTATTCTAGTATACTATCTTAAGGCTCTGCTAACCTGTGGTTGACTTTTGTACTGTGGTTGAGCTGGCGGGGGATTCATCCTAAAAGAAACTCGGGAGTTAAGTCTTGCATTTAAGTTGCCATGTTGACAGTAGCTTCTTTAGGCCTGTTGGTGGTGGGTTTAGCAGAGGGTGGTCTTCTATCTAATGTCTTTTGTAGCTTGCCAGAGAAAACAACACTCTCAATTTGACACCCCACTACCACTACTTCTGTAAAGTTAGAAGAGGCTTATCGGATCAGGTGAGTGAAGTAGGGCCTCTTAAGAGTGTTAATGAAAGTTGTAGTCAGCTCTTTTTCAATCATAGGGGTAGATACCCTTGTAGCTAGGGACCTCCACGTTTGAGTATATTCTTTGAAGGATTCATTGTACCTCTTCCTTAGGGCAACCAAATCCATCATTGTTGGCGTTACTTCGATGTTAAATCTATATTGCTCATAGAATGCTCTGGCCAGCTTTTCTCATATATTCACCTGATTCAAGTCCAACTGAGCGTACTAGGTTAAGGCAGGGCCAGTCAAGCTATCCTGAAAGGTCTAGACCATGAGTTGATCATATTGTGCATACTTGCCCATCTTGCGTACATACAGCCGAGTGTATAACTTGGGGCATCCAGTCCCGTTGTACTTTTCAAAGTTTGGTACTTTGAACTTTTTCGGAAAGCTTCCATAATCATAGGTAGAGAAGTTTGTTATGCCAGCGTACTTGAATCCATCATACCTCTCGAACATTTTCATTTTTTCTATAATTTGTTAAGTTAGCCACTTCTCAAGCTCTTTCAATTTGTCCTGGTTAGCTTCAGGCTATGGGTTGATTAGGAATGAGTAAGTATTCAGCTAAAAAGTTAGGTTGGCCTTTGGAAATACCCCTTCTGTTTCAAAGGATTTAAAGCCCTGATTGACTTTAGGGGAGGCTTCTTCTATTTCGAGGGGTAGGGCTTCAGTATTCTTTCCATATTGGGTTTTGAAACTTTCTTCATTTGATGGAGTCGTAGACTTAAGCAGAGAGATGCTGTCAGCAAGAAAGCTTAGTTGATCTGCAATCTTTCCTAATATTCATTCCAAAGATTAGAACCTCAACTTTGTTGGTGTCAATAATCTCGGGGTTGCCATTGTTGGTGTTGTTGTTGTTGTTTCCTTAGTTGGCCATTCTGGTTTGAGAACGAGTTTTGATGGGGCTTCTTTAGAAAGTTTAACGTTTAGGAGCTATCTTGGCAACTTAGGTTAAAACCACTTCTCAACAAGTTAGCATATAGACATTTGAATTTTCGAGAAAATTCAAATGAATGAAATGCAAGTGAATCACACGGATGAAAAGGAGAGGATCGACGAATGATTAACAGAACAGCAAGTTATTTATTATCTTTGGATTCCTGGAGTCTTATTACATGAAAGAAAGGAAAAGGTACAAATTCATCTATACTAATTTTCTTTTTTTTTTTTTTTCTGTAGGCTAAACGACATTTTCTTCTTCTTTTCGTTACGCTTAATCGCTTCTTCAAACTCTTGAATTTTCTTCTAAGCCATCTTCAGCTGGTGTTCCAGGGTATACGACCTTTATTTAGATTCTCGACATAGGTTTGCCCATTTGTCTTTCTCATCATGGAGGATCTCCATATGAGCTTTCATTTAGTCCATATAGGTTACTATTTTAGAGTTAGGGCACACAGGGGAGGTTTAAAGGACTTCTGGTGTCTGATATCACATTGTGCCTACCTTGCGAAGTTGATTGTATAAATACTCTTTGGTAACTCGGTGTTTGTCCACTTCTCCTATGAACTCACTCAGATCAATGTTTGGGCTTACAGTCTAAATGTCCCACCAAGCTTTGATCTTGTGAAGTTTGGATGTCTTTTCTATGGAGTGAGGCCCTTCGGGATTAAGAGTGAATGGCTCTAATGAAAGTTTGTGAACTATGTCCTGGATTCCTCCAAATTGTCTTATTATGTTGTTTAGGTAGTAGCCTGTAAACCAACTCATTCCAATAAGTGGCATAGCATGGTAATTCTTGCAAATCAGTATGACCCTAGTGTAATTGCTCCACTTGGCAGCCTACAATATGTCTTCTACTCAAAAAGCTCGTAGAATCTCTATCCAGAGAAGGTTAGGGATATCTTCTGGTAATTTGATCTTTTCAATGAAAGAATCAATAAGGTCAATCTTATTCTTGAATGCTCCCCTTATTATGTCCAACCCAAAGCATTTGATGTGATTAATGAACCATACCATTAATAGTACCATACTTGACTTGAGATCTCCGCAGCCCCTTTTCTTAAGGAAACTAAGGTTCCTTATCTACTCAGCAAGTAACGTAGGAATATAAGACTTACCTTCCCAGAATTGAGCCACTAACTCTATTTCCCTAAAGTGTATAAGAAGAGACCCACTTAGAAAGAAGATAGTAGCGAATATTGCTAGCACATAGGCCTTGATTCGATTTTCTTTCCAATTTCCAAGAAACAAAGCTTATTTGTTGAGCTGGGCTTATTCTAGAACCAATGGACTTGATCCCATATCTTAGAAATTAGGATCCTTAAGAATTTTGAGAAAATGTAGGTTGGGCCAAAGTTAAGTTCTGAGACATATATTTCATCCAAAAGAGGAAGTTCGAGTAGTTGGGTATACTCTTCTAGAGTTGAGCTGATTAGATGTGGTCCAAATTAAAAAGTTACTTCTTTGGGCTCCTAGAAATGGACTATGGCCCTTACTAGCGTAATGTTAACCTTCACTTTAGCTAATGAGAGTATAGGTCTAATTTTGTTGGTAATGAACTGTTGCTCTCTTGAGTTGAAGGTCTGAAACCACTAGCTGAGTATGGGCTTTGGGTTAGTAAGTTTGTGGACATGAATCTCCTTAGTGAAAACCCTGGCATTGGATGAGCTGGCCATTTCTGAAACATTACAAAGAAAGCATAAATTATAAGGAAAAGACTAATTATAAGAAAAGAAAATATACAAGACCTCCTATGTACATCAATTCTAAGAAGAATACGAGGGGAAAAAAAAAAAAACTCCAAATCTTGTCATAATGTTGCCGCTTTGTTAGTCATTCGTTGGCCCCTTGAAATGTAATGCAAGAAGGGTGAGTTCTAACGGTCCTTAAACTCTGTGACCTTACATGTTTACGAAGAAATAGTTCCTTGGTCACATTGAAGTTTAAGTAGGGTAGCTTAAAGGGCCTTGAACGGTGGTTGCTCTACCACTCTTGAAACTTTACACAATGATTCCTCGTCCTAGGTTCGACCGTATCTATCATGCATTCATAATGTGGTAAAACAAATCCCTCCCCTAAAAAATACATAAAACCAAACCTGCAAATGATATTAGCACAATTATAATAGAAAACGAGTAAATAAATTGCATTTAAGGTGATTTTAGAGATTAATCTTAATTTTGGAAAATCAAATGGCTAACCCTTTGAGGGTCCCCAATGGAGTCGCCAAGTTGTCGAGCCTAGTTTTTCACCTTCCCAGTTCTTTTTATAAAATTAGGTCTTCCTTAAACCAATTAATATTAAACCTTAGCCGTTTAATACTAATCCTTGACTAGGGTTTAAAGAAAACCATGTTTTTCAACTTGAAAAGATTTGGAATCGCCACCCAACCGGAGTCGGAAAAAGGGGTTATTGGTTATAACTTAGCTACTGGTCTATCAATTAAAAAACTAAGTTATAAAATGGCTTTTTTGAAAAACCAGAGAATTTGGACCGAGGGTTAAGACTTTTAAACCCTTACAGATATCATCGACTTTCCAAAATTAACTTTAATCTTTTAAAAATCAACTTTTTTCTTTTTAATTTTATAAGATGGAACTCAATTTAACTATTCTAATTTGGACAAATGAAATAATCTAAGAAAAAGGAAAATTAGGTTTTTTTTTTTTTTTTTTTTTTTTTATCATTACCCCGTAGGTGTCTACGTACCTGCTATTCAAGATCAGACTATGTAGTTCTTTCTTTGTAAAACTTTAGTGGATTGGTTTTGTTTTAATTTGAAAATAATCGAGCTTACGTTTTACTCAATTTTAATTTGTTTAAGAAAATTCCTAAAACGTCTTAATTGGTTTTTTAATTTTTGGAAACTCTAAAATAGTCCTAATTTAGAAAGATGTCTATTTATTTTCATTTGCTTTGAGAAAATCAATCTTTCTAAGTGATTAATCTTATTTTATTTATTACTTATTATATTTTATCTATTTTTATTAAACTAATAAAAGAAAATAAAATAAAGCAAAAAATACTCTTTTCTTTTTCCTTTTTTTTTTCTTTCTTTTCCTTCTTTTCGTTTTTTTGATTTGATTATATTTACATGGAATAAATAAATGAAACAAATAACTAGATAGATAAACAAATAAATAAAAAATAAAATAAAATGAAATTTGGTAGAGGTTCGGATTAGGGTAGAGAGCATAGGTCAGGTTGGTTACGAGTCACAGATTGGATCGTGGGTCGGGTCGTTTGCAATTCTTCTTTAGCAATGTCAGATAGGGGTAGTTCAAGACCATTTGGCCCGAATTCTTCAGAGGTGAAGGAAGATTTGTGTGTTTGGGATTGGACTTAGGGGTGGAGTAGGTCAAGTATCGTAGCCTAGGGTGGTCGTTTGGCGATTGTTGGAGGTGGTGGTGCTTGGTGGTGTTGGAGGGAGTTGCTTGGTATGATTGGCCAATTGGGGTAGGGGCTTAAGAGTGTGGGGAGTTTGATTGTGGGCTCAATTTAAGGCTAAGGTGGTCGAAGGTGGTGTTTTGAGAAGGGATGGCTTGCGACAGTTAAGGTTAGGCAGTAGTTAACTTAGTAGAGCTGCTAGGAGGCATGGTGGAGGTTGAAAGGGATTGGGCTAGAGAGCCTAAGCTACAAGGAGGTCGGCCATGGTGGTAGCTAGGCTTAGACTAGAATGGAGAGAGAGAATCGAAGAGAGAGAAAGAGAGTGAGTTAGAGAGAGAAAGTTTGTGAGAATGAGAGAGGGGGTGTTTCAAGCGGTTGTCCGAGGTTGTCTATCTTCATTGACATCCCTAAGCCCTTATTTATACTCGAATTTCACCTAGAAACTAAGGAAACTCGAAATTAGATTTGAATGCAAATGCATGAAAATTTAGTTTTTCTCCGATTTTTGAAAACCAATTTGAATGTGCTTTTGACTAAATTTAGACTTGTTCTTAACACCAATTCGAAGCATGTCATGTCTAGTGCGAAATTAATGAAAGAAACTATATACCTGCGTGTGGAATTTGTGCAGAAATTAAAGCTAAAGTAGAGGGAGTAAGCTGTTCTTAAGAAGGAAAAAGGAGGAAAATCAAGAGAAAATGGGGAAAAATTAAGGGAAAGAAAGAGAAAGTGCTGACATGGCGCCATGTCAGCCAACTTGATAAACCTTGACTTGCTACGTGTCATCACGTGACACGTGGTAGTTGACGTGGCATGCCACGTGGCGCCATGTCAGCAGGGTTGTCTAATCTAATGATGCTACGTGTCAAGACACATGGTGCAACCAGATCTTGACACGTGGCAATATGCTAGCAAAAAAAAAAAAAAGAAAAAGAAAAAAGCCTCCTTGCCTTTATCAAGATTCGAACACAAGACCTCACATTATATCCATATGCTTAACCATTAGGCCATTGGCCTGTACCTTATCCATATGCACATATGGACTCGGTCATCTTGGGTTAGATTTAAATCTAAACCCAAGTTCAGCGGCCCAACTTCTAAACTAAAATTAAAATTAAAAGATTCTAGAAGATAAAAGATAATGCTTGCAGATTGAAGCTGCCTAAGGACTATGGGGTTTCTAAGACTTTCAACATTGCTAACCTTAGTCCATATCACCTCGATAGAGAATTAATCGAAGACCATTTGGATTTTATCCTAAATCCAAATCCACTCTGAAGGAATGATATGAATTAGGCTATTAGGCCTTTGACCGACAGCTAAGCTCGAGGATTGGAAGGCTTGGCAAGGCGCATTTTCCTACTACAGTTGATGTCGAGCACTTCTTTGCCAAGCCACTCTTTGTGCCGAACAAAATGACTGTCCATCTTTCTATAGTACGCTGAGTTGTAGATTACTTACTTACGCTTGAGCTAACCAATGACTCGACATCTCCTTTGCCAAGAAGCTGAGATAGAGAGATTCCGGATTAACTAAGTCACCCCTGCTCGGACAAGCAAATTGATCGTATTTTTGTTTGCACCTTCCAACAACATTCCTAATATAGATCACTATGTGTACAGAATCATGTGTAGAATCCATTACACTAATGATTGTTTTCCTTAAATATTCATTTGTACTCTTTTATATCTCATACATTACTTTCTTAGGAAATGCCCCTTTTATCTTTTCCCTTTTAGGCATGTTGCCCTAAATTCTTGGCTATAAATACCTCTTGTATTTGTAACTGTAAACATTGGATTATCATTAATACACTTAACCTTTTTCTCTTTCGTAAACATTACTCTATTTACACTCATTTCCCTCTTATCTTAACTCTTAAATAAGGCTAGGTGGCAAGTAACTTCACTAGACCATCTCATGCAATATATTGAGTTGTGTCGTGAGTCCTCGAAAGTTCTATTGATGCATCATATCTTTTAAGGCTATTTGTGGGTTTTTGCTTACTTTTTTATTCGCACCTATTCTTTCACACATTCCCCATTATTTCCTTTTCAAGACTTTAGCAAGCTTAGACCCATTTAACAACCGATCTTATCTATTCTTAATTAAGGTTTGCATCACAATGGCCTTTAGTCGCGTGCCCAACCACCTTACACCATCTCAAAAACCACCGTCTTTGGCCATAACATTACTCTACACCCTATGTGTCCAAGAAAATATACATGAAAACCCAATTTTTGCCTCGCTTTGGCAGTTGAAATCGTCCGTATCAATCTCCGTTAGCCGTCCTTGTGTATTTCCTTGCTTGACCGAAATTCCTAACTCCAACCCAAATTCGACCCACTTAGTATGCTTGAAGATTCGACCCGAGTTTGTGTTCGAATCCACTATTGATTTGAGCCCCTAATCGAAGTCCTTTCTAGGTTTGTTTAATTTTTTTCCCTTTTTCCCTCTTATTTATCTATTAAAAAATAATAAAAAAGACTTGAAAATTCCAAAAAAAAAAAAAGATAAAAAAGGAGAGGTCTTTTAGATATTTTCCTCCACTAAAATTTTCAAAAGCTCTTTATATTGAAATGTGTATAAATAAAAGTTTTTTTTTTCTTTTCTTCTTGACCTTTAAGAAAATTTTCAAAAAGAAGAAAAAGAAATGTTTTAGTATTTAGAAAAATTATTTTTCAAAAATAAAATTTAATGAGCCCTTTTTAAATTATGACTTCTTTTAGAATTTTCAAAAAAAAAAAAAAAATGAAGGCAACAATTTAAGACTGTTTCTTAGAAATTTTTCTTGAATAAAACAAAATGAATACAACCTACACTCAGCTACTTTTAGAAATTAAAAGAAATCGATATACTTGAGTTTTATAAAATGACCTACGAAAGTCTGATCTCGAATATTAAGTAGTAGGCACCTCTAAGCAACTACCAGGTGATTTAGAATAGGAAAATATTTATTTTTCCACTTTTGTTAATAATTCTTCAATTTATATATTTATTGTGAGTAGATATTATTTTTAGATGGGTATTTTAAAAGGTAAACTTAAATTTGAAAGGTTAAGGTAATGTTTGCATAGAGTTAAATAGGATAGCCCCTAAACTCATGATTAGAGGTGTGCAAATGAGTTTTGGCCCACGGGCCAACCCGTTTAACCCTCTTTTAAAGTGGATTTGGGCTTGATTTTTTTGGCCCGCATAAAAGCGGGTCATTTTTTCCCCAACCCATTTAACCCGCGGGTTCTAGTGGGCTAACTCGTAACAAACCGGGTTAGACCACTTTTTATTAAAAAAAAAATGGCTTTGACAAACTGTCACATTAACACAAATACACAATAACATAAACACTACACTACACTACACATGACACATCTGACGATGGCTACACCACAATGACACAATCCACGGTACAATAGTAACACCACATATTAAACCATAGTGACTGTAACTCTGTAAGTAGTTTGAAACTTTGAATGATAGAAGAATCAATCACTTTCTTCTTTTTTTCTCAAACCCTAACCCTCAACAACTCACTCTTCTAGTCTTCCTCTCTTCTCTAGTTCTCCTCTATCAATAGGAAATTTGGAACAATCACTATCGCACTACCCATCTCCAAAGGCCACAACATAATCCTACTCACCAACAAGGCAACGATAGTACGTCCCTTCTCCCTTATGCCTGTCTTAACTCCTGTGTTTGCTGTCAACTGTCATAAGTAAATCATAAGCATCCTCTCTCTCTCGTTAAGAGTCTTAAGACTTAAGATTAAATCCTTTTATGGGTACTGTTGTGTGTATGTCTGCTGTCGACTATTTTGCGTGTGTCTACTGTAGGCAATTGCCATTCGTATTTGTACTACTATGTGTTGTCTGTCATTGGGGTTACACGTTGTCTTGTATACTACTATGTTTTGTGTGTGTATGTGTTGTCGACTGTCGTTGGGGTTATGTCGCTCAAGTGTTTGATGTCATGCGTGTCATGTATGTGTGATGTTGTCTTGCGTGTGTATGCTGATTGTTGAGTGCTGAGTCGTGGGTTTAATCGGCAGTATGCGTTATGCCTTATGCATTGCCTCATCTAGCTCCAGTATGTACTGGACCATACCCATTGACTGCTGTGTACTCTTTGAAATATTGGGGTATCGATAATCCCATGAAAACTACGAATCTTAGAATAAACTTCGTCCTAAAACTATTAAGATTGCAGAATTGGAGGAAGCTGAGACCACCAGAGCCTGGTTACACAGTGAAAAATTTGTGATGTTAATTATCGCGGCAAGAATTAGGAAATGATGAAATGGTGATTTCATCTACGTACCAACATAGGCAAAGAAGAGGCAATACACAGCTACAGTAATAGGTACTGGAATGGAAGCAAAGATAGCTCCAAATTTCCCTGCATAAAATGCACGCTTAGTATATATGTACAAGTGATATGGACCACTTATTCTAAATTTAGAACCATCATTTGATATTTACCCAATATAGAGAAGAATATCATAAAACCAACAGAGATTTGTACCACTCTTCGGCTCCCAACGCGAGTCAATGCTAGCAAACCAGCATTTTCACTACAAAAACAATATTTTTTAGGAAAATTTAAGAAAGTCAAAGTGTAGAAACTCAATGCAAATTATGTGTCCTTGAACAGAGTTATCTTACACCACTACTGAAGAACCAATGCCGGTACAAATGAATCTTTTTATTTTTGGAACACCTAGTCTTATGTTTAATTACCAATGCCTTGATGTTTGAACTCTTACTAATAGCTAATTTTGGGAGTACAATGGAGGCCGATGAATTCTAAGCTTTTGTGTAATGCATTACATTTTGTTACAAGACCCTACTCTTTTTGTGTATTAATAGAATGTAATGGAAGTAGGCTAATCTAGCTTGACTTGTCTTTTATTTTAGCTGTTAAAACATAATTCTACTATATGTACATACGTTTCTTTGTTCAATGAAAGCATTCTTAGTTTGATCAAAAAAATAAAAACATGGCTTGGATAGCTAAAACACTTATGAAAACTTCATTTACTCCTTTTTACTACTGTACTAGATTTTGAGTTGGTTAGATTAGCAATTTAATTATACTTAGAAATTTGACAAATAATTTGTCTTTTGTGTTTTATTTTTAGCATGGATCAAAATATTAATACCACTGATGATACAACTATCCAACATATCAATGAGGATGATAAGTCGAAAGCACAAGCACTTGGAAATGATGTTGGCGATCCATCTAATGCTACTACTACTAGAACGTCTCAAGGTTCTATAGAACCTCAAGGTAAGAGACTTAGAGCAAATACTTCTCTTGTTTGGAAAGCATTTACAAAGATAGGAAAAGGAAAAGATGGTAAAGAAAGGGCAATATGTAATGGATGTAAGAATGAATATGTTGTGGGTAGGTCTAAGTATTGGACATCTACTTTAATTCGACATATCGAAAAGTGTTGTTTGCTTCCTAAGTATCAGGATATAGGCGAAATGATCATTGATCAATTTGGAAAATTAAAGTCAAGAAAAGTGGACTATAAAGTTGCTCGTGAAATTTTGTCAATGGCAATAATTGAACACAATCTTCCTTTTTCATTTATTGAATATAGGAGGATTGTGAACTCATAAAGCATCTCAATCCTGATTATATGCCTATCTCTAGGAAAATAGCCATATCTGATGTATGGAGATTATACTTAAATGAGAAGGAGAAGTTGAAAAATGATTTGGAAAAAGTTCCCGGTAGAGTATGTTTAACCTCAGACTTATGGATAGCTTGCACTAGTGAGGGTTACATGTGTTTAACTGTTCATTTTGTAGATGAAAATTGGAAGCTAAGTAATAAAATTCTTTCCTTTTGTTACATGCCCCCTCTTCACTCGGGACTCGAATTATCAAAGAAAATGTTTGATTTTTTGAAAGATTGGGGCATTGATAGGAAAGTTTTTTCTCTTACCTTGGATAATGCATTTGCTAATGATTGCATGCAAGATTTCCTAAAAGATCAGCTTAATTTACAAGGTAGTTTGTTGTATGGGGGCGAGTTTTTTCATATTAGATGTTGTGTCCACATTCTTCACCTGATTGTTAAAGATGGTTTGACAGTAGCTAGTGAGGCTCTGCATAAGATAAGAGAGAGTGTAAAGTATATAAAGGGGTTTGAAAGCCGAATGAAACAATTTTGGAAGTGTGTTAATGAAGTTGGCATTAGTGATGTTGGTATTGGTTTGCGTTTAGACGTACAAACCAGATGGAACTCAACTTATCTCATGCTTGAGAGTGCTTTAAAGTATCAGCGTGCCTTTTCATACTTTCAATTAAATGATTCTCATTATAAATATTGTCCATCAGTGGAGGAGTAGGAAAGAGCACAAAGATTATACAGATTTTTGAGTCCTTTTTATACCATTACAAACTTAATGTCTAGGTCCTCTTATCCGACTTCAAATTTATATTTTTTGCAAGTATGGAGGATAGAGTGTTTGTTGAATGAGAACTTGACAAGTGAGGATTTTGTTATAAGGGATATGTGTGTTAAGATGAAGCAAAAATTTGATAAATATTGGAGAGAATACAACATCATTCTTGCACTTGGAGCAGTTTTTGATCTCGGATGAAGTTAAATTTTTTGAAGTTCTGCTTTAATAAAATTGATTCACTTAGTTGTGAAGAGAAATTGGATAAAATAAAGACTAAGTTGTATAGGCTATTTAAAGAGTATGACAGCAGTAAGGGAAGAAATTTGGATCTTCTCAAACACTTGCATATAGAGGTAAAGGGAAAGGACTTATGGGGAATACTGGGCTCAAAAAAAGTTTAGGTATCGACTCTACTACTCTTGATGTAAGTTCAACCAATTTAGTCATTTATTTATTTATTTTGTAATAATGCTGGGATGCATGCTTAATGAATAATGATTAATGATAGTTACCTTTTTTTCCTTTATGATGTAGGAGTATTGTCAAATTGAGATGCATACTACCGGTAAGTCTTCCTTACATCTCTATTTGGAAGAACCAGTAATGGATATGACTTTTTACTCAAAATTGGATGTATTAGAATATTGGAAAACTCAACGTCAAAGGTATCCAGATTTATGTATAATGGCTTCTGATGTTCTTAGCATTCTAATAACTACAATTGCTTTTGAGTCTACTTTTAGTATTGGTGCTCGTGTTCTTACTAAGTATCATAGTACAATGCTTCCTGACAACGTGGAAGCTCTAGTTTGTACACGTAATTGGTTACGAGGATTCAATTGGGAAGGTAGTTTTTTCATTTAAATGAAATGTAATCTTGATTTTTGATTTTTTTAATATTTCCATCTAATTATTTGCTATTTTGTGTATTGTAGATGAAGGTGAAAAAGGACTTGAAGCAACATTGTCAATGGAGGATTCAAATGTGATCATTGATGAAGAATGATTTATCTTGGAAATTTATCTTCTGGTTGATAAAAAGATAGATTGTTTCTTCTTTTGCTAGCTGTTTTAGTCTTTGAAGTTGATGATGTTTTGTGTTTTAGACCTCTTACTTCTATGCACCAATCTTTTGATTAAGGACCTATGTTATGTACATATTAAAGAGTTTAGCACTCCTACTTTTTCTTTTCTTTCTTTCTTTTATTTTTGATTGATAGCACTCCTCTTGTTTAGGCTATCAGTTTACAGTCTTTTATGTACTTTGTAAATTGGGCTCTTGTTTCATAAATGTATATCCCTAGTTTTTACTTGGAAAAGGGGATGGGGGGTGGGGAAAGAAGGAAGACAACAACATCGGATGTAGAATTGTGGATAGGTAAAAATCTATTTATTTTTCAAAGTTTGATGAAAAGGTCATTATCAATATAGTAGTCATAACTCATAAAAGTCAATATAGTTGTCCCGCTTTTGACATGACCAACATGTTAGTGAATGTTAGTCTTTTCTTTTAGACTAGTTAAAGTATGGAATAAGCATTAGCTCATTTACAACAATAGTCTTCTCTAGTTTTAAAATAAAAGTAATCTATTGTTTTTTTATGGATTTACAAGCATGTGCTTTATGCTACAGCCTACGTGTCCTAATTTGATTATGACATAATCAAACAAGACAAGCTAATTAATTTTTTATAATTTATTTTTAATTTATTAATTTCATTAAAAAGTTAGTGGGTTGGCTCGTTTAAGCCACGAGCTAAAGTGGGTTGGGTTGGGCTAGTAAAATTTTAGCCTGTTTGTAAAGTGGGCTGAAATTTGTTAACCCATTTAACCCACGAGTCAAAGTGGGCCGGGTCAGGTTGGCCCATTTAACCCACTTGCGCACCTCTACTCATGATATCTAGTTTTTTGAATTTTTTTTTAAGTTTTTAAAATTGCAAGCTAGTGACTTAATTAGAATTAATCCAACTAATTAATTCTAATTTAACTTTTTCTCAGATTTGGTAGCGACTCCAAGATATTTTCAAATATAAAGAAGCTAGGTCTTCTTTGACTTTAGTCGAGGGTTTGAATTAAATAGGCTCTAGGTTTAGTTTAAATCAAATTAAGGAAAATGAAAACAAAAAATTTAAGCTTAATATTTTTACGACTCCACTAAGACCATTAAGAGGGATAAATGCTTAAACCTTCAGAAATTTAATTTATCTTTCAAAACACTCACATTTAATTTATGATTCTTTTGGTGTAAACATTCTTTTATTATTATTATTATTATTACTATACTAACTTTACATATAACTAATACATTGGGATATTTAGGGGGGTTTGTATTGCATCGTGGATGCAGGATAGATAAGATCAAACCTAGATAGTCTTATGGCCTTAGGATAGGGGCCAATTGTATAGGCTTTTGAGTGCAGTAGTATAGCCATCGCTTAAGTTTGATTAGACCACCCCCCCATAAGTTTTGATGTGACTAATGGACTGTTTTTTCAAAAATCTATGAGGCCACAAAACTTAAGGACCTTTAGAACCCATCTTGATTGCATGAAAATGATATGGAAAATCAAAAGGAAAAAAAAAAGAAAGTCGCAACTATGAAGAATCTTGTTTTACTTTACCTTTCTTTCTCTTTTTGTAAAATTTCATTGTAATCTCCCTATTAATAAGATAGATTTGGTGTAATTTTCTATTCTTTTGTAGAAATGGGTAGTTCCTTCACATTAACTTTTTTTAAGGAAATCCACATCTACCAATCTTTGGAACCATAAGGGAATACTTGAGACATGCTTTTAATTTTTCAACCTAACAGTAGAAGACAATACAAGATAAGATTGGGCTTGTCCTTTCATTATTTAAGATTCGGACTAATATCACCATGGTATGGACTTTACCCTAAGATGCTATCTTTTTGTTTAGCCCATGTCGATTGAGCTCAACTATTAAAGAATACTCTTATCTATTGGGGTCCCCTCTATTGGAAGTAGATGGTATGTCCAAAATATGACAACTAAGCCTGTAAAGATTTTTAATAAACCATTGGGCCTTCATGAGTTCATAATTTGCAAGATGTATTCAGATCGCCACAAGAGAATCATTAGGGTAGACCGTTTTTTCACTTGGTTTGCAACTTCTTCAAACTATAGCTAGGAATTCTTTTGCACCAACCCTAAAGATTGCAACAATATAGGATTAATGCCTACTTTTTGACAATTTTTGGAACCATTTATTTCTTAACAGGGTATTCTATATACATTACGGGGTTGTAGAAATGGTGATCCAGTTCCTAGAAGGCAAGTCCTATATCTTGACAATGTTGGCTAAACAAACCAAATATCTCAACTACCTTAAAGAAACAAGAAACGGGGATTTGAAAACCAACATGCCTTAACTCATGGTTTAGTTTATGAGCCATAGGTAAAGTCATAGACTTAACTTCTCCCATAGGGAGTTTGTTCAAGAGATGAACCCTATTGATGCTTTCATTACTATGATCAATCTTCCTGAAGGTATTGCTACTTATTAATGAGTGAGAACATTCCAAAAGTTTCATTTTGAAGATGTCCCTTGAGTCACAAGATGGATTGAAGTACTTAGCTTGAAAAAGAGAAAGAGGGTCAAAGATGAGTCAAAACACCATAAGAAGAGGAGTAACTAGTCTTTAGGATTTTATTTTATTTTATTTTTTTTGTAATAAAATAAAAAAAGAGAAGAAATAGATAAAATAAAGAGATTTCAAATTATGTATTGGAAGCTTCAAGGTTACTATATTAATAAAAGAATCAATTTCTCATCATATTATGGTTTGCTAATTCTTTCCCTTGTATTCGTGTGCCATCAATTCTTTGTCTTTGTAATATTTACATTTAGCATTCATTTTGTTTTTGTAAAAAAAAAAAAAAGAAGAGAAAAATGAAAGACATAAAAAGAAAAAAAAAAAAACAAAAGAAGGTGAAAAGAGGAAAAAGAAAAAAAAAGGGAAGAAGTAAATTTTTAAGTGCTCATCTTTAGCTTTTCCAAGTAAGGATAGTTAGCTCATAGATTGTTTAATAACTTGTTGATTGATTTTCCCCAGCCTTCTTTTGAATATTGTAGATCCTTCCTTTCCTTTCAATTAAGCTAAAAATCCTTTTTAGACTTTCAAGTTACTCTTCTTGTAAATTAACTTTTGATTGTTCCATTAACCCTTACATTAGTAGTTATGTATTACTTCTCCCTAAAATCTCACTTCAAAACATTCGATCTCTTTCCAACTTAAGTTTTATATACTAGCTTCATTAGTCTTTCTATTCCTCTTGGTTGTAACTCTAGTCTTCAAATGAATTTCAAATTTTTTATTTAATTCCTAAGTCAGTTGCTTTGATAATCATTAGCTTAGTTTGGAAAGTTTAACCTAAGGCTATCACCTTTGTAAATAAGTCTTAGTCTTGTAAATAGCCCTAACAGCATGAAAATTTGATTCACTTTCGCTCCTTGATCCCAACACGTCCTATTAGTTGATAATTTTATTTCAATCTATTAGCTAAAAGTCTTTCCCTTTCAAAGTGGGCTTGAATAAGTCTTTCATTTTTCAGAGTATAACCTTCCCTCTCTACTTTTCCCTCTAAAAAAAAAAAAGAAAAAAGAAAAAATAAAGAAGTTGCTAATAGTTGCAAATCCTTGCTGGGTTTAATATGAGAACAAGAAAGCCCGAAGTAGAAAGGAATGGCCCCATGATTGGCCTAAATTCAAACCTTAGCCCTTAGCCAACTTAAGCCCCTTACCCTATAAGGCAATTAGATCCAAACATGAACCCTTAGTTCGAGAAGCCATAAGGCTTGAGCTCATCAAAGAAAGTCCAGGCTCGAACATGAACCTTGGTCCATTTAACAAAAGTAGATACAACCAAGTTTCAAGCACAACAAAGCCTAAACCTTAAGTTTAACCCTAAGTCTAAACAACTCCTTTACATGACTCACTCGACCTTAAAGAATTAGGGCCCAAAAAAAAAAAAAAAAAAAAACTTACAAGGGGGCAAACAAACTCAAAACCTAAGGAGTACCTAGCCTATAAGGTTTAGGGTCACTATTGTCTTCAACATAGGGGTATATTGGTCAAATCAGGGGTAAGGGAACATCGTCAGGACTTAGTCTTTGAAATTTCAAAATGTGATTTCTTACAAAGGGGCAATGTTTTAAAGAGGCATTTAAAAGACAAGTCAAACTTCACCTTAGGGCAAATCAATACAGATTTTCACCTAAGGGAACGATAACTGATTTCAAAGTTTTGAAACAAAAAGAGGTAAGCTATATCCCATACATTAACTATTAAATACTTTAAGAGTTAAGTGATATCATGGTAAGGATTTTTGGACTCATTCCTTAAAACAGGTCCATTTTGAATTTGATACGCAAATCAAAATAAAGTTAGGCAATAATTTCTAATGTCCTAAACACAGATATCCTTTATCAACCCCGTTGAGCTAATTTGGAGTGTTTAAATCTAAACCCTATCAAAAGCCATTGTACAATGAGGCAATTTGGAGGTGAGAGTCATCAAATCAAGAGAAAAGGATAAAAACTATTTTGTACTTGCCTTAGTAAACACAGTTTATGGATAATTTTTATTTTTTATAATATTTTTCCTTTGAGATAAAAAAGAGTCAACGCTTTTTCAAACACCTCGAGTTTATACATACTTCACCCAAGCCCATACATTTGGAATTGATGGATTTAAGGCCTTGAATCTCTTAAAAATAAAGATTCAACAATAGAGATAACTACTTTCGAGGCAGGAAAAAAGAGAAATGGGAAAAGAAGCAATGGGGCAAGATAATAAAATGGAAGAAAAAATAAAAAGAGAAGAAGAGAAAAAAAAAGGGAAAAGAAGAAAAAAGAAGAGAGGCTTAAAAAGTTGGCTTATATGCAAAAGAAAAATCCTTAAAGGTACATCCATCCCAATAAGAAAGCAAACTTGAACATAATTACCATAACCAAAGAAAGCTCAATCTTAAAACCTAAATAGCTCTAAAAGTGCATTTTGGGCTAAAAAACACAAAGCCTCTTACCCAATCGGAATCATACTTTAAATCACAAGCACAAAACCTCCTTAATCACAAACACAAGGCCTTCTCACCCATAATACCACCTACACTCAATAAAAGCCCTTATGATCATAAAAAATAATTTATCTTAAATAAAAATTATTTTTGAAATTAGGGCAAGCACAATCCTAGTCTTTCCTAAGGGTTCTTGACTTATATACCTCGGTTGAACAAATAATTCTTTCAAAAATAGGCCTTTTGCATAAATCCATTTTAAAACCATTTGACTAAAAGCTCAATTCACAATACTGAATTGAAAAAGTCCTAACAAATTGGTCAAGACGTATCATTTGCAAATTGATTCGTAATTTTTGGGATAATAGTCAAGAGTAAAATTTGAAATGAGAGTGCACAAAGAAGTCCTCTTCAACTAAATTGATCATGAATTACTGTTTCTTTACAAAAGAAATGTTCAAAGTCACAAGGCTCCATTATGAAGGTCAGCATGCCACTGCATTAACCCCAACAATATTAGGCTTAAGAGATATTTTTAGAGATTGGGAAGAATATAAAATGCCCTGCATGGTTACCAAGGAAGAGAATGGTTTAAGGGTCCTGCTTTTTAATAAGAATTTGTACCCACTAGTAAGCATGCGAAAAACAAAAGAAGAGAGAAAAAAGAAAAGAGAGAGAGAGACAGAGAGATAGGAAAGGTAAAGGCTTGTTACAAGTTTTTTTTTTTTTTTTATCTATTTTCGAATCCATGTCATTTTGAGTATCCAAACTTTCAAAGTCAAGTCGTTTACTTTCCTCCAATGTGGTCATACCTTCTATATTGACCATTAGTAGTTTGAGATATCCTCTCTAATGTAGTATTCTTTACAGTTGATGTTCACCAATATTTTTCAAATTAAGGGACCTTATTCTTAATACCTATTCTATCATAAGTGGTTTTTAATCCACAAATTCCTTCTTTTGTAAATATCCATGTTACAAAGTCTTCTAAAATGATCACATCACCTTGGTTGCTTCTTATATTACCCTTTAGGGTTCTAAGCCAACCTATGGGGTGCTTTCCCCCTCCCAATCATCTTTTAGAGTCTAAGCTAGCTCATAAAGTGTTATCCCATCTTTTAAGGTTTTTAAGCCAACCCACTAGGCACTTTCCCTCTTTCAGCCATCTTTTGGGTCTAGTTAGTTCACAGAACGCTCTCCCATTTTAAGCAAACCTGTAAAGCACTTTCCCTTCTTTTTGTTAAGGTTTTAGTCAGCTCATAAAACATTGTATCTTCTTATCCCTTCGAGTCTAAGTCAATCTACTAGATGCTTTCCAGTCTTTAATCATTTCCTAAAGTCTTAGCCATCCCATAGGGTACTCTACTTTCACCATCTCTCGTAAGGTCCAAGCTAGCTCATATGGTGCTTTCTATTCTTTAATAATTTCCCAGAGTCAAAGCCAACCCATAGGGTACTCTACTTTCACCATCTCTCGTAAAGTATGAGCTAGCCCATAAAGAGCTTTCCCCCTTTTTCAACCAACTTTCAATATTTAACAAGCCCAAGGAAGCACTTTTTCTTACCTAGGTTAGTTAGCTTAAAAAGAACTACCAGATATCAAATCAATTTCTTATTTAAAGTTGCTAGTCCTCTAAAGATGCTTTCGCGTAAGCTAGCCAGCTTAAAAGAGTACTACTAAGTTTCAAATTATTTTCTCATTTAAGGTTGCTAGTTTCCTAAAGACACTTCTACCTAGGTCAATCAACTTAAAGAGCATCACTAGATTTCAAATTACTTTCTCATTTAGAGTTGCTAATCCTTTAGAGATGCTCTTACCTAGGTCAGTCAGCTCAAAAGAGCACTACTAGGTTTCAAATTACTTTCTCATTTAGAATTACTAATCCCCTAAAGATACTCTCGCTGATCGAGTGTATACTACACTAATCGATAAGCTTACTTAGTTAAGTTATAGTATAGAATAAAATAGATGTAAGTTTGAGTATCAGTCCTATAGGAAACCAGTACAAGAGAACATAAGTTACTAGCAATTTTCTTCAACTTCTAATTATCTAACTTTACAATATGAGCATAACTGTGATTAAATAGGAAAGATGAATAAGGATTGATAAAAGAAGAATAATAAAATAAACAAGAACAAGGAAAATAACAAAAATAATTAAAACTAAAACTAATTAACATAAACAATCATGCAAGAATTAATTAAAAGAAATAACTTATAATCCTTAGTAAATTGTTATTATCTACTCTCTAGTTCCATGCAACCTTTCAATCTCAATTATTCTCTAGATCATGGAGATTCCTATTCCTATAAAAATAAGATTTTACGTCTCTAGCTAATTCCTAACCTCAAGACCCTCTATATTCCCATTGCTACTAAATGAAGCATTGCAGAATTGCATTAAGTTCGTGCATCCCGCTATTAGATTTCTTTAATCCATAAATATCCAATACCTAATCTCTTAACGTATTGAAACTTTTCTAATTACACTTGTTTGTTTACTACAAGTCTCGTGACTCTATAGTAAACTTAGACATCAAATTAGAAACCATTGTAAATATTAATTGACGAAATAAGCTTAGTGTAATCGGATCATCAAACAGTAAAATCATAAAAAGAAAGAAGAATATTGCAAAGAGAACTAGATTTCAATAATAATTTACTAAGATCGATTTAAAAGAGAAACAACATAATGAAAAGAAAAGAGAAAATAATTGAGAGACCCCTAGTAATAATTTTAAGCTACAATTCTACCAAAGGGGGCTCTCTCTAAAAACTTAGGCATAAGGATTTGTTTATAAGAAGTAGGACTAAATTTACAAAGAGAGATTTAATGAAATAAAAGATTCATTGAATATTATATGTCCAAAAACAGGAGATGCATAGCAAAAACAAAATACTTGCTCGTCATAGGGTAACTACGTCCTATGTACACGACCATAGTGGCTAGGCATATTGTTTTTTTTTTTTTTCATGTGAAAACTTTGAATTTGAAGAAATTACTTGATGAATGGAATGCAGGTAGGGATCACGACTGTGGTCCTTACTAGTGATGAAATGATTTTACTTCAAATTACTCCAAAAATCACTAAAAATCTTAAAAACTTCATGAAATGCTTCAAAAGTCCCTAAAAATGAAATTTAAATAGATTAAACTCAAAATAATACAAAATTAACTTAATTAAAGTCTAAAATAGTGCTAAATAACCATAAAAATTGTATGCTAAATTTTGCGTTATCAAATTCCTCCACACTAAAGCTTTTGATTATCCTTAAGGAAATCAAAGAAAATATTTCAACGATAAGTTGATCAACTACAATCTTAGCAAAGTACACCCTTAAAAGTCAATTACTTAGCAAAAATTCTTTATGCCTTATTCCTTAACTTGATAATGCATTCAGAACACTTAAATAATAATAAATTAAGAACTATTGAATTTAAGTGATTAATCTAGGTGATTCAAAGTTAGTCACAACACTTAAGTAGAAACTAAACTAATTATTAAAAAATAGACATAAATCAATCAAGAAGGCTTTATAGAGATTTCTTCACTCTAACTCAAGAGAAGAGAAATCTTCCCTAATTATTTTTAACTTGAAAAACTAGACTGAGTGTATATTACATCAATCCATCCTCTAATTGTCACTCTATTTTTGTCAAATTTTCAATAGGAAGCTTATCACTTCAATTTAATTTTCTTTATTGAAGGTTGCTTATCATTGAGATAGTATCTCACTCTTTTGAGGGATTGAGGTCGATTCTTACTAATTCGACTCTTTTAATCACTTTAGCAGCTGTTAATAGGAAAGCACCTTGCTCTTGTGATGAGCTAAGACCAATTCTTAACAACTTCCATTAATTTCTTCCTTTGTCAATTAGTAATGGGAAAGAGTCTTACTTTTTTGAGAGACCTAGATCAATCCATACCAATCTTGAGCAATTACTTTTAACAATTCAATTCAATTTATACCTCCAACTACTTTGTTTTTCAAAGAACTTTTGAAAAACAAATCTCACTTGTTCATTTAATCTACAATTTTTGAAAAAAAAAAAGAGATAGATAACTATTCTCTAGAATTAAGCTTGGTGTCAAAATAACTAGTTTTTTATCCATTCATATATATCCTAATCCCGAGTCTAAGTCTAAGCTTAAGAGAAGGATAACTCTAAATTTTAAAGATTTAATTGTTCAAATTTAATAAAGTGTTTTAAATTCATAAAGGATTGGGTAGATTAGAAAAAAAATTGCTTGCTTATGTAGGTAGTGAAAATTTCAAAAAATTTTAAGAAAAATTTGTCAAATGCTTAAGTGTGTTTCCAAAGATAATAACATACATAATCTAACCTTTCCCTTTACACTTAAGTTGTACATTGTCCCCAATGTACATAATACAATGCAAATCACAATTCAAAGGTGGGAAAGAAAGAAAAATAAAATGGAACTGGAACTTCCTTGGTTTTTGGCATTGATTCCAAAAAATGTGAAGTTTGAGGCTGAATTCCTTATACTAATTTAGCGTATGAAGTTTTCTTTGCATTAAAAAAAAGAGTAAATTAAGAAAAGAAAAGAAAGAGTTAAACTAAACAAAATAAACTAAATAGAATTACTAATATTAATTGAAGTACCAAATGTTAGTCTCTTACAAAGCTTGCAAAGCCTAAAAACAGTTATTTAAAAAGAAAGCAATAGGATATAATTTAGTTATTATAGGCATCTAAAATAGAAAAATATCAAACTGAGTCTTTTTGAGAAAAGTTCAGTCAAAAGAATCCAATTGTGATAAAAAGGAAATAATTCATACTGTATAGATAATAGCTAATTCAAGAATCTAATAAAACTCAATTATCATTCTTAGTAAATTGCTAATTTACCCAACTAAAGTAGCATAGGTAATGATTAAATTAGTAAAAAGATTTGTATAGTATAATGCTAATTTTTGCTTGCTAAAGTAATGGATTAATGCATTTATAGGGTTGATCAAGTCTTAGTTGTATAATCCTATTGATAAAAATATTTGCATTTAACATATACAAATTCTTCAAACATTGCTTAATATGAGAGATTCTTGAAATAGCAGTATGTAATATATTAAAATACTAATTTCTCAAAACACGATTAATGAAATTAATGGGATAATAAGATATTAATTTTCAATCTTTAATTCAACCTATAATTTCATAATCTCAATTGATAATGAACATTAGCATTCGATGATTGAAACTTCTTTTTTACAATTTAATTATGCAATTATTATCAACAACTTCCTAACTCTATATAAGTTTAGGATATGTGTTAAAATAAATCCAAGTTAATAATTTTAAAAATTCATGGATTCACTAATTACACAAAATTTTTGACATCAATCGAGTTTCAACATTTCAACATGAATTGTCTACATCACAAAGTAAGAATAATTCTAACCACAAATATCACCACTTTCCTTCACTTTCTAATTACTTTCTCACACTTTCCCATCATTTCCCTTTCTTTTTTCTACTTTCTATCACATCCTCATCCTCCAAACATACAATTTTCATAGAGATACTAGCAAATAATGCATGAAGAACGCATTTCATTACATTAGAACTCCTAAATCACTCGTAAAATTCAGGATCTAACACATGCATGTAAGGATGAAACCCTCATAAAAAATCACATTGTTGCACAATCTAGCCACAAATCTAAGAAAATAATTTAGGAAACATGATGTACTTACCTTGACTTTGTAGTGCGCGGTGTTAGATTGTAGTGCTTTGTGATGATTTGGAATGTGTATGGAGAGAGAAATAAAGTGATATGGGTGTTTAGAGAGAGAGGGGGTTTTAAAATGAATAGAGATTGTTTTACTCGTAGCCTTTAAACTTATCTTAGACCACGAGTACGGTCCATAATCGTATAGCTTAGCCGTAGTTCATGTTATGTTTTATTTTTGCACACCTAGTGAACTCCACAAGCGAGGTCTAAGGGCGTAGTCTTTGCCCATGATCCTATCATCACATCTTCCTTCAAAATTCTTCATGAAATTCTTTACGAGGGGAACGTTCTAAGTCTACAAGCGTTACCCTTGACCTTATTCTTCTATAGATCTTGAATTCACACAATTTTTTATTCCTTTGACTTGGTTTCTGCAATTGCCTTTGAGAAATTCAAAATTAAAATGAATTGAAACACAAAAAACAGGCCAAATATTAATTGGATGGTAACCTTAAATTTACTATTGCAACAATAAATCAATAACTGTTTTTTGATAAAGTTAGATTGTTCAAATAATGCACCACCAACTTTTTAAAAAATCTACGTGTCAAAATTTATTTGTTTAGACCCTAAATGCAAAATATACTAAGATACCTATCTTGGATATATATCTTCTCCGGAGATATAGATCTCAAAGAAAAGATATACAACTTTAAAAAAAAATGCAATTTTAATATGTATCTTCTCTAAAGATACGGATCTTAGAGAAAAGATATACAACTTTTTAAAAAATATAATTTTTTATACATATCTTAAATATGTATCTTTTTTGAAGATACAAATATTGGTGAAAAGATATGTACCTTTTCATAAAAATGTAATTTAACTAAAATTTATTAAAAAATTACAAATTATCTAAAAATTACAAAACAGCATGACAACTATTAAAATTTATAAAAAAAAAACCTACATTAAAAAATAAGTTAGTAAAATAATTTAACTAACAAAAAAAAACCCAAATAAATAACAAACTAACAAAATTATTTAATTATCTAAACAAGTCGAATCATGCAGGATCGGATGTGCATGTTGTGAATTGATCATGAATCGATCGTGAATTAGTCATAGACAGTGTTTGTGTACTCGATGTGGAATTGATCGTGTGTTCTTGAAATCTTTGTTGAAATTTAGACTATGTGTGTGAAATCTAATCGTATGTATGTGTGTGTGTGTGTGTTTAAATTTGACCATACGTATGTGTGTATTTAAATTTGATCGTGCTTGTGTGTGTGTATGTTTATGAGGATGTGATTAATGTGTGTATGTTTGTGAGTACATAAGTGTATGCATGTCTTAGGGAGAGAATGTGAAGCTGTATGTGTTAGTGTGTGAGGGATGTATGTGTGTCAATATGTGAGGGACATGTGTGAGCATGATGAATTATCAAGTGAGGGACATACCTGCTCTATCCCATCATTCAACTTAGTAAAGACATTCTCTTTAGTCAATTACACTAGAGTTTCATCTTCATGAATTTCTTTAGTGCCAAAACATTTCAAAATGTTCTTTTTCGAAATCTCAACTTTCTGATTTAAAATAATAGACCTCCACACATCTTAATGCCTATTATCTAACCTTTAATAGAATTCATCAACTAACTCCCCATATACAACACCTCTCAAATTAGCCAAATTACTCAGTCCTAAAGCATCCACATATTCCTTTTAGTAAAATCTATTTTTCTCAAAGAAATCTAAGTCCAAGAAAAAAGATTCTTTGATAGATAAACTCTTACCTTTCATAGTGTACCTCTTCTTTGGTTTATCTCTTTGTCTAAAGGGTGGTTTTATTCGAAATCACAACTTTCTAAGGCTTTTACAAAGGTTGAGGAGCAAACTTTGGAGCCTTTTTCACAAGCGAGAAACCTTTGCCCTTCGAACTGATTGCTTGGGTTCAGGATTAGGAGGTTGTTTAGAGGGATCCAACTCAATCTCAGACTCTTTTTTGGATGACTTTTCTGATGAGGATAAACATCATTACTTAAAATGTTTAGTCCAAGTAAACTTCCTTATACTCTTACAGGTTTGTTTTCACTCTTGGCATCAGTTCCAAAAATTGTAGCCTATCTTGTAAGTGGTATATTTTGGTCAATCAATAAGATCTTTTCTGAGTTTGCAATGTAAGACTTTTGGTTAATAGTTTGAGTAAATGGATACTGATGTACTTACCAATTTAGAGGAAATCATATATAATCTGTCCCAGGTTTACAAGCCAAGAACCTAGGAGAAACTAAACATGGGTTTACTACAGTTTCATGAGTAAATTTTGCTGAAGATAAGTCGATTTCTTTAGTCAAAGAGTTTCATTAAAGGTGGTATAATGGGTGGAATTATACAGTGATGGCTTTGCTTTTGGGCTTAGGAATTTAAAGTGTTCGATCCTTGTATATCCTTTACAAGTTCGGACCACAAGCTTATTAGCAATTTGACTCAACTTTAAAGGTGTTTACCTTGCTTATTTTCAATTTTTTCCACTTTTTTCTTCTTATCTCTTTTTTTATTTTTTATTTTTTCTTCTTCTTTTTATATATATATTTATTTATTGCTAAGGTGATTGCCCTTTATATGTTTGAGTTTCTACTTGAAGAAATCAACAAGCCCTAAAACCATGAGCTCAAAGTGTATAAGCTTAATGAAATGGGATATGGCTTTAGGGGAGTGTTTGAGAAAAATCAATGGTCTTGAGTTGTTCAAATGAGTGTATGGATTTGAATGAAGTGTATGGTTTGAAACTCTTCTTCATTTCAAAGAAATTGAATTATCCATGACAATATTTGCTCATGAATTGACAAAACTAAGGTAAGCATAAGTTAGTCCACTCCCTTTATCCAAATTAATGACCTTAACCACCTAATTGCCCTAGTGTGGGACAGTTCTTAGTAGGGCTAATTTTAAGCAAAAATCCCTAAGACTTAAATGGGTTTATAAGGGATAACTATATTTAGGGATGATAAAATGAATGCTTAATATCATTTTGACATGTGTACCAAGTTCAAGATAAACCTCATTCAATGAATGAGCCCAATTACTTACATTGTATCGCTCAACTCTCGTATGTGTTTAGGGTTAATGTTTTAGATATGGTTTGCTCTTTTCATCCTAAACCTCTTAAGTAATGTGTTACCATTTCCTTAGATAGAAAATTTTAAATTTCGAGCTCACATTTACTTTATCCATTTTCGCTCATTCCAAATCTGCATAGAGTGTTTCATTTAGTGAGAGACCAATGACATGCTCCTGTTGAGCTAAAGACAAAAATGTACAAGAAAACTGTTTTATTCAGATAACTTGTATCCATTACTATTACGGTAGTGGGTTGGAAACCAGAATGGGTATTCGGGGTTCAAGTGGGTATGAAGAACAGAAAGTAAAATGAATGGTTTTGACGGTGAATGTGTATAGATATCACGCATTAAGATACAAACACAATTAGGGATTTAAGCTCAAAATAGGGTTCCATATGACTCACGAATACTAAATGTCACTGGAGTTTCAAATGAGAGGTTAGATGTAACTCATTAACTCACTCAAATGAAGGGTTTACCATAATTTTAAGGACAAGATTGATAAGAACGTAAGAAAGATTAAAGAGTTAAGCTACGTTCAATAATCTGACGATATTAACTCTAAAACCTCAAGAATGTCTTTGCTCGAAAAGAGGAAAGTTCCAAGTGTATGTATATTCTTCACTTCGTAAAATTGTTAATTTGTTAATTACAAAAATTGTTAATTTGTTAATTACAAATATTGTTATTTATAGTAAGTTCTAAACTCTAGCGGCAAAACTATAAATAATTGTATAAGGCCTTAAACCCTAAAAAATAGGCCCATGATTAAAAATAAAGAAAATATATATAAGAATACAAAACTGTGCATTTAATAAAAGAAGTCGCTATGCAGTCATTTGGCTTATCTAGGAAGAAGCAAGATCTGAATAGGATAGGGTTAGTAGTTGGATGTCCGAGTTTGAGGAGGGGTCCCTAAAGTCTTGCAGTGCCTAGCTAAGGCACTCAAAAGGTCGGCCCACAATTGCCAGGTACTAGAATTAGTCGACACTAGTCTCCTCATGCAGTATTGAGGGGATCTTTGGCCTTGGGTCCCTAGCCGTGTAATCTCTCAGCTTCTCGGCAAATGATAGACTTAATATAGAGTGGCTCCCTTTCTTCCTCTTAATCTTTTGGTATTAACTCGACCTTGGTATTGAACAATTTGGCCTTGGGTTAGAATGGGTTGGCTTTAGCTTTCAAAGGGTTGACGTTGGCTTAGGATAGGTTGGCCTAAACTTAGAGATAGTCGTAAGCTAATTCTTATCATTACTGTGGGGTCAAAAAGAAGTCGTCCTTGACGATAAACAATGAGCACGGGTTGGGATGTCAAATAAACTTCTCTTTCCTTTTCTCTTCACTATGGGTATCGAGTGGCTCTGGATTTCTTCAACACTCATAAGGATCAAGCAATAGCTCTTTCCATCCTTCCGAATCGTATAAATGTTAAGGAAGCCATCATGAATCACTTTTTGGTCATACTCCCATGGTCGGCCAAGAAGTAAATTCGCAGCATTCATAGAGACCACATTGAATTTAATCTCATCCTCATACTGCCTTACTGTAAATGTTATTCGAGCTCTTTTATGTACATGGACCATACCCCTATCATTAAACCACTGTAATCCATAAGGTTGGGGATGTAGGTAAGTCGACAATTTCATCTTCTCCACTAGTTCAGCAAAAAACGACGTTAGTGTAGCTTCCTCCATCAACAACTAGGGAATAAGTCTTCCCATTCACCAAACATCAAATATGAAATCATTTTTCCCTTTGTTCAAGATCTGCCTTCAAGTTGGATCATTGGCTCATCATGGCTACAAGTTCATCTAAATTCTCAACATAGACATCCTCTTCTATCAACTCATCTCCTAAGTTCTTATCACTCTGACTCTTTATTTGAGCTTTAGGTCCTTCGCCTTTCAAGACCATGACCCTCTTATTCAAGCATTGGGACATAATATGTCCGTAGCCTAAGCATTTGAAGCACTTCACGTCTTAGCCTTGTTATTGGGTGCTTTATCTTTCTTAGTCCTTTTTGTCTCAGCTTGATCAAGTTGGCTATACTTACCTCTCTCCATCTTCTTCTCTCGACATACTTCTCAACTTCAAGGTTGATTTGTTATGGTTGGTTAGTCGACCTCTAGTGTCTCCTCTTCCTTTAGCGTTCTACTCTCAAAGCTGGGTTGATCAATTCTTCTATTGAATTGAATGATGGGCATTCAACTATGTCGGCAATGTCATCTTGGAGTCCTCTTAGGAGCCTAGCAATAGTGCGATCCTATAGCTCGGCAACCTCACACCTCGTCATTAAGGTCTCAAACTCTTGTAAGTACTCTTTAATAATGTTTCGGCCTTGCCTCAGGTGTTAGAAGACATAGAGTATCTCTTGCTTAAAGTAAGTTGGCATAAAGTGTTGATTCATCAATTGTTTCATGAGCCTCTAAGTTTTGATCAGCTCTTCTCCTTCGGCATCTCACTTAGCGACTAATTTATCCCACCAAAGACTTACATATTCAACAAGGGTTAACAAGGCTAACTTGACCTTGGTTCTATTATCACACTCATAGCACTCAAAAAACTTCTCAACTTGGGGAACCCAGTCAAGGAACTTTTCAGGTTAGCTACCACCACTAAAGGTCGGTAGCTTAAACTTGATATTATCAAGTCCTTAGCTATGTGCTTAGGGTTTATCCCTTGCATTTTGAGCTACTCAATTCACCTCTAATCGACCACTTCTATTAGAGCTCTGCTTGGCTACATCTCTTCTCGACCTCAACTCTCTTCTTTAGGCTCCTGGGTTCTTAGCGTCGACATTTCTGTCATTGCTTCTTCTTTGCTCAAGTTAGTTCTCTCATCTTCTCAGTTATTGCTCATTATTATCAAGCTCATTAGAGCTACTTCCATTGGTAGGTGTTCGTTCCCTTCTTTCACCTCGGCTAACACGTTTGTAGCCTCTGACTAAACCAGTAATCTCCCAAATTGAGTCAGTGAGATTTTGAATATGACATTCTATGTTGTCAATGTGTCTCTTCAAGTTTCTGCGAGGGCTATCACCACTATTATTAACACTATCTTCAAACATTCTCGTCCGTACAGTAATTTCCAAAGAATAATCATGATTTACAACAAAAAACAACTACAATAATCTAGAAATGACTACTAATCGACTTTTGTAGCTACCTACGACTGTTAAACACTTCCACACAACTAGAATCAACTACTAAAATTAATGTCACTCGACTCAACAGCAGCATGATACTATGACTACTAAAATAAGAACACATTATGTTATAGAATGACAATTAACAGATGTTCAAATAATAAAACAATCTTTAAAGAACAACACTAGCTCACATATCTTCCCAAAACTCCGATACCATGATGTTACGACACCGGATTGGAAACTAAAATGGGTATTCGAGGTTCAAGCAGGTATGAAGAATAGGAAGTAAAATGAGAAGTTTTAATGATGAATGTGTATAGATATCACTCACCAAGACACAAATAAAATCATGGATTTGAGCTTAAATTCAACTCACAAACACTAAATGTCACTCGGGTTTCACATGAAAGTTTAGATGTAACTTACTATCTCACTTAAATGAAGGGTTCGCTACAATCTTAAGAACAAGATTGATAAAAACACAAGAAAGATTAAAGGGTTAAGCTACGTTCAATAATCTGGCAATGCTAACTCTAAAACCTCAAGAATGACTTTGCTCAAAAAGAGAAAAGTTTCAAGAGAATAAATATTCTTCACTTCGTAAAATTGTTATTATGTTAGTTACAAATGTTGCTATTTATAGAAAGTCTTAAACTTTAGTGGCAAAACTGTAAATAATGTAAAAATGTACCTAGGAGCTTAGTTATCACTAGAACTTATCGTAGCAAATTTGAACTAATTGGGTCCTCCAAAATATCGAAGAAAGTAAAGAGCAATGGTCTACAGACGAACTGGAGTAGCTGATAGGAAGTTGATTAAAGGATGTAACTCACCAACGAACACAACACGACTTGACACTTTACTTGATATGGTGTACAAGTTAATATTAAGGTCTACTCGCTACTAATCTTGAGCTACTCGGTAAGATTAAATAAAAGTGTAAGAAAAAAAATGAACTTGGAGAAGGTTATCTCTCAAGAACAGAATATTCAATGTCTAATTGTCAAGTATTTGTGGCTTATAAGGGAAAGATACTATTTATAATAAGTTCCTAAGGCAACATTACAAATAAAGAAATTACAAGAAAGTATATACAAAAAAAGGATTCTTAGTACATGCGAAAAAGGGAAAAAAAAAGGACAAAAGACAAAAATGGAAAAGTAATACATTGTCGGTGAAGTGGATAGGTGGCAATATAACATTTGTCTCGTACGAAGATTCTCTAAACACAACAAGTGAGAGGGATTAATGATGTTGCAGCAATAAAGGGGGTTGAGATGAGAAGTGGATGATGAGAGAAATGGTAACGGGCCGAGAGAAAACCACTCAGCTAGTAAGTAAGTCTCTCATCACTCAGCAAGGATCTCTCAACAGCAGTTGGTCAAATTACCTAGCAGAAGGTCCTTGGTAAGGGAATAGTCAGCATCATCACAGCTAAGTGTAGATCAACATATAACATTATAGGGAGCTCAAGGAGTTCAACCACCTTCCTTCGGTGTAAAGTTTCTCGTTATCAACAGATTGCCGAGAGAGAATTCTTCGGGTGAGGGATTGGAGGCTTCAGAGTCGTACATAAGTAATGGGACTGATGGTTGATAGTTCACCAATTCCTTGGGGTTACTAAATATTTGCCCTCAAATCTTAGTCTTCGTCATCATCGCGCATATAGGGTATTAGATCAGTGACATTAAATGTGGTAGACACGCCGAAACCTTCGGGTAGCTCAATCTCATAGGCGTTATCATTAATGTCTTAAGATCCTATAGGGTCCATTCGTTCTAGGAGATAGTTTGTTTGTCCTTTTGCTAGGAAAGGGTTATTTGCTAAGACGGACTTAGACTAGGTTCTTAGGGGTATAAACGACTCATCTTCCTATGTGGTTTCCCACTTCCTTCTATCAAGCTATAGTTTTGGCCAATTACTCAGCAATCTTTCGATGTAACCTCTAGAATTCCTTGGCACGCTGTAGGCTGGATTGACTTTCCCCTTATGCAGTCGAACTATTAATTAAATCCAAGAATAGGTTCAAGTTAAGTTCTTAAACAACCTCAAATGGTGATGTTCCAGTTGAGCTGTGAGTTGAGTAATTATAGGCAAATTTAATTATGGGTAAGCATAAATCCCAATCATGAAAGTTCTTTCCAATAGTGACGCGTAGGAGATTATCAACAATTTTTTTCACTACTTCATTTTAGCCGTCTATCTAGGGGTGACAAGAAGTACTGAATAGGAGCTTGGTGCCGAGCTTCCTCCACAAGGTCTTCTAAAAGAAGCTCATGAATTTCAAATCACTGTCGAATACAATACTCCTCAACACTCCATGTAGTTGCACTATTTCCTGCAAAAAGAGGTTAGCGATGAATAAAGCATCATCAGTTCTATAACAGAGAATGAAGTGGCCCATCTTACTGAACTGACCAACCACTACCATGATTGAGCTGTATCTTCTCGGCATGTGGGAAAGGCCGAACATGAAATCCATGCTTAGATTGGTTGACAACCACTTTAGAATTAGTAGGGGTATATGTTCTTCATAGGGCTCTCTCCTTCCCTTTACATATTTACACACCTCATACCTCTCAAGTATTCAATGTACATGCTTCATCATTCTGAGCCAGTAAAAATGCTCCTTTAATATTTTAATCATATTCTTTTCCCCAAAATAGCTGACCAGACCCCCGGTATGAGCTTCTCGAATGAATGGCTCCCTTGTAGAACCACTTAACATGCAAATCTGCTTGCCCTTCATCAAGAACCCCTTACTCATGTAGAACCCTTCCGCAGCTCCTCTAGTACTGCACCTAACTAATAAAGGTCTAAAATGTAGGTCATGCTCATACTAATCGGGTAAAGTGCTAAATCCAAGCATCTTAGCTTGTAATATTGTGATGAGGGTATGACAGTGAGAAAGTGTATTAGCCACTGTGTTGGTGCTTCCCTTCTTATATCTGATGACATAGCAAAAGGTCTCTAAGAACTTGACCACTTGACGTGATGCCGAGAAAACTTCTATTGCCCGTGAAGATGCTTGAGAGATTCATAATCCAAATAGATGATGAATTCTCTTGGCAATAGATAATGCTACTAGTTCTGGAATGTTCGAACAAGGGTATAGAACTCCTTATCGTAGGTTGTGTAATTTAAGATAGCACCTTAGAGTTTTTTGTACAAGTAAGTAATAAGTTGACACTCTTGCATAAAGATAGCACCAATGTCGACACCAGATGCATCACATTCAACCTCAAAAACCTTCTTGAAATCTAGCAAGATAAGTACTGGAGCAGACATTAGCTAAGACTTCACATCTTCAAAACTCCTCTGATCTTTTTCTGTCCATCTAAACTCAACATTCTTCTTAGTTAATTTAGTCAACGACACAGTTATGGAATTGTAGTTCCAAATAAATCTCTAATAGAACGAAGTTAGTCCATGGAAGCTCTTGACCTTAGTAGCACTAGTCAGCATAAGCTACTCATTAGTAGCTTTGACTTTTTCCTCCTCAACTTGAACTCCCCTCCCTAAAATGACATATCCAAAGAATACAACCTCACTTTGACAATACGTGCATTTTTTTAGGTTGTCGAATAATTTCTCAGTGCGGAGTATATTAAACACTAATCTCAAATGTTCAACATAAATGAAGAGATCGGCACTATAGACTAAAATATCATAAAAATAAACTACAACGCATGTACCGATCAATGATCTGAGTGTATGATTCATCAGTTGCATAAATGTACTTGGCACATTAGTTAGACCAAACGGCATCACCAACCATTCAAACAAACCATCCTTTATCTTAAAGGCCATCTTCCATTCATCCTTATGTCTCATTCATATCTAGTGGTTGCCACTCTTCAAGTCAATCTTAGAAAAGATGTAGGCGCCTTATAACTTGTTAAGCATATCATCAAAAAGCGGGATCGAGTATCTGTATTTGATAGTAATCTTATTGATAGCTTAATTATCAATGTACATTTGCCATGTCGCATCCTTTTTTGATAAAAATGTAGTAGGTACAACATAGAGACTCATGCTCTCATGGATATATCCATGATCCATCAACTCATCCACCTATTTCTATAGTTCAATTGCCTGCTCTAGATTAAGCCTATAAGTGAGTTAGTTTGGTAAGGCAACCCCTAGTTAGAGGTCAATGCAATGCTTGATACCTCTCAAAGGAGGTAACCTTTTGGCATCTCAGTAGGAGATAGGTCGGCAAAGTCCTGAAGTAGCTACTATACTTTGGCAAATAAATTCTTGACTTCTCTAACCTCTAGAAGTCTCTTGACTAAAAGGAGCACATAGTCATTGGTCTTGACTTCTCGTGCAAATTGAGCTTAGGAAATCACCAAGGACTTCCGTTGTAGGGATCTAGCAACCTTTTCTTGGGCTTCTTGCACTTTCTTAGAACTCAGAGGTGTTAATATAATTTTCTTCTTGCCCTTCTAGAATATGTAGGTGTTTTTATACTCATCGTGTAATACTCTCAAATCAAATAGCCATGATTGGCCAAGTAATATTTGAGAAGCACACATCAGAAGGACATCATACAGACCTCATCCTTGTACTTATCACTAATGGGAATCGGCACTCTAACTTGCTTGGCAACGTATAGTCCTCTTTTTTCGTTCAGCTAATGAATCTTGTATGGCTTAGGGTATGGAAGGGTTAGCAAATTTCATAGCCTTAACTACCCCTTAAGTGATGATGTTGGTACAACTCTCTCCATCAATGATCACGGCGCATAGCTTGCCATTCACTTTGTAGTTCATATGGAAGAGGTTCTCTCCTTACTCATTCTAATTAACCACAAAAATACTGAGAGATCGTTGAACAACAAAGCAATACTCGGCTCCGCCTTCAGGAGGTATCTCAGCATCGAGGTCTTCCTAAAATTCTTCCAGCATTTGATTGATTGTCACTTCTTCCTCTCCTTCACTCACACTTTCTTCTTCAAACTAGGGCTTGTCTCTCTTTATGGTCATAACTTGGCAATTCAAACATTGACTAACCACATGTTCATAGCCAAGGTATTTAAAACATTTGATTTCTTAAGTTTTCCTTTCTAAACTCTGACTTAGATCTCTTCGGATTTCAAGCTCCTCGGTCTTGCTCTTACCTCAACCTTCTACTAATCGGCTCGGCATCTAACCTTAGCATTCTACCTTGGAACTGTTTGATGATTTGTCATCCCTTAGTCGACTTTATAAGCCACTCCTATTTGGCATCAACATTCGACTAACCTAGTTTTGTCGTTGCCTTTCAACTCTCTGGGCAAAATGGATGGTTTCATCCAAAGTTGTAAGGTTCTATAGTTCTACAATGCTACCAATCTCAGCTGGTAGTTCAGAGATGAACCATACTATAGTTCAGAGATGAACTATTCATTGGCATCGCGTCATATCATGAGTAACTAAAACTTTCGGATATAGTCGTCTTTGGATCTATTACCTTGCCTCAAGTCTTGAAGTCGTCGGAAAGTATCTTATTCGTAGTGTTTGGGAACAAACCTACTTCTCAAAACTCTCTTCATCTTGTTCGATGTTCGGACTTCGCATTGAGCCCTTAGGTGAACATTCTATACTTTCTTCTACCACATTGCCGCATACTCAGAAAATTCTAACGTGGCCACTTGAATGTGGACAGCATCTTCATAATCATAGAGGTTGAATATCTTTTCAATCTTCTCTTCGCAATCCAAGTAGTCATCAGCATTACCAGACCCGTTGAAGTTTGAAATCTGTACCTTAAAATGTTCGGTACCTCTTAGTGCCTTAAACTCATGCTCATTAATCCCAACATACTGGTCTTCTTTTTCTTTAACTCATGCTCATTAATCCCAACATACTGGTCTTCTTGTTCTTTATACTCTTCCACTTCATCCATCTCTAACCTTCTTCTTGCGACTCTGTTGCTATGTCGATGTGGTGCTTGGTTTACTAGAAAGGCTTCTAGAGCTCGCTCGTTCATCTGTCTTCTCAACCTATCTCTCATCTCTCGGCTTAGCTCAACAAATCTCTCATGCGGTCCAGTCTCTAGGACTGTTTACTAAGACAGCTAGGTTAGCCATAATAGTAGTAAGATCTTATATCTGCTCATCAGTAGTTGTAGTATTTGTTAGGTAACTCGACTACAACCATGAGCATCACTCTCAGTTTTGTTAATCTCCCCTTGTACGTTAGGATTTGACATTCTCAACACAAAGCTTTAGTAAATACACTTTACATGGATGCCTTCAACATACACACAAGTATCTTGAATAGTAGATTAACTATCATTACATAACTATCGGTCTCAATCTCAAGCTTTGATATCAGGATTATATGATGTGCTTAGGAACTTACTTATCATTAGGACTTACCGTTGCAAATCTAAACTAATTAGGTCCTCTAAAATATTAAAGAAAGTAAAGGGAAATGGTGCACGGACAAACTGGAGTAGCTGACGTAAAGTTGCTCGAAGGATGTGACTTACCAATGAACATAATACGACTTGACACCTTGCTTGATATGATGCACAAGTTGATGTCAAGGTCCACCTACCACTAATCCTGAGTTACTCGACAATATTAGATAAGAGTGTATGAAAGAAAATAAACTTAGAGACGGTTATCTCTCAAAAATAGAATATTCAATGTCTAATTGTCAAGTATCTATGGCTTACAAGGGAAATGGACTATTTGTAGTAAGTCCCTAAGGTAACATTACAAATAAAGAAATTACAAAAAAGTATATACAAAGAGGAGATTCCTAGTATATATGAAAGAAGGCAAAAAGGACAAAAGATAAAAATGAAAAAGTAGTACAATGTCAGATGAGAGGGATAGGTGGCAATCCAACAATAGATCTGTACGAAGATTCTTTGAACACAGTAGGTAAGAGGGATCAATGATGTTACACCAATAAAGAGAGCTGAGATGAGAAGTGAGTAATGAGAGAAATGGTAACAGGCCGAGAGAAAACCACTCAACCGATAAGTGAGTTACCCGACATAAGGTCTTTGGTAATGGAATAGTCAGCATCTTCACAACTGAGTGTAGATCAACGTATAACAATGTATGGAGCTCAAGGAGTTCAGCTACCTTCCTTCGGTGTAAAGTTTCTCATCATCAGCAGGTTATCGAGAGAGGATTCTTCAGGTGAAGGATTAGAGGCCTTAGAGTTTGTGTGCAAGTAATGGGACCGCTGGTCGGCACTTCATCACTTAAACCCTAAAGAATGGGCCCATAATTAAAAATAAAGAAAATATGTACAAAAATACAAAACTATGTAATTAATAGAAGAAGTCAGCATCTAGGCATTTAGCCTGTCCAAGAAGGAGCAGGATCCAAACTGGATGAGGTCCACAGTTAGATGTCCAAGTCTAAGGAGTGGTCCTTGAAGTCTCGTAGTGCTTAGTTGGGTACCCAAAAGGATGGCCCACAATTGCCGAGTATTAGAATTAGCTAACACTAATCTCTCCATGCAATGACTAGTGGATCTTTAGCCTTAGGTCCCTAATCATCTAGTCTCTCGACTTCTCGGCAAATGATATACTTGATGCCGAGTGGCTCCCTTTCTTCCTTATGGTCTTTTAATATTAGCTCGGCTTCGGCAAAAACTGATTAGCCTCAGCAATGACCAATTTAGCTTTAGGTAAGAACAAGTTGGCTTTAGCTTCCAAAATGTCGATGTCGGCTTAGGACAAGTCAGCATCGGCTTGGAGATAGTCATAGGTTGATTCTTATCACATTACAAACTTTAAAGTGAAAAAAAAAAAATGCAGAAACTAAAATTCTTTTCCACTTCTTCCCCTCATTTTAGTCAGTCCTTCGAACTTAATCCATTCAGTTGAATTGATTTCTTGGAGATATGCCCAACTGATTCAAATGGTGAGCTACCTTGTTAGATGATAGTAGTAGGCCTTCAATATTTGATATTGGAGGTTGTTTATTTGGTGTTTCTGCAAAACTCGGGGAAGGAATACCACTATTAATTGACCCATCAGCCCTTAAAAAGCTGGGTTAGATAATCTCTACATCAATCAAATCTTACACCTTATGTTTCAGTTTCTAGCTGTTTTCTATAGTATACCCCACTTGGCCCGCATGATATTCATATCATTTGTTGGGGTCATGATCCCTTGGCTTGAACTTCTTTGTTGGGTTTTCACATACCAATAACCTTACTTCTCTCAATTACTTAAACATTTCAATCATTGGAATCTTAAACTATGTAAGTTGCCTCCTTTTGTTACGAACTGGCTTGTTTTGATCTTGGGCTTTTCCAATTGGCACATTCGCTCCTACCTTCTCTTTCCTTGAATCATTCTCATGCTTGGGCTGTAACTTCCTATTCGTACTAGGATCTAAGTTTCCAAGCTGCATGAGCACATAACCCATTGCCATTTCTATACCCATGAGTTTTTCTTCTAACTTCGCTAACTTTTCTTCTAGGTCAACAAGCTTTTTTTTTCAAACCTTGGCAATAACATGCCTTTTGGGCTTAACCATTTAAATCTATCCTTAAAAACCTTTTTAAACCTTATATCATATTAATAATAGGCTCTATATGGAATTTGGGCCTTAGATCTCTAACGAAGTTCAACTGGACTAATTTCTCATCAATCAAATCTTAGACTTTATTCTTCAACTCTCTACAATAGTTACTAACATGCCCTTATTAACCCATGTGGTACTCACATTGTGCATCAAGATTGTATTTCCGAGGTCTATGCATTGGTGTTAGAGTCTTAAGATGCAACAAACTCTCTTCTTTTAAGCGATGATAGACCTGAGATAGAGGAATTGGGATATGAGTAAACCAGCTTTTAGGTGATTTCTAACTTAGCTTATTTTTCATAAGCTTTAAGCTAGTGCTGTAAACCCCTAAAATTTTCAATCTAGCTTTTGAAATAGACTCGAGTATATTAGATAATTTAGGAGTTGACAAGGTTAATGAAAGTAAAAACCCTAAAAGAATTAATCAATCATGTAAGAAGCTTTTCTACCCTAAATGTATCTAAATGTTAAAGATTTCATTCAAAAGTGATAAAAAAAAACCCTAAAATGATAACCATAAAGATATATGTGCACTAATTCATCATAATATACCCTAAAACTCTAAATTGATAATATAATCCTCATATTTTGCCAAATCATTAGTAAAAGGTTAGAGACGACTTTCATTCATGCATATAGGTTTTGAATCCTCAAGTAGTCCATTAGAAACTAAGATAATGAATCATAGATTACATTTATCTCTTAAGTATATGATTAAGATAGTATTACATAGAGTTAGATGTATAGTTGAATATTATGTTAAATATTATGTTAAATATAGTAAACCTTAATACTCTAAACGATATTGTTCATCTTAATTATACTAAGTAGCTTACCAAATGATGTATATAGGATATAAATACCTAAAGTAAGACCTCATCATCTATTTTTACTAATCAATTCACCAAATACCTCATTTCCTTTCATTTCCTTAATTTTTCCCTTAATTTCTCTTAATTACTACATTATGTGTACAAAATTATACATGCTTAAGGAGAGTTGATCAAGTCAACACATATTGACCAAGGTCAAAGGGTTGACCAAGTCAACACATGTTGACTAAAGTCAACAATTTGAAAAGTCAACAAAAGACAGTCTAATGCATAAGGAAAAATATCTTAGCACCTAATGATTTTTTTTCTTTTCTTTTCTTTTGTTTTTTCTTTCTTCCCTTCCCTTTATTGCCATCCATTCATTTCTCCTTCTAGGCCCCACCATTTCCTTTCTTCCATAATCAAAACAAAGCAAAAGAAACAAAACAAAAAGCCCCTCCACTGCTGTGAGCTTCCCTTCCCCATTTCACTTTCATCACTTCTCTTTTCGTCTCCTTAATTCCAACACAAACTAAGGTATGTGATTAAGTTACTTTATGTTGCTTTCTATTATTCATTAGTTAGGTAATTAAGTAGATTAGATAAGTAGACATGTGTTATGTATGATCTTATAGATTAGGACATAAAGTTCCCATCTTTAAGTGTAGAAAGTTAGGAACCATGAAAAGGAGGAAAGAAAGGCATATGTATATGCTCTTAAGTATGTGTACATAAGGAAATACCAAAAGAATACTAGTATGGGGACTCTTGTATATAGGTATTTACCATGTACATAACCTAAATTAAGACAAATCCTAACTATACATACCTATACTATACTAAATACACACTTAGAAACACAAAAGAATGAAATTAGGAAGATTTTTTTAAGAGGAAAATTAGGCATACGAAATTTGTACAAAAAATACGTACATGATCGTATAGGTATAAGAGTATATGTACAAGCATAAATACGGTATAAGTATAAGTATATGTATAAGTATACTAGTATACATATAAGTAGAGGAAAGGTATAAGTATATGTACATTATGTATAAGTGTACATAAAACATATAATCATGAGATAAGGCTTAGGTAAGCAAAGGATGATATAAGCAATGAGGTAATCAAATGATGACATAAGCAATGACATAAGCGAATGATAATGTAAGCGATGACATAAGCGTAGGTTTATAATAGAAGAAATAATAAGATTACATAAGCACATAACATAGGTATATACATGTACTTAGAAGCTGAAAATCCCTTAAACTCTAAGACACTTCCTAAATTAAATTAAACTTAATCAAGTATGTGAATTAGTAACACTAATGTAAAATTCCCTAAGTGTAAGAATCTAATGTCTAATTAAATCATTAAATACTAGAATAGAATATAAACATAAGCAATAAGAATAATTAAACTTCAATAAGATAAAATTTCAATAAATTTAGCCCATATTGTAAAACACAAGTCTTAACGTCCAAAACGGACATTACCATGTGAACGTGCGTCCGAAAATAATGAAAAACGACTATAAATTCGTAAATATTGAAAATAGAATGAAAAAGTTAAGTACGATTAGCAATTAGGTTTAATCGAATAAGGGCTAATAGCAATCTAAGTAGAATTAGGTAGATAGATGTCCAGAACCATTAGTTGAGTCAACTACTTATTGTCCTTATTATCTCATAATGATTAGGTGATCCTGACGAGGATGAGGATCTCCCAATCAGTTATTACGACTAGAGCGAGTCGTCATAGTTAAGTGAGTACTCCCGATGACTCTATACTTGTTTGTACTTGTAGTTAGTGCACTTAAATTGAATATCAATAACTTGATGCATGGGGTTTCGGGTTATGCGTATGCTTGATATTGATTGAGTATTGTAAGAAATATTGTTAAATACAATAATTGATGATTTGATGGTATGATTGATTTTTATATGATTTGGATGGTTTGCTGATATTGATTGATCGCCTCATAATTTGACCTAATTATATTTGGCTTATCTTAAATTAAAAGGGTTATGCATTATCCATGCATCGCATTACTTATTTCGGCTGTCACCTCACGCGATTGGTAATGAAGGGCCTTGGAGGGATGGATTCCCACATGATTTGATTAGTACAGTATAGGACCATTGGTATAACAAGACCTTACTCTTGGCTCGCGGGTTCTATTGGCGCCGGAGACGCTAACCATTGGTGGTTGGGGGTTGCATCTAGAGACCACCACTGTAGGGTGTGACTATGGACTGCGGGGGCCACCTCACCGCTAGGCCTAAGATTTTGTGTACTATTAGACGACTTAAGAATGGAAATATATTTTTTACAAAATATGATATTCAAAGTTATGGGTAAAAACCCAAGTGCTAGAGCCCAATTGTGATTGGTGCCGATGAATCTCCAACCCTTATCTCGGAGGGCGTTAAAATCCGATATTATATGCAGTACCGATCAACTGCATATATTGTTTGGCATTCTGCGTGTGTATGTATTCATATGGTTGTAATAATTTGTTTGATAACTTGTTTGCTAGTATGGTATGAGAGATAGCTCACTAAGCTCTTGTAGCTTATTCCCTAATAGTCTTTCTTTTGTAGGTTTACATACAATGGGGGATTGGGATAAGTCTCGAGTGCCAAGTACGAGATGAAGATATGTACATTAGTATTAGAATTAGTTGAGATCTTTATAGGTAATACATAAACACTCTTTGTAGAAAATATTCACATGTTAGAATTTAATATAATTTAATTCTTCCTTCAGTTTTATAATGTTAGCATATCCTGTCCTATTATTTAGTAGGGGATACCGATTCTCTGCGGTTCTGAGGAACTGTGGGATATCGGATATCCATAGTTATTTATAATTATATATTATGTCATGTTACAATAAATTAATTACTTGAAAATCATTAATCTTAGTGATTTATTATTTAGACTTTTACAATCTCTGACTTAAAAGGCGGTTTTCATATCATGGATGTATACATATTATGAAAATTTTAGGTAATCCTACTAGACCCCCTGTAGAGTCCTGACAAGTGCTTAAAGCACTAGGCTTGCATATTGCTAAATAGGACATCAAAGTGTTCATGATGGCTTCTGAATTCAATAAGGTTCATCTCTTCCCTATCAATCTCCCTACTCTAATGGCATCTTTAATGCAACTACCGGCTGCAACTACATTAGGAAATGTAGAAGTGGTATGACCTAAGAGGTGATTATAATAAGGTTCAACTAATGTGCAAATGAATATGTTAATTAGTTCATTTTCTAGCAATTGTACTATGGCTTGAGCAGCTGTAGATCTCCATTATTAGGCATATTCCTTAAAGGACTCAATTGGCTTCATTTTCATATTATTCAGATCCATTAGGAAAGAAGCCACTTCTTCATTAATTAGTATTGCTGATAAAATGCTTAAGTTAGCTTATCCCAAGTATTAAGCTCAACCAAGTCTTGATGCGCATACCAAATCAACACCAATCCAATTAAGCTATCTTGGAAAGTTTGAATCATTAACTACTCATGTTTGGTGAATTAGGCCATCTTGCAGACATAAAGCCTAAGGTGGAGCTTAAGGCGGTTTGTTCCATCATAATTTTCAAAATTTAGCACCTTAAACTTCTTAGGTGGTCTTCAAAATGGAAAACGTTGCTCAAGCCCAAATCACTCTGAACATTGTGATCATTTAGAACTCTCATTTTCTCTTCAATTTTCTAAAAGATTTCTTCTTCAATCTTCAACAATTCCTTCTCTAATTACTTCTTCAGGCCTTTGCTACTGTTGTTAAGCTCATGAATTGGCAACTCTTGAGACTTGATTGGCTCAGATGGTATGTCAATGGGCCCCTAGGCTTGAATATGGACCATGGCCTTGACTTTTTTTATATGCTTGCTCAAAACCCCTTTTGCTGTGGCTATTCTCTGTTCAAGAGCTTTAAACATCTTGGTTTTAACAATAGGTGATTATAGGCTTTAAGTTGGATCAAATCACTTAAAAAGCAATCTTTTAAAGTCTGTAAGAATCTCTTCTTGTTAGCAACACTGCATTTCTTTAAAAAAAAAATCAAGTTTTTAATTTTGAAAATCATTCTTTTTTTTTTTGGAAACTTTTATTGAAAAAAAAAATCAATGTTGATTTTATGTTACAGGTAGCTTAATATTGATATTGAAAAATTTTTACAGGCAGCTTAATATTGATATTGAAAAATTTAAACTTATTATATAGATAGAAGGTCAAAAAAAAAAAAAATAGAAGCATTAAGATTGACAATTGATGACATAAGATGATATAAGGATGATACAAAGAAGTGGAAATTATTTTAAAATAAGAAACTTATTAAAAGATTACATAAAGGTAACAACTCATAGAAAAAGCTTTGTCAAGACCGTAACAACTTAAGAGATAAACATAAAGAATGAGAGCTTAGACATTTACAAGATTAATGACTTTGAGATAGGAAATACATTATAATGGGAATCTGATGGTTAATTTTTTTTTTATTTTTTTATTTTGTTAGTTCCTAACTGTATAGTACATGTGAAGTATTGCAATAAAAATCGACTAAGTAAAAAAATTATAATGAAACTGATTTTGAATCATAAAATATCTTTTTGAAATTTCTTTTTCTGAAAAAAAAAAATTTGTTAAAAAACCTTAGAAAAATAACAGTTCCATAATAATCTTTATCATAGTTAATTTCCAGAATTACATGCCCCAGAAAAAATTTACAAGTTGATACTGAGTTTTTTAATATTGGCACATTATGGTACAAGGGGAATATTAATGATTTTATACTTTTTATATTAAATCTTATGTTACATAACCTATTACTGATGAAATAAAACAAAATTTACAAAACTCACATATGTTACATAAGATGGCATATAAAATAAATGTGATGCAATATGCTACACATAAGTGTGGATTAGTCATTAATAAATTATATGAATAGAATTATTATAAACATGTGGTCAATATTTACGTAAACTTACATATATAAGTGTGAATTTCTAATTTTTTTTTTAAAATAAAGTCTATGTACACTTATATGTATATATATATATACATACATTAAATTTTGAAAATAAGATCCAATTGGTCGCAAAATATAATAATTCTTTTCTAACTCCTATAACTTGAAAATTATTAACCCCTATTTTATTTTATAATGATGAAAGAGGATATGATCTATAGGTCTCAAGTTCCGTAGCCTCTAGTATTCCTAAGAAAATGCTTAATAGGCTACATTGAAGCATGAATGGGCTTCTCTATTACTGCCAACGACCTAAGGGTTACGCAATGGCAACCCGCCCTAAGTTCTTAAGGTTGCCTAAGTTCAACTCGTCCTAACTATATTACAATATAAACACAAAAAGGAGAAAAAAATAAAAGCTTATTAATTTTTATTTTACATGGTTAGCCTACTAGATTCTCTAGTAAAGCCACCAATTTTGTCAAACTATATTTCAATTTTTCTTAATTTTATTTATATTAAGTTCAACTTGCTTAATATAAATTACTCGATATTAAATTAAAGAAAAATACTTTTCTTTAAAAAATTTAGAATTGCTAACTAGTTAAACTGGTAAAAAGTAAAATTAGGATTTTTAGGTGGGAAAACCCTAATTTAGTCATTAGTCTACAAAATTTTTTTATAAATCTAGTTCATAAGTAAAAAGTGATTGAAATTAAAATAGAATGTCTACAAAAATAGATAAAACCAAACAATTGGCTACCTCCCCAAAAAGTGATGTTGTTTGACATCATTGGCTTAATGGTCTTCCTTAACCGATTAAAACATACTAAGAAAATGCTAAAAGAATTATAGGAAAGATTATTATAAAAGTGTTAAAATATTTGAAAATAGGGTTTTTACTAATTCTAACTAGGTTACTCTTTTTAGTTCTTTAGTAACAATGCTAAAAACTTGATCAGTGTATACTACACTAATACATAAGTGCATTAGGTCAAGTTATTATATATAATAAAACAGATATAATCCGATCCTATAAGGAACTACTGTTAGAGAACCTAAGTTACAAGCAATTTTCTTAAACTTCCAATTATCTAACTTTACAATATAAAGATAATTATCATTAAATAGGAAAGATAAATAAGGATTGATAAAAGGAATAATAAAATAAATATGAACAAGGAAAATAACAAAACTAATTAAAACTAAAACTAATTGACATAAACAAGCATGCATGAATTAGTTAAAAGGAATAACTCATGATCCTTAGTAAATTATTATTATCTACTCTCTAGTTCTATGTAACCTTCCAATCTCAGTTCTTCTCTAAATAGTAGAGATTTCTAATCCTATTCCTACGAAAATTGAATTCTGAATTAGCTGGATTTGTGTCTCTAGCTAATTCCTAACCTTGAGACCCTCTTTAACTACATTACTATTGAATAGAGCATTACAGAATTGCATTAAGATCATGGATCTCATTATTAGGTATCTCTAATATGGAAATATCCAATACTTAATCTTTTAGTACATTGGAACTCTTCTAATTATACTTGTTTGTTCATTGTAGGCCTTGCGACTCTACATCAAACTCAGTCATCAAACTAATAGCTACGATAAATACTAATTAACAAAATAAACTTGATGTAATCAAATTATAAAAAAAAAATCATAGAAAGAAAGAAGAATTATTGTAAAGAGAACTATATTTCAATAATAATTTATTAAGAATGATTTAAAAGAGAAACAACATAATGAAAAAGAAAAGAGAAAATAATTGAGAGACCCTTAACGATAATTCTAAGCTATAATTCTACCAAATGGGCTCTCCCTAAAAAGTTAGGCTTAAGGATCTATTTATAAAGAGTAGGATTAAGTTTACAAAAAGAGACTTAACAAAACAAAAAATTCATTGAATATCGCATGTCCAAAAATGGAAAATACATAACAAAGATAGAAGATTCGCTCATCATAAGGTGACTATGCCTCGTGTACATAGCTGTAGTGGCTGGGTGTATTGTTGTTTTTTGTGCAAAAACTTCGAACTTAAAGAAATTACTCACTCAATGGAACATAGGTAGGGACTACAGCCTTGGTCCTTAATAAACTTTTTTTTTCGCTTGATTTTCGTTTGAATTTCCTTCGCTTCATTCCATGATTAATGCTTTTGCTTCAAATTACTCCAAAAATTGCTAAAAACCTTTAAAATTTCATGAAATGCTCAAAAAGTCCCTTGAAATGAAATTTAAAAGGATTAAGCTCAAAATAATACAAAAATAACTTAATTAAATTATAAAATAGCACTAAAGAACCATAAAAAATGCATACTAAATTTGCATTACCACTTACCTAAACCAATTAGCTCAAAAAAGCACTACTAGGTTTCAAATTACTCCATTTAAGTTTTAAGATTGTTAGTTCTTTAGAGACACTTTTGCTTAGGTCAATCAGCTCAAAAGAATACTACTAGGTTTTAAATTACTTTCTCATTTAGAGTTGCTAGTTCTCTAAAAATACTCCTACTTAGGTTAATCAACAAAAAAATACTATTAGGCTTCAAATTGCTTTCTCATTTAAGGTTACTAGTCACTTAAAGACGCTAGTCACTTAGGGTAGTTAACTTAAAAAAATACTACTAGATTTCAAATTGTTTCCCATTTAGAGTTGCTAATCTTTCAGTGATGCTCCTATCTATGTTAGTCAACTTAAAAAAGCACTATAAGGTTTGAAATCATTTCTCACCTTAAGTTAGTTAGCTCCATGAACATTACTGTATCTTTCAGATTTAGCCAGCTCATAGACTGCTTTTCCTATCTTATATGTTATCATTAAGGTTTTTGCTAGCTCTTAGAGTGTTACCCTTTTTCTCTAAACCGTTTAGGGCATTGGCCAACTCATAGAGTGCTAACCTTCCTAAGAACCCTCTTAAGGCATTATATCATTCTAAAAAAATCATATCTTGTTTCTTAACCAGCTTTTATAATGCCATCTTTATCTTTCTCTTGTCTTTCACTAAATCTCTAATAGATTAGGCTTAGGATAGGTAGTTATTTGTAGCACTTCTTAGTCCAATTCTATCCTTAAGGCAAAAATGATGTCTCTTTTATTTTTATAATAAAATTTTACTCAAACTTTACGACAAAGAAGAGCATATGTAAACACCCCATTTTTATCCACTTATAGTTTTATGCATTTTTAGAATAAAGGGTCCTAGTTTAAAAAAATAGAAAATTTAACAAAGATACAAAAATTTAGAAAAAAAAATGAAAAATAGAAAAAAAAAATATAATAATTGAGAAAAAGACAAAAAATATGAAAATTGGAAAAATAAAAAAGAAGAAAAATTAGAGAAAACTACAAAAAGAGAGAGAGAGAGAGAGAGAGGAAATGAATAAAAACAAATAGTTTAGAAATAGTTTTTTTAGTGCTAATTGTACTTGGGTAGTTTTTAGTTAGTATATTTAGGTCAAGATGAGGTGGTTTGTTTTAATTAAGCTTAAATAGATGTGCTTTAATATTATTTGTTTACATTAAAAATCAGGGTACTAAGCTAAATGGCCTAACAATTAAGCACTTGAAGTATAAATTAGGAGACTAAAGTTCGATCCTTGTTGTAGGTGCTTAGCCAAGTGCCACGTGTCAACCTTTGATTAGCTAACACAACACTTTTCCATCACCTTCTTTTATTTTCTCTTCCTTTCTCATGTCTTTCCTCTCTAGGCAACTTACTTTCAACCTCATTTTATGTAACGCCTTTTTCTTTACAATTTCACCAAATTAATGATATTGTTGTGAAATCCACATGGTTTACTTAGAATCAAACTCAAATCTTGTCTTGATTCACCCATTTAATGGATTAATTTCAAGGTTGAAGTTTGAAAAAAAATTTAATACCAAGCTTTTCATCCATGATCAAATGTGAGAATTAAAGCCTTCATTGATGGTTTTTTAAGCTTCCATTAAAGCTTTTTGGCAAGAGTAAGCACTCATAAGGTAGTTTAACTAGCAATTTGCTTGAGTTTTAATTCAAATTAAGAATGAGGCTAGTCAAAAGCTATCTACACATTTAAGGCCATTCATCACCTTCCTTCTTTGATCCAAGCTAGAGCAATATAAATAGGAGTTTAAGTAAGCTTCCCTAGCATCAAGCCCTCTTTACTTACATATACAAACTTTCTCTCTCTATTCGGTTCAACTCTCTCTCTTTCTCTAGCTTGTGCTTTGAATTGAAGCTCTACGAGCCAATCTACCACCACTAATAACTCGCCTAAGCTCTAAGCTCTCCAACACTCTTAGCCCCATCAATCGCCATAGCCCCTAGGCTTACTACCAAATCGTCGCTATGAAACCTTAAGCTATTACGACCTCTCTTGTCAAAACGTCGCACTCTAACCCTTTTTAAGGAAAACAAACACTATAGTTAGACTTGCTAAACTCAAAAACCCAACTCTCAACCATTCCTTCACATCCAGTTGCCTCTAATCGTGTGCCCAACCACCACTACAATCTGACCACCTTGCATCACTCCAAAAACCATTGTTTTTAGCTACAACATCACTCCTACACCATAGATCTCCAAGAAAATATACAAAACAAACCAATTCCCCCTTCGCTTTGGCGCCTAAAATCGCCTTTATCAACCTCCATCAATCATATTTATCTATTTCATTGTTTGACTTGAATTTCTAACTCTAACCTAGATTCAACTCACTTAGTTGACCTATGCCCAAAGATCCAACTCGTGTTTATGTTGGAACAATTGTTAATTTAGACCCCTGACTCAAGTCTTTGTTATGTTTTTTAAAATTTATTTTCTTTTTTTTCCCTCTAATTTATCAATGAAAAAAAATTAAAAAAGAACCAAAAATTAAAAAAAAAAATAGAGATAAAAAAAAAGGAGAGGCACTTTAAATATTTTCCTCTACTAAATATTTCAAAAGCTCTTTATATTGAAATGTATATAAATAAAATTTTTTCTTTTCTTTTTCTTTTCCTCTTAACCTTTAAGAAAATTTTCAAAAAGATGGGGAAAAAAAAAGTTTTAGCACCTAGAAAAATTATTCTTTAAAAATAAAATATAACAAACTCTTTAAAATTAAGACTTCTTTTAGAATTTTCCAAAAAAATAAATAAACAAAGGCACCAATTTAGAACTCTTTCTTAGAATTTTTCTTGAATAAAATCTGTACTCGGCTAATTTCAAAAATTAAAAGAAATCGACACACTTGAGTTTTAGAATTTTCTACTTTTGCAAATAATTCTTCAATTTCTCCTCTCTCTTTTTTTTTTTAGATGCAATTTCATTTATTTATTTACTTGTGAATAGATATTATTTTTAGAAGGGCATGTTGAAAAATAAACTTAAATTTAGAAAGTTAATGTAATACCTACATAAAGTTTAATAGGATAGTCCTTGAACTTATAATATTTGATTTCTTGAATTTTTTTAAATAATATTTTCAAAATTATAAGCTAGTGACTAAATTAGAACCGATCTGCTTAATTAGTTATAATCTAACCTTTTCTTAATTTTATCTAGTGGTGACTTTAAGATATTTTCAAATATAAAGAAACCAAGTTTTCTTTAACTTTAATCGACGATTTAAACAAAATGAATACAAGATTTAGCTTAAATCAAGTTCAAGAAAATGAAAACTAAAACAAAAATTTGAGGCTCCATAGTTGTATTACCTTAAAAAAAAAAGGGTATTAAGGTCTTTGGCAATGGTTTAATAAAGTATAAAGTTGGAATTACAAAAAATTTCTAACCTAATTAGTGTGTAAAATATTATATTTTTATTTTTAAAGACTCATTAGACTTATTGTGTATTGCAAAATTATATTCCTTCTCTACAAACTCCAAGAAACCTCAAGATAAGTCAATATTCTATTGGATCTCATTGAATTTTAGTGGAAAATTTTTTATTAATTTAAAAATCTTATAATGGTACAAGGGTAATCCATGTGAAGAAAGGGATCGCAGGGTTTACGTAACCCTAAAAGACTTTGGTAAGCGTAGAGTCAATTGCAAAAATTAGAGTTTTTAATTGAATCTAAAAGTTATACATTGATCTTTTAGGGTTGTACATAGCTTAGATAAGGAAAAACAGAAACTTTAAAGGACCATCAAAATCAAAGTAAAGCATCTTCCATACCATAGATTTTCTATAATCTTTATTTCTTTTAACAAGCTTTGATGATAATTTAGTGGTTAAAATAATACAGTAATGGAAATTTTTTATGTTGAAGGAGTAAATGCTGAATTTGAATCAAGGGTTTAGACACATCAAATTTGTGAGGTGTTGTCGATGAGGTTTTTAACGTAGAGTTGAGATGTTTTAATAAATTAAGAGTGTTTTGAAAACAAAAGAAACATATACTGTAGTTTTTAGAGGTTGAATTGGGTTAACAATGGAGTTTTGGTGAATAAAAAGGCAGTTTTTCAAAGTACAGTAAAGTTGATATAGTCTAATCAACAAGGTCATGTTAACATAAGATTGTTTTGATAAGAGCATATAAAGTGATATGGTCTAATTGATACAACTGTATCACAAGACTATTTTAGGCAAGAGTTGAAAAAGTGACATGGTCACTTTGACATGACCATGTAATAGGTCATGTCACTCCGAGTGACTAGAAGCGATCAAACGTAGAAAGTGATGCAGTTAGATTGACAGCACAAAGATACACGTAATGGGATAAACTATCTTGCTGCTGCATACCTTTATTTGCTTCGGTTATTTAATCTTAATCAGAACCCATTGGAAAAAAGCCAAAGCAGGCAATTGAACCAATATTTAAGAAAAATAGTTCTAGCACTCATCTGATGAATGAATAACTCATATATGAATAGAAAAATCCTTTATTTCTTCACCTAACTTGAGAAAATTTCACCAAACATTTGTTTTTTTTTTTTTTTTTTAATCGAATATAAACCATGTCATAAAAGCTCTTTGCACGCTTAATCTAACAACCGATTCTTTTTACTGCAATGAATTGCTCATCAGTCAGTTGACATTGCTATTCTAGAAACTACATCATTGAATCAAGTTATGGTTAACAACAGGCGTCACAAACCACTAGTGCAAGGTTACATAATGAATGGATGTGCTCCCTTAGAATGACAACGCCAAAATACCACCAATCTCTCTCTACCTATCAGATTCAACAATAGCTGCAACGGAGGAAGAAAAGCAGAAACCATACAAGTCAGATTGTACCACATTCTAACTAAACAACATGTGGTTCTTAAGAAGATTCAGAAACAATCTATACAATTGCACAGAAGGAAGTCATCAATCACAAGTAAATTAACTTATTAAAAGGGAAGTAGAAAGAACTAAATATATGACTCTCTCCCTCGTAATATGGAAGTGCTAAAACGTACACAAAGTCTGAAAGCATTTAGGTAAATGAATGAACACCATTTCCCTTACATAAGGATAATAACTTATTGGAAGCTCTAAATATCTGTTTCCTTCCCACAAGAAAACTATGTCAATATTGAACAAACCAATATAACGACCAACCACTCACCGATTTCATAACCATAACTTACCAGTGCAGAAATGAAAATAAAGATGGAGAAACCATAAAGTTAAAATATTAGCCTGTTGGACCAAAGAGTCCAATAGGAATTCTCATATACATTCCTTTTATGGTTTAACATTATCATGAATCTCAAACAATGAACTTTAGGTACTTAAAAATGCTAAAGTGCATCATCACTTCTTATAATGATTTTCCTTAAGAAGCACAAACAAATCCAAACTTGTACCATTTCAACAAACCTGTAACTATTAAGCTTCAGAACTCTCTCGTTGCATTAGCCAAGCGACAATTACAGCAGAAAATAGCGATAGACCAGCTTATTATTAAATAACTTGTATATAATCCTCCTCTAGTACAATATTAGAATAAACCTCGGATGACAATGTCTAAGTACTTAAAAACGTTGAAAGATCATTATTAGCTTAAATAGACCTTTTGCACAACAACAAAAAGAGAAACTCTACCGTCTTAGCAAATCCCGAAACACTAATCTTGCAATTTTCTCATGATACCAAAAAATTGGAGATTCACATAAACAAATAGGCAACCTCAGCAGGTCATCCATCTAAAGAACCTTCTTTTGAACAGACAATCAAATTGACACCACCAAGTGTTGCTTCCTATATCAATCTGTCTCTACACTTAACTACTTATTACCATTTAAAAAAAATAAACCCAATAGCACCAATAGTTGTGAGTGTGTGGATATTAGTGCAAGGATCACATGTGTGTTGCATGTCAAGTCGTGCTACATGTGACTAGGCAATAACTTGAATTACATATATAGAATGATTAAGAGAAAAGTATAGAAAAAAAGAGTAGGCAATCTCAACATAGCTCTAACGTGTATAATGATAAATGGAGAAACGCAGTGGCATCAAACTCCATAATTAATGAAAAATGAGGTGATGTTCTTGAAACTTTTTAGTGTTTGATCTTTCCATGTAAAAATCCAATAGAGTAAAAGCATTGTATCAAGGTCTCTCTTGTCCAAATAAGAGAGGGAGAGGAGTATTTATAGAAAATAGCCCTTGACCTCATTCATTGGATCGTGATTATGATTAAGCGCTATGATTCATTTATTTCTTTATTAGATTTAAAATGGGCTTAGGCCTAACAAAGGTCTTATCTTTTTAGTGTGAGCCAAATTGAGAAAGGTTAAATTAAATGAATTGATTCAACGACATACTTTGAGCCTATCATATTATATCTCTCACGATTATTCTAAATATTTGGATTCGACTCTTTAATCCCATTACTTTAATCCAAAAAGTCAATCCCAATTAATCAATGGACTTAAAAGGTCAAACTTAAATTTAGTTCTCTACAATGATAAATTTTTATTATTGCTTTTTGAAATTATAACAATTAAAAGGAACCCATCGGGAAAACCATATCACATGCTTATGAATAAAATAAATAGTAGCTAAAAGATTTGTGAGATAGCATCAAACGGAATAAGACATCAAATGGCTTGCTTCTTTATTTTATTGTTTGCTGATAACAAGGCAACTTTCCAGAGGACATGGAAATAATGTGTTCTAAGGGGGCACAATAATAAGGCAAAATAAAGATTTCCAGTCAATATAATAATGGCTAGTCTCTCAATTTGATGATTACGGTATTGAAACTTGAGATAACACTCCAAAGTGACGTAAAACCCTAATAATTAAGATCTTTGTCAATCATTCATACCACATTTTATTGATTATTTTTTATCTCATATAAAGCAAATCGTTACTGTTCTACTTCAAATTTCTATACTCTGTATAGACAAATAACCTTCCTAAATAAAGCCCATATATTTTGTTGTCGAACTTTGTCTTCCTTCTATGAAAACCCATGTATTTTCTAAACATAATTTCCCCAGAGACAAACTTGCGATATAAAGCAATTAACATTCATAAGCTAAACTGCAGGATGTAGCCTCTTAAGGGCCATAAGAAAACGACCCTCTACGAAATATATAACCACGAATTCTACCTCTTCTACAAGAATTAAACATTCTCATAAAGAAATGAAATAGATATAACTATATAAGGATTTCTTCAAATAGTATTCTTTCTCATAAAATGATTTTCCATGAAAAGCCTCTTTACACAACAAATAAATCAGTTTTATATGAACAAGTGATAGATAAAAGTTTCAAGTTTTTAGAAACTCAAAACAGGACAATATGTTAATTTTATTAACATCAACCTCTAACTCGATTACCTTATTTAAAGTAAAAATCATTTATCCATAAACATGACTTGCATTATCATTAAGTTGCAACTTTGTACACACAAGAGATAGAAAGAGAACTTACCATTAAGTGAGTGTGAGAGAGGGATGATAAGTAATCAAGGCACGTCCTTGGGTTCTTCTCTTTCATCATCTAAGAGAGTGAAGATATTAAGAGAAATGAAAACTAGGGTTTTGAGACTTGGGCTTTTAGGAGGAGAGAGCTTCTGTACATTTATTAACAAGGAGGGAATTATTTGTTTTATTTTTTCTTTTTTCTTTTTTTCATTTTAGTTCTTTTTTTCCTACACATATAAATGAAGGCTAAGGTTGGTATATAAATTGTCGTTTGTCCAAACAAAGCAACGATTAAAAATAACTGTAACTTGAGATACGTATGACGATATTTTTTTCATGAACCATTGCTTGAGATAAACTTTTGTTGTTTGATTTTAAATTATTCCTTCAACCGTTACATAATGAACCTATGACAATAGTTGCCAGACTGTTGATCCATATACTGTTGTCTAAAATCCTTTAGGCAGTAGTGGCAACTCGAAAACCCACGCACGTTTCAAAATCTGTCTCTCTAGATCGAGGAGGCCAAACTTCTATCTAGGATTTCTTTCTTTTCCCTCACGCTATTTTGGGTACGTCTTCAAGCTTAATTCGGAGTTAGTGATAACTAGATTTGAGATCAATTCTCAAAAACATACTTGCTCCACGAAGTTAGTTAGAAAGGTCATAATGTACTAGGGCAATCCTCAACCCCTAAGATTTACCTTCAACTTGAGAAATGGGTCCTTTTTGTAGAGAAGAAGTAGAATGGAAGTGGTTTTCTAGCATCATTGTAGGTTGAACTGAGAATATGACCCAATAATGCTCGCAATCGGACTTGTACCACTTACTTGATATGACTCACAATTGGTAGTAATGAGGTCTCTCACCATTAATTCTTAACTAGAATAGGAACTAAATAAGATTAATAAGGAAATCGAAACATACATGCTTAGTGAAGAGAAGATACTCAATAATATTCAAAAACAAGATGATGATTGTTGTGGTTGGTGCCTCTTACAAGGGTTTAAAAACCTACAAATTAGGGTTACTTACTATATAAGGAATTGACCAAAAGGGACTTTCCAAAATTAGCAAAATTCAAGAGATAATCAAGGGAATAGAAGAATATCATAACAAAAGAAGCTTTTATTGGCAGGTTCCTTTACGTTCTTGGTGAGGCATGTAGCCATCATTTGTTGGTTGAGTTTTTGAAGGTAAAGACAAATTAGTATGGCTGGAGCTATTGGGTATCGAGTTGTTTTGGTCCCGTCCCCTATGAAGGCTAGCAATTGGTGAACTTGGCTCAAACCTTAGGATAGAAGGTAAACTAGTGACCTTAGCTTAGACCTCGAGATAGAAGGTAGAGGGTTAGCATACCCGAGTTGTCCTAGTGTAGCTTGTAGCTTAGCCACAAATTTGGAGGCTCAGACGATGGTATAACAACTTGGTATACAATGAGCCTAGAACCCCAGGATATATGTAACCTTGTCTTCGTCTAGTCGTACTTCAAGTTCTCAAGCAATAAGATTCTAAATCCCTTTACTTGACCCCTAGTTAGTAGACCTAAGGTCAACTTTCTTAATTCTACAAACGATAAAGCCTTAGGAGAGGTCGATACACTATGTGGATAAGGTGGCGTGGATAGCTCAAAGGTCAAATCCCCATCAACATCTAGGTTTATTAAAGATTTGTCCTCAAATCATTAGGCATAGCTTCATCTAGGGCATACAAAGTCAGGCCGGACACATTGAAGGGAGAATAGACACCATATATTCTTAGTAATTCTAGCTCATAGGTGTTGTTGTCAATCTTCTTAATGATTTGAAATAGGCCATTAACTCTAGTTGACAACTTGTTGACCTTACAGCTAAGGAATCTATCTTTGCTAAGGTACTTCCACATCAAATCCCTAGTTGAAAGCTTATGACCTTTCTTCTTCATCTTTCGATCTCCTTTTGCTTGGACATTGTTTACGTGAGCTGCTTCGCAATCTTCTAGTGTAGCCTCTTAAACTCTTTTGCTCAGTAGACTCCTTTCAAACTCTTTACCTAAGAGGTTGGATCAAATATTAGTCCCATAAGTAAGGTCAAGTTCAAGCCCTACATGATCTCGAATAGTGATGGAAAGGTAGAGCTGTAGGTAAACCTATTGTATGCAAACTCTACAATGGGTAAGTAAAGATCCCAATCATATAAGTTCTTGCTCATTGTAGCTTAGAGTAATGATTCCAATATACTATTCACTATCTTAGTCTATTCGTTAGTTTAGGTATAACAAAAAATACCGAACATTAACTTCATCCCAAATATCTACCATAGTATCTTTTAGAAGAAACTAGTGAACGTCGGATCTTAATCTAAGACGATACTATAAGAAACTCCATGTAACTGCGTAACTGCATAACCTCTTATAAGAAAAAGGTTAGTAATTAAAAAAGCATCATTGGTTTTTTAGTAAGGGATGAAATTAGCTATTTGACTAAATTGATCTATCATGATCATGATAGAATAATGACATCAAGTAGTCTATAGTAGTCCAAGCACGAAGTACATGGTTAAGTCAGTCCACTGTTGGCTTTATATCAACAAAGGTAAGTATTCCCCATAGGGCTCCTTCTTTCCTTTAGGTTTTTTGTAATATTAGCATCTCTCCAACACATGATTGACGTCCTTTATCATCCCAGGCCAAAGAAACACTCCTTCAATAGCTCGTAAGTCCTTTTCTCCCTTAAATGGTCTGCTAGTCCTCCAGTATGGGATTTTCGAACTAGAAGTTCATGTACTAAACTGTTCAGAATGCATAGCTAGCCTCGTTTATATAGATATCCATTAGCTCGATACTAACCATCCATAACTATCCCATTCTTACACTTTGCTTAGATAGGACCAAAGTATACGTCTTGTTCATAAAGCTTGGTTATCATTATGAAACCAAGTATCTTAGCTTACATCTAGGTGATTAGTACATGCTGTCATGATAAGGCATTTGCTACCGTCTTGGTATTACCCTTCTAGTAATTGATCACATATCTAAAATTAAGATAAAATTCGGATTTTTCAAAAATAAATATGCTAAAAAATTAAGACCTTTTTCTAAACTTTCTTTAATAAAATAAGTGGCTAATGATGTTAACTTGGTTGATTTTTGATATAAAATAAATAACCTATTAAAATTTTTATAAAAGGGAACTATAGTGGTAAGATTTCAATTAAATGGATACATAGGCACCAACAGGGCAACCGCATAGAAAAATAAAAAGATTATTTTCCCAAAAAATAAAAAATAAAAATGGAAAAATGTTAGGTGACATAATAAAAAATTTTGCTAAGAAATTGATTCTAAATTTGGAAGATTAAGATAGTAACTGTTTAGGTTTAAATATGTTAGCCACTAGACCCAAAATCTATGATTTTTCAAAAATCATTTTCTTTCACAAATTAGTGGTTAAGTACAGATCGTTCTATTAGTTTGATCCTAACTTACCCCTTTTTCTCGACTTTAGTCAAGTAATGGCTCTTAATTTGTAGAAAAACCTGATTATCCTTAATTCTTAGTTGACGATCCATATTAAATGTGTAATGCCTTAGGCCAAAAATAGTTAATAACTAAGCCAATAAATACTAATAGGCTCATTTCAACCGCTTGACCAAAAAGTTGCAATCATGCATTAATAAAGTATTCAATACTATGACCTTTCACAATCCATGTAGGACACTTAACTATAAGCTATCATAATCTCCCCACCCCTCTCCTCTTAAACACATGACATCTTCATTGTAAGACCTTACAATTGGGCTAAGATCTTTCCTCTTTTCAGTATTCAATTCGTACCACCCTTTACTTATAGGTTATTTTGGAAGCACACAAAGAGTTACACTTTGATGACACTCTCCACCCTTCTTAAACCTCTTTTCTAAATTGGAGCTAGACCCAAATTGTCCCCTTGCTAGCTGAGGGTCAATTATGATGCTATTTGTAACACTTTAAGCCAAAAAGCAGTGAATAGTCAAGTCAATAAATATTAATAAACCCATTTCAACTACTTGACTCAAGAGTTACAACTACTTGACATCATGATCTTATAAACTAGTTTAATAACCTCTCATAATTTTTTAGGGACACTTAACCATGGAGTATCATGAAGTAGGTATTAGGATTCAATATATTGGATTAAAGAAAATTAAACCAAAAATTAGGCTTAATAGGCTACCATTTAAAAGGTCAGTTGTAACCTACAACTTAAAGTAGGTCATTCGATCTATTATTGATAACTCGATTGAGACTCGATCGGGTTTCTTCCCTTTTTTAATTTTTGAGGTTGTGGATAGTTGATCACCACAAGTGGTGGGTTGAACAATCTACTTTAAGTTGTAGGTTGCAATAAACCTTTCAAAACGTAACTAGATCTCTTTCTTTTTTAATTTCTACAATTTTTTTCATTATTTTTTTAAATTTATTTAAGTAATATACATAATTACATTATTTACTTAGGTTAATTATTTGAACCAATCAAAGGCCAATGTGGTGGACATTCACAAAAATTTAAGAGCTTTAGATAAGGTTCAATTTTGTAAAGTTTGTTAAATGTCTAAATAGAAAAAGAAGATATTTAGCACTCAAATAAAAAAGGGTTCAATTTGTAAATTATATTACCCCCAAATTTATTTATGTATTCTAAATACTTAATTATTTTTATCATAATGTCAATTTGTCTCGTATTAAGGTTATATATACAAGGAAAGATTGTATGGTTTTACATTTATCTCAAGCTTTGTTTCCACAAATTGTTTCAAGGCCCTATAACTTTTACTTTAGCATACATTTTCTTCTCATTATGTTAAAGAGCTATTATACCATTGGTTTCACTGTATACTTAGAGATAGTCAAGAGGCGATAAAGAAAAAATCCACACATTTCCGCACCTAATGAGATGGATTTGAGGATGTTATACCATGGTGAGGTAGTAGCCAAGATAACAACTCCCTAGACTTTAACTTATGTAAGGATATACTCTCTAAAATTTTAAATATTATGATTGACCCCATTAAACTTTGATATATTGATACTCAAAAAATTTTAACCTTAGTGGAATCACTCCAAACTTATTAAAATGTACTTTAATACCCTCTAAACATTAAACTTATTGTGTTTCTTTGCACTCAAAGCAAGTGCTCTTTATATTGCTAATTTAACAACGTTTATAGAGGTTTATAAACTACATTTGAAAGCTTAGAGATATATCTACATTTAGATCAAAGTATACAACATATTTGGTTAACTTCATAAAGGCATAATATAATAGCTATTCTGTGATATTTCTTAAAGATGGAGTAATGGAATTCTAACTAGATGTGCCTTTTGGTATAACAATTTAGAGTTCATCAAACTAAAGTTAAGTATGTTCAGAAGAGAGAAGTAGGTGATCTCTTAGGAAGTAATGAGACTAGGAATTAAATTGTATGGCATAACATATCAAAGTGAATAATACTTTGATGAGAGGAGTTCCAGTCGAGTCTCTACAGATTCTTTCCTTAAAGACTTCTTTCTATTTTTAGTAAGTGAAATTGGTATTCCGCCAATACTACAAAATAGGGAATCATAGTTCCTTCATAGGACTAACAGAATAACTATTTTTTGGTCTTTTTGAACATATTCCCACATTTACTCATGAAACCTTAAATAACTTATAAGGTATAACTATTACTTTTCTAATCATTCCTTATAAATTGCAATTTTATTCTTACTTTGTTTCATTCTACAGACCAAATGTATCACTAGTGTGAGATTGTGGTAAAAACAATATGATTGAGGTCCAAAAATTTTTATTTAAAAAAAAATGGTTTCTTAAATGTAAGCTTAAAAAATATATATCATGTAGTATATATGTTATAAATAACTATAAAAAAAAAAGAGAGAGAAGAAGAAGAAGAAGAAGAAGAAAAAAAGAAATACTACAAACATACAATATAAAACAATGCCTTCACCTCAGTTTTTAACACATGTAGGGGGCTAATAATTTAGGATCCACTTTGCAAGATCCAAAAATGACACTACACAATTTAAATGAATTTGTGTGCAGAACAAATTGATATAGGACATAAACAGATTTGACCCATCTAAACCCATTCAAATTCATGTTCAGGTTCGTATCTAGCTCCCAACCCACTTATGAAACCATTTGTTAAACACTTCTCATAAACATGTTTTAGGTTTAATTCACGAACTCATTTAAGTTAATAATGTTTAAAATATTTTATTTTATATTTTATCTAAGCATCACTTTGGTTAAAGATGGAGGGTTTTAACTTTTAGTTTTCAAACTCTTTTTAGCCACAAGTCATTATACTAGACAAATGAAAATCTCTCTCATATTTGTATGTTTTTTTTTTAAATAAATCTTCTTCCCAAGTTAGTCATCTCAATTAAATGTATGAGATTCTTATTATATATTTTTCTTGCTACATCAGAGTGTAAATGGGGAAAAAGCTATAGATTTGATTTTTGTTTTTCTATCATTACTTGGCTCACCTACCTTTTTTAATGTTCATTTTGGTTTGTTTTATTGTGTATGCATTTCTTTTTTTTTTTTTTTTAAGATTATTGACCATGGAAAAGACAATCCTTGAGAAATGTCTAATGTAGACAAATGATTGGGAAGTCTTAGTGCTATTTTGGTCTATTTTGTATATTTAAGGATATATTTTATTGGGCCATTTTGAAAAGTATCAATTACATATAAAAATGAAAGAAGATAGGATTTAGGGTTTAGGGTTTAGGGTTTAGAATTTTAAATTCTATAAATACAAATGACTTAGGATCTTGGCATTTAATATGAAATTACAACTCAAACAAAAGTTTTAGTGAAATCAAATCTCATCAAAAATAGAAAATCCCTAACAATGTTGATTTCCAAGTTCGTAACATAGTTAGGCATTCATCTCATTCTCATTTGGACAAAAATAGTTTTTTTTTTTTTCGAAGTTAAAGGATCTCTAGATCAATGCATGCCTTAGATTAAAGATTTTTTCTTGTGCTAATAACACAAGGAAGACGTAGTACTTTCATAGCGTTACAAAATTTTCTCACTCATAGCTAATTGATCTTTTAGATTTTCCATGCACTAATTAATGCATTTCATAACATATTCATTCCAATTAAGTGCTTAAGCCTATAAGATAATATGTATACATATCATCAAGTAAGGAAATCATAAATTGGTGCAGATTCTAACTTATTAAAAAAGGCAACTTGACAGCTTACATGAATCCATCTAATAGACAATAAAAGAAGCATAATTCAAAGTACAATTTTGTTAACAAATGGCTAAGCACTTGTTAATTTATAAATGGGTACAACACAACACAATATATGTTTATTAAATGAGTGGGGTTATAAGTTTATGTTTTTATACATAATTCATAAACGAATCATGTTATAATTTAGGTTTTCCAAATAAGAACTTTAGATATAAAAATAAAATATAACACGAATTGCAAGCATTAGATGGAATACTCTCTTCTTTTCTATTCTATACAGACCAAACTTCACCCATCTTACTCTTTTCTTTTCACTAGTTCAAAGGCATAAGGGCCAATCATTTCTTACCCTATTTTAAATCATTTCCCATCCTATTTTAATTCAACATGGGCTTTAATTTTTGTAAACACCACGTCCTTGTCCTACTCCTATGTACTTTAATCTCACCTTCAAGAACTAATGACAACCTATTTTCTTAATTTCAAAACTCTAGTCCACGTGTGTTGTTCGAAGCTTCTCAAATCTTTGTGTTTTTTTCTTCCACCATACCTAACCCTATTCTTTCCTAGCCAATTAGAGTCTTCTAGGCCCAATTAAGTTGGCACTCCTCATTTATATTTATTTGATGGAAAATTATGTTCAGGCTATCTGATTTCTTCACCCCACTTACTACTTAGAATATAAATTGAACTGAACGTGGCCTTCTTTAAAAGACTACCTAGCCTATATCTCCATATATGTATATTTTTAAATTGGCTTGCCTACATGGCTAGATTGAACTTACAGGATGTTAAATAATGTAATTCATTTATTGCTAACAGCTTTATGTTACTTGGACTTGATAGACAAAATTGTATTTCAAAACTGATGGAGTTAACAACCCAAGCTAGAAAATGTTGATGATATCAGAATTCTTTCTTTCTAGGATTGTAAATAAGTCAAATTAAAAATAACATTATACTAAACTTTATCTTTACATGAAATTTTAAAACTAAAAATTTGCTTGAACTTAATTATAGAATTTTGAGTTCAAATTCGATCTTAGCTCGATTAAACTTGTTTAAATTAGATGTTTTTAAAAATATTTTGCTTTGAATTAAAATGATATTGATATAACAATTCAACTAACTTGATTCAAGCCTAATTAGACTCACGATCTAAATGAATCAAGCACCACAAAAATTGAACTGGACTTAATAAACTACTCAAATTGATTGAACTCAAGGTTACCCCTTTTTATATTTTAGGTTGAGGGTGGAGGGGGAGGGGGAGGGGGAGGGGGTAGGGGGTTGTTGGGGGCCGTAAGAAAGTAACTTTATTAAATAACTTGAAACATCAATAATATTATCATGCAATTTATAGCATGTATCAGCACACAGCAAACAAGAATAATGAGATGGGAGATTTTCATCTTTGAATATGATGCTTGTCCACTTCTTTCCTTGGTAACAACCCAAGTTGCACAAGCATTAGCCTTATGAGAAACTAAATTAAAAGAACAGTCTAAAAAACAAAAGGCCAATCTCAAATATCCTTGACAATAGTTTTAACTTTCCGTGAAGATTTACGGCTATTCAAGATACTCGCATGAACTAGAGAGTTGTCTAACTCAACAATCACCTTTTGTCAATTGTTAGATATACCAAAGCTTGTCTAACATCATAAGCTTCCACTGCTTTTACATCTAAGAAGGAATACGTACTAGCAAAGTAGCAATAAGTTGACACGAACTATCTTAAGCTTGGCTTAATTGTTGTTGAATTGAACTGGAGTAGAAAATCCAACTAAGCTTAGTAGCCTATGAGTAGGTTCAACTCATTTATACTTACTTCTCCTCGAATTAGTGCATTAGGTGGTTTCTATCTTCTACAATGGAATTAAGCACTAATAAATCCCTTTTGAATTGAAGGACCTAGCAATATTATGAAGTGTCATTACGGATTATGGGGGTAATGGATATCAAATTAGGCAAAAAAGATAGGCTATGTAAATTCAAATTTTTGTATAAACTTTATATATAATGAAAGTCAACATAACATTACCTTTACTTTTTGCTTTATTTAATACTTTGAAATCAAAATGTAGGATTTTAGGGGTTTTTAAGGTGCAATAACTAAAAATTGACCATATATGACTAATCTTAATTGTTTATTAACTGTAATCTATAAAACAAAAAAATAAAGGAAAAAGAAAGATAACTTTAGATTATTAATTCTAATATAAAAACTTGATTAAGTTCTAATGAAAACTAAAATTTCAAAGAAAAGGGAAGAATGGATATATGAAAGCAAAAATAAAAGAAAAGGAGAAGTAGCATAATATATATAAATAAAGTTGATAACTTTCTTCTAATGGAAAACAAAATTTCAAAGGAAAGGAAGAGCATATTTTAGAAAAGAAAAACTAAAGGAAAAAGGCAAAGTAATTTTTAAAAAACGAAAAAAAAAAGAAAAAAAGAGAGAGAAAATATCACCTTTTAAACCCATTTAACCTGCTATATTAAGTTAAAAGTGACTAGTATAGTTAGTTTTAATTGACTACACTCTACACCTTAAAAAATCTCATAATAGTTGATAAATAAAGTGCTTTAAGAAATATGTTGGAATTGATTTCAGATAGCATATTGTCTTGAATTTGGTTATTATAACTATTTGTTTCTTCAAAATGACTAATTTAATTTATTCTAAGGTTTTATTTGTGTAGCATACCACTCTTAGACTCAGTTAGTCATGTTGGATTGTGCTCACATTAAATTTTATCTTTCTTTTCTTTTCTTTTCTTTTTTTTTATTTGTGTAAAACCTTGATCTTCGACCAACTACCTTGAATTTGGAGCAAATGGTCATTCTTTTCAAGACATGGCATTAAGAAGGTATAGTTAGGCAAGTAGGATTATTAACCTATTATCGATAACTCGAGTAGTGACTTCTACCACACATCAAGAATTTGGAAATAAATTATTTAATATATAAAGTTAATAATATGATGGAAAATGGCATTTCAAGGACATGTATATTCATTATATATACATGTTACCTTAAGTATATACGAGCAAGCTAATATATTTATTATTGAATATATGTATATTGTTACACTAAACTAATATAGTTATGAAGGACTAATATGATGGGAGGACCCAAATATTTGGAAAAACAAGAAGAAAAATATAAAATTACTAAAAATTTAAAACTAATAAAAAAATAAAATAAATAATCTTAAAAATTAAAAATAAAAATTTTAATATAAATATAATGTACATAATAATATAAATTTAATATATATAATAATGTAAATATAATGTATATAATATATAAATGTAGACTTAGGTTGAACTGGCTACCCTATGGCCGAAGGTAGCTAGTTTTCTTTTTTTAATTTTTTGAGCATTTTTCTTTTTCTTTTCAATTTTCCTCATTTTTTTAATAAATTATATGATTATATATATTATACTCATATTAAAAAATTTCTTTTTAATCTTTTTTATTTTTAATAATTTTTCTATTTCTTTTTTTAATTTTTTAGTAATTATATATATTTATTTCTAGTTTTTTATATTTATTTATATTTAAAAATACATGTCATCACTACATATCTACCACATGTATGCTATGTAAATACCAAGTGGCAGATAATGGATACATTAGCTAATATAAATGGTGTTATAACAGCAATGCCTTATTTTAAAATAATGATCTCTCATTTGAACTCTGTAAAACGTTGATTCTCTATTTAGAGAAATAACCAATGTTAGGAAAACAATGGAGATGCTTCATAAGTTTGCTTAAACACGATACACATGAATGCCCAAAGGTCCATTATTGCATTTCAAAAAGGTAGGGATAGCAACTCAAGATAGAAAAGGTTGATAATATTGGATTCCTTTTGTATAGGGTTGTAAATAAGTTAAATTAAAACGATATAGTTTTTAGTATGATATTTACCTTTACTCCAAATTTCAAAGATCAAGTTTAGTTTGAACTTGATAAAGTTTAGAATTTTGAGTTCAAACTATGCTCAACTTAATCATACTTGATTAGACTTAATGTTTCAAAGAAAAAAAGAAATTCTTTAAATTAAAATGATATTAATATATAAACCTAACTAACAATTAAATTTGACTCAAGTTCGATTAGACTCTTGAGTTAGTTGAACAAAATATTATGAAACTCGACTCAACTTAATAAATTATTCAAATTGATTAAATTTGAGCTTGACTTAGCTATTATTGAATTGAATTTGATTATCAAGCTGAATTGAAGTGACATATAAGTAATTTGGAGTCATTTACACCTAATTTGGCTCAAATTAGGGCAATAGGTTTTTTCTACCTTCTATAAGTAAAATTAAGTATCAATGGATCCCTTTTGAACCATAAGGACCTTGCAACAATAGGGAGTGTCATTAGGGATTATGGGGTTAATGGATGTCAAGCTAATCTAAAAAGGGAGGCTTTGCAAATTCAATCATTGCTGAATCATGGGATGTCGTATTAAGAATTAAATCAACTAATAAATGCAATTTATAGGGAGATGATAATTCTATTAGTTTGCCTTCATTCTTGTAAGATTATATTGATTGGGATACCAATGTGTAAAACATCCTCATTTTTATAGGGAAATCAGCAAGGTAGTAAGTTGTTTGACTCATGTAAGATATTTTCTCAACTTTGTTTAAGAAAATCAATTTATTAATTGAACTTGTAACTTGTCAAATATGGCATTCATTAATAAGGGACATAGATCTTTGGTTTTAGAAGAAAGTAAGGGAAAATTGACATATTACCTCAGAGTAATGGGATATTTATTGGAGCTTACTTTTTCTATTATGGAAAAATTCACTAGAAGTTGAAGTTTATATTGATTCATTGGTTATTGTGCACATGTAAAATTATCTTGAAGATCCTAAATTGAAATATTACAATATGATAGAAATCATATATCTTATCATTGTTGCATGAAGATTTTTATTATTTTTATTTGTTTTATTTTATTTTAGGATATCATTTACTAGTTGTTGACAGTAGTTTTCTATCACTTGGGCTTTGGAGGCCTAAGCCCACTATGATGCTAGGATAGTCACAAGTAGTTAGCCTACCCTTTACGAGCCCAATAGAGAGCCCAAAAGTTTCCTCTTCCTCTCCTAGCCTAAGTTTCATGCCTTTGTTTGGGCAAGCCCCAAGTAAGGGGAAGTTGTTTGTGTTTACCCTTCATAGAAGATCATAATCGAAGAGCTAACAAGGCTATGAGATGAGCACTTCTTTTGCTCTCCGCCTACCTTTCTCTCTCCTCTTTAATTGTCAAATGACATCTTGTCGGGTGGCTTACTACCTAGCTATCGAAGCTAAGGTAGTCATCTACTAGCCATGGGACTGGCCCATCAATCCTTACATGTGACAGTCAATATAAAGGGTACTGTCCCATCAATGTAGGTAGCACCGTCCCTTTGGAGCAAGCATTCGCCATTCTCGTCATGACATATGCCTAAAATTGTACTTTCACCTCTAAACCTATAAATATCAGTTAGACCCTCATGTAACAGAGAAGACTTTTTTAAACCCGATTCCAAGGCCTAAAACCTCAAATTTGGAATACTCTATCTCCTGGGAACTACTCTTTTCCTATTCCTAATACTTTATTTTTTGCTCCTTCTCCACACTAACTTAAACATTGGAGGGCCTTTATTGGCTCAGTCATAATGGGGTTTTTATAGGTACGGCTCAATTACAATCCATGAATAAATCAGAATTGACCAAATGGACTCACCTCCTCGTGATAAGAATAATATCACCACCAGTATTATTTTATTATTTATCAATAATTAGAATTAGGTTATTTAAGGTTTTATTATTATCAATAGCTGTTACCTATTTGCCCCTAAGGTCGTTAAGGGTTCCTATAAATACATTATTGTGATATGTTATTCAATTAACGAATTTTCCATATTGAATCAAGATCTTTGTAAGAGCCTCTTCTCTATAAATCTTTCTTTAAGTTAATTGGTTGTGCATAATATCAACTGATTTAAACTAAAATCCCATTTAATTTCAATTAAGCATAATATCAATTGGAATTAAACAAAACCCAATTCAATTTGTTAATTGGTATGTTGTATCCAATTTATAAATTGTCCATATCCTTTAAAATTTCCCCTGTTTCTTATACTAAAAACCCATAAAAATAAGTAAAAACATTAAAGCACAAAAAAAAAAAAAATCTAATCTTTATTGCTTTGTAGTTATTTGCTTCCACGTGTTCAACTCATCATATTATAACGTTATAACAACTTGTAAGGAAAAGATATCCAAATTAAAGGAGGTTAGGATTGAAAGCGTCATCTTAAGATCTTTGCTGGTAAGGGTTTGAGTGAGATTGGGCTTCGTGCGTGTGAACCTAAAAAAGAGAATAGTGCCTAAGTTAGTCAAGTATTTGGAGAGTATGAGTACTCAAACAATATATAGGCTCAAATGCGTAAAGTATCAAGTAGTTTACCGTTAGGTGATAGTCTTATATTTGTAGAGGAATGGTATCGGCAGTTAAAGAGGAGTTAGTAGGCAAAGCTACATCCACAAGTGTTGGAGAGTAGGATTATAGTGTTTAACATGTTTCACATATGTAGATGGTGGTTGTTAACTTAGTCTTTCAACCTTATCCAGAGTCTTTTAGCCGTTAGAGGCCTCCTATAGTTGGACAGGTCATGTTCTAAGCCTAAGTTGAAGGTAACTTGTCATAAGCTGTGAGTCTTATTAGGTTGGGACGGGCATGAGGAGGCCATGTCCAAAAGGCCATATTAACACTTGCACCCCTACCCCGTGCAGTCTTATTAAGTCAAGGAGAAAGGAAAGATGGGCTTCTTAAGTATGTAGTCAATTTGACCTAGAGGTGTCTATGTTAATGGTGTCGTATTGACGCGGCAATGATGGAAGTCTAAGTTAGCGAAAGGCTAAGGTGATGGCGTTTGAGCTAGCAAAAAGTTGGGGCGAAGACATCCAAGTTGAGTGACACTAGGGTTGAGCAAGTGTAACATACCTGAATAGATTGCCTTCGGGGCAGAGGTGAGGACAACAATTTCGAGGTGGAATGTAGGAGGTCGAACTTTTTAATGTGATGTAGCAAGTGTAAGAGTAGTTGGCCCTCCGTTAACTTAAAGCAAAGCGTATGTATGTCGAGTTGAATAGGCGAACCAAGGTGGAGACATCATAGCTTGAGCTAAGTGCTCTAAACTAAGGAGAGAATACAATGGGTTGTGTATCTCATGGTAGAATCGCAAGGTAGAGGAGTTGAATAGACGGGGCCAAACTGAGTTAACCATTGCTCAAGCAGATGCAATCTATTCGATCAGAGGCATAATGTTGTTAGAGTGTTGAACAAGTTTTCTTGTGGAAGTTATGGGGACCTATGGGTAACTTCTTGTGGAAGTAACCTTTTGAATTCTTATTTTATGGTGCCCATTTTCAATACATTTAATGTGATGTGATAAGTGTCCTATTACAAAAGACTTGCTTACGGTTGCATACATTTTATCTTTTGAATGTGGCTATTCGATCAAAATTGACTCCACGCATTGGCATCGCAACATTTCAAGGGATTTGTATTTATATGAATCCTTATAATAGTCGATACACTTTCTAAAGCGTTTGGTCTATAAATACTATAACTGTTTAGAGAGAGTACCTTTTTGCAACTTCCTTACTTCTCCTTGCAAACTTCACTTTCTCTTTTCATTAATCTTCTTCGAAACTCTATCTCTTGCAAACTTTTCTTCAAAGTTCTTCATTCCTTTTTGCTTCTTCATTAACATGCCGAATACAGGTGAGATGCCATCAGATGTGTCAAAGTATAACATTACTAACTTTGAGACCATGAGGAGTGTTCCTCCCCTTGAAGGAGAGTACGAAGTAACATCACTTCAACAACTAAATGATGCCATTAGGATGGTGGTGGAGGCATTGGATAAGACGAGGTTCATTAGTGCCATTCCAAGGGGAGTTTATGTATATGCTCTCTTGCTAGCAGCCAGAGATTTGTTCAAGGCGCTTAGGATAAGTGAAGGTTCGAGCAATTGAGTTAAGGGGAGTAAGGCCTTTGCTCCTAACTGGGTTTTGAGAAACTTCATAGTTGAGTTGATTCTAAGTTGGACAATACGGCTGCTAAGGAGGGAGGGGAGGGTGTCCTTGTTGACAAGGAGGTGTTTTGCTGTGTTTAAGAAGTGTTTAAAGTACGGGCAACGCCTTCCTCTAAGTAACCTTGAAAAAGAGCTCTTTAACTTCCACCGATGTAATTTGATACAAGTCCCTCCCAATGGGTGGAGGGTATTGAAGGCCTTCTAGGGACCTTATGAGTACCTAGTGATAAGGGCCACCATTAAGCTCTTTAAGCACTTTTTCATGTGGAAAAAGCTTAAGTAGGTGGCCATACCTCCAGCCTCATTCAAGGAAGAAGCTATTCTATAGCCTCACAGACTTTATTAAGGGCTAGTAGGACCACCACTTAGTGGTTGAGCTGCCAGAGGAGGTAGACTTCTAGATAAGATGGATCAAACTAGTTCGAAATAGGGCCTAGAAGGAGCTTGGGCCTAGTGATGCTAAGGCTGTGAGAGAGATTCAGGCCTTCATGGCCCTTAGAAACAGCTATGAAATGAACATCATAAAGATAGTAGAGAGATACTTCAAGGATTTGATCTTTGAGCTCTTCCTCAGCATGAAAAAGGTTATAGTAAAGAAGTGGATAAAAGGTATAGGTTCGTTTTTAATGAACGGCTTCATTTGTCATATTAGTGTGTATAAATTTTTGCTTCGTCTGATATCCTTTTTAAGAGAAATATTGGGGGGGGGGGGGGGGGGGGGGGTTAGGTTGTAGTCTTCCTTGTCCATGCTGGTTACAATGGAGTTAGTGAATGGTGGTGCTTTGTACTTTATCTTTGTTTTGTTTTCTTTTTCTTGATTACTCATTTGATTCTTTATAAGCAAGAGATTGGCTGGGGAGATTCCTCATTCCTCAACAGCTGAGCTGATAAGGTATCGCTATGCCAGGTCAAAACCAACCATGAAGGCCTCTAACCTTAAGGGCAAGGTTGTGGGGCTAATGTTAAGGGCTGAGGAGATTAGCATGGTCAAGCCTACTACTCTACCTTAAGGGATTTCTCTTGGTCCCTAAATAGAGTCGTTAGCTGTTGAGCTGGTAGGTATGGTCCTTCCTTCCACTGCCTCCGTCTCCACCTCTGTACCTATCATTATGGAAGACGAAACCGTCGACATCGACGAGCCGACTGTGATGATGCTTTCCTTTCTTGAAGGGTGAGGAGGAGGGGGTCAAAGCCAATACCCTATTTGGGATAATTGAGCAAAAAAGAAAGTCTCCCAAAATTGTTGGGGAAATGGCACTTGAGGCGAAGAAGCAAAAGCCGATAGGGAAGGAGCCCTTGAGCCAGGCGACTTGGTATAAGTAACCGATGGCTCATCCCTACAAGTGTATCAACAAGCCTAGGGATGAGTTTTTTTGATGTCCTTAACAAGTTTAGGTTCTGAGGGATTGAGTTGGAGTAGTTTAAGTACTTATCGTATGACTCTCGGAATGAGGAGCTCCGCCTTCACCAATCTAAAGCCAAAAACAAGAGGGCTAGGGGGAAGCTTTTAAGGCCGAAACGGGAGATTCAAGGCAACGATATTGCATTAAGACATCGGAATCTTAGCTATTAGGCTTCAATGGGGTCTCACACCCCCAACAATTGGGCTATCCTTGAGGAGCTGTTAAGGGTAGGAAGAGGCGCTCATTTGGTAAATACACCTTCGTCTTTCACAATTGATATCCTTCATTGTCATTACTGGTCTAATCTCTATTTGTATTTCTTTGCAATACCATGGTTAGGTATTGCTCCAACTTAATAATTATGACACCTTGCAGAAAGAGGTAAAGGAATTTCGAGTGACATTGTCTAATGTTGAGAAATGCTTGAAGGAGGTAAAGTCCTCTTCTAATAAGTATCTGGATAAGTTCATCAAGGCTAACTAGTGCTTGCGCTGCTCTTATGTACAAGTGGTTAAGCTCAAGGCGAAGCTGTAGGATGTAGAGCGGGAAAGGAACGCTACTGAAGAGAATGCTAGGGAGGCCAATGACATGCAGGCTTAGCTTAAGGACAAGCAAAGGACCAAGGCTTAACTCTCTTAGAAGTTAGATAAAGAGAGGAGAGTCAAGGACGAGCTTGAGAAGGAGAATGCTGAGTTGAAGGCATTAGTCTCTAAGCTACAGACCGAGTTGGCGATAAAGGCATCAAAGTGTGATAGTACCAAAGCTACATCGTTGAGGTTGGCTAGTTAAAAGGTTGGACTAAAGCAATGAATCAAGGAACTTTAGATGTTAGCTTTAGAGATAAAGGAGATTATCTCCAAACTAAAGAGTAGGGAGGTGCTCAGGGATGCCATCGCTAAGAAGGTCATTGTTGACTTTTAGAAGATGGACTAATGGTTGGAAGAGTTGCAAGATATCTCCACTATGTACGCTTAATACACCAAGAACGGGGTGCTCTCCCATTTTCCCAAGCTCGACCTAAGCTTTTTGGGTATTCCAAATTCCCTAACTTTTTAAGAGAGGAGGACGGCTTAAGCCTAACAAAGAGAAGTTACTCAAGTAGCTACTAAGGTTTGAGGCACCCCTTTTGCTATTAGGGTTAGCCAAGACACTTCTACATCTACCTCTGCCTTGGAAGCTTAGCAGGAGGTCACTTTTGAGAGTACTTCGTAGGGTGATCAAGATTGAGGTGATCATCCTGCTAACCTAAGTCAACAGCTTTCAGTCCCTTTTGTAACTTGAAGCCAAATATCTTAAAGGCCATTAATGGATCAACCCTCCAAGCAAATTGAAGTGCCAGATTTTTTGGAGCTACCAGAGCTTGTTGATTCAAAGTAGTAGTTATCGCCTTCCCTATCTTATACTTCAGGTTGGGATGTTGACCTTAATTTTGTATTTCCTTTACTTTAGTAATGGAATTTGAATTTCTTCATGTACTTTATTTTATGTACTTTGACTTTTGTTGAATGCTTTTCACTTTCTTGCCCAGTTTATTGTAACATGGTTTAGTACTTAGTGTATAAGGGGTATTATCCCTTGCCTAAGCTATTTTAGGGGAGTTTGGTCAGTGACGTTCCGAATTGCCCAATAAGTGGGAGTTCCTCCAAGTAAGGGTTATTTCTTCTTACTAAGGTTACCCAAGGGGGGTCAAGTCGGTAGTATTCTAACCCGTCTAGTAAGTAGGAGTTTCTTAAGGTAAGGGTTGTTTCCCTTTATTGTGGTTACTCGATAGGGTCAAGTCAGTGGTGTTCTAACCTACCCGGTATTTGGGAGTTCCTTTGGGTAAGGGGTGTTTCCCCTTGCTAAGGTTACTTAAGAGGAGTCAGGTCAATGGCATTTTTAACTGTCCAGTAATTAGGAGTTCCTCTAGGTAAGGAGTTTTTTCCCTTACTAAGGTTACTCAAAAGGGGGTCAAGTTAGTAACATTCCAACCTACCTAGTAAGAGGGAGTTCTTTTGGGTAAGGTGTGTTTTCCTTAGCTGAGGTTACCCGAGGGGGGAGGGGGGTCAGGTTGGTAGTGTTCCAACCTGCTCAGTAAGTAAGAGTTTCTCAGGGTAAGGGCTGTTTCCCCTTACTAAAGTTTTTTTAAGGGAGTTAGGTCGGTGGCCTTCCGGCCTGCTTGGTAAGTGGGTCCATTCACCCTTTGGGGGTTAGGACTTTATATGAGAGAGAGAGAAAAAGAAGTAAACGTAGATAACTCATGAGAAACGAAATTTTCATTCATAATTTTGAAATGATTTACATGATTATACACTAATCAAAATAAAGTCAAAGGTTTCGGTATTCTATGTACGTGAGATGAGCTCGCTGTCCAGTCTTTCTAATCTATGTACTCCATTCCCCAAATTTTCTCTAACTTTAACCAGGTATTCTCGATTAGGGGCCAGCTTACCTTATCCTTCTCATGAACCTGTGGCCTCTAGCTTTCAACAAACTAGGTCACTAACCTTGAATTCTTTATGTCTGACCTTTTGATTGTAATATTTAGTTGCTTGGTACTAGCAAGTAGTTACCTAAGTTACAGCGAAGTCTCTAATTTCTTCGATAGTACGGACGCTGGCTTGCAGTAAGGACTCATTAAGGATAGTGTTAAAGCTTTGAGTTCGGATATTGGGAAGCTCAAGCTCGATAGGGAGGACTACCTTCGACCCAAAAGTTAGGTAAAAAGGGATTTCTCTCATGGAGGTGTAGTGGGTAGTCCTATACCCCCACAAAATGTTGGGCAGCTTGTCTACCCTAGCGCCTTAAGCTTAGTCCACTCTCTTCTTCGGGCTCCTAAGGATGACTCAATTAGTTGCCTCAACCTGGCCATTTGATTGAAGGTAGGCAAACAACATGAAATGTGGCGTGATGTGGTGAGCGGCGTATAACTCTTTGAATTTGAGGTTATCAAAGTGATGCCTATTATCCATGATGAGGGCATAGGGGTTCCCCAGATCGGGAGAGGACATTATTCTGAACAAAGGATTCAATAATCCTCTTAGTAATCTTTGCCATGGCCTTGACCTACTTAGAAAATTAGTCAATGGCGATAATGATGAACTATCAACCTCCTAAAGACTTAGGGAAGGCATTAAGAATATTGATGCCCTACTGGGTGAACAACTACAAACTAGTTAGGGACATAGCTGATGAGGGCATGTTTCTGGCATTAGGAGAACTTCTAGGCTACGGCCTTAGCATCTTGCCTCATGGTAAGCCAATAATATCTGAGCTGTAGAGCCTGGATGTAGAGGGATTGGGATTGATTGTGGTTGCTGCATACTTCAGCGTGCAACTCTTCCATAATATGCTGGTCCCCTTCTTCTCGGAGGCATTTGAGTATGGGGAGGCTAAGCCCCTTACGATACAGAGTGCCATTGACCAACGCATAGTTGGTGGCATGGTATCTTAGTTTCTTCACTTCTCTTCTATTCTCTGAGAGCATGCCCTACTCCAAGTAACTCTGGATGTGATCCATCTAGCTCAGCTTTGATGTTGATGAGGTAAGTTTAAGGACTTCCGCTGAGCCCAAAGTTATGCTCTTTTCCAGCAAGTACACAATGAAGATCTTCCTATCCTTCACCTCTGGCTTTTATATCCCTGTAGAGGCGAGCTTGGATAGCCAATCCACTATAGTGTTTTCAAGTCGGGGGATCTTCGTGATGGTCCACGAAGGAAACTTAGTTAGAAAGCTCTTCACCTTTTCTAAGTACCTTACCATAGTGTCATCCCTAGCTTTATATTCACCTCAAACTTAATGACAACTAGCATAGAGTCCGAGAACATTTGTAAATGTTCAATGTCAATCTCCTTAGTTAACTTGAGACCGGCTATTAGGGCCTCGTATTCGAATTCGTTGTTGTTGGTGTCAAACCCAAACTTAAGGGTATAGCAAACTATGATCTTGTGTTATCCAGTTAGAATAAGACCCTTCCCTCCACCCCTCGAGGTGGATGATCCATCAATGTGGAGAGTCCACATCGGTTTGTCATCTCCTAATGGCACTTCCTCCTCTCCTATATATGCAACCACAAAGTTGGCCAGCGCTTGTACCTTATAGGTCGTTCGTAGTTGATATTGGATTTCGTATGCGCTTAGCTCCATCGCGTACTTTATTATCCGTCCAGATGAGTCCGATTTCTACAACATAGTATGTAGTGACTGGTCTATAAGCACAATGATCTGGTGCACTTGGAAGTAAGGCCTTAGCCGATGTGCTAAGATGATGATGGCTAAGGCAAACTTTTCTGCTTAAGTGTACCTGGCTTTAAGCCCTTAAAGGATATGGCTAACGTAATATACGGACCTATGCTCTCTCACATGTGCTTTGACCAGTACAAATGAGGATGCTTGGTTGCTCACAGCTAAGTATAAATACAGGTCCTCCCATAGAACAGGCTTGAAGAGGATAGGAGGGTATACAGGGAAGTCTTATAGTTGCTTGAAGGCTGTTACATACTTAGGAGTCCATTCAAAATACTTAAGATTACTAAGGTTTTTGAAGAACTCAGCGCATCTATTTATGCTCTTAAAGACAAGCCTAATTAGCGTGGCCATCATATCGATGAGCTTTTGCATGTCTCGGGTTGAGGTAGGGGGCTTCATCTCCTTGATAGCATGTATCTTTTCAAGGTTAGCCTTAATACCCCTCTAAGTGACCAAGAAGCCAAGCAATTTGCCTAAGCTGACCCTAAACATGCACTTTCAAGGGTTCAACTTCATGTCGTGTCTTCTCATATGGTCAAAGGCTTCTTGAAGATCCTTGACATTATCACTAGGCTACTTGCTCTTAACAATCATGTCATTAATGTATATCTCCATTTCACGCTCGATCTTAGGCTTAAACAACTTTTCTACCATCTGTTGAAATGTTGCCCCGGCATTGTTAAGGCCAAAGGGCATGACAATTTTGTAGTATATGCCAAAGTCGATGGCAAAGGAGGTATGGATTTCATCCTTTGTGTCCATCTTTATTTGGTTGCAACCCAAGAAGGTGTCCATAAAGTTTAGGGCATGTTTTGAAGTGGAATTAACTAGCTAATCGATCTTAAGGAGAAGGAAACAGTCCTTCAGCTAGGCTTTATTGAGGTCAGTATAATTAACACACACGTACCACTTCCTGGACTTTTTCTTGACTAACACTACATTTGCTAGCCAAGTTAAGTACTTCTCCTTCTTCACGAATCTAGCCTTGAGCAGCTTTTATACTTTTTCCTCAATTGTAGCTTGCCTCTTCGAGGCAAAGTGCCTCTTTTTTTATTTGACAAGCAACACGGTAGAGTCAATATTGAGGCTATCGGTTACCAAGTCGGGGGAGATCCCAAGCATATCCGATGTCGACCATGCAAACCTATCTAAGTTGGTTGTAGAAGGGTAACTATCTCTTCCTTCACCTTAGAAGGAATCTCGATCTTGATCTTAGTAGTTTAGTCAGGAGAAAAGCCAATCTGTACTTCTTTAGTTTTTTCGCTCGGTTTGCCTTTCTTAGTCGGCTTCTCCTGCCAACCGATCTCTAGAGCTAAGACTTCATCTGCTCTAGCAGCCCTAACATAGAGTTCTTAAGAGAGCTTTTGGTCCCATTTACAAACTCCCACCTCAATGGAGGTTGGGAATTTGTCCTTCAGGTGAAGGGATGAAGTGATGACCCCAAACACATTTGTAGGTCCTGTGTAAGATATCAAAAGAGGGGGTAAATTGATAGTTTTTGCAAAAATGAACCTTTTCAACTTTTAAAACAAATAGCCTCTTAATAACTTAAATGGCATGACAAGTTGTTAAAGATTAATTGTTTAACTTTATGTGCAACACAAGTAATAAAAATCAAAAACCAAATAGAGTAGAAAGAAAGAAGATCAAGCAATCAATTTATAGAGTTTTGGCCTTTTGCCTACTGTTCTCTTCCAACTCTACTACCGGGGACCCAATCCTCCTCACTGGTCCAATCTTTTCACTAAACAAAAACCAATCAAAGGTTACAAAGATATCTAGGTGCTTCTCTGTCCTATCTCACTTGCTCTTCCTAAACCAAACACATGACACAGAAAACTCCCTAACCTCATACATACTCAATTACACTATCAATAATGTTTACAGAGAAAATGAGACAATACAATCAAATAATTCTTTACAACATTTGCACAAATGCAATAATAATGAAATAATAAAATTGTTTTCACTCAATTTCTGACTAAGTATCTGATAGTTTGCACATAGAGAATTTTTGAACTTTAGATCTATACTTAATGTATATCCCTTATTCTATTAACCACTCGACTTATATTCTACTGATCCTTAGTGTAACAGTAAAAATAACGGCTAGTTGAAAAAGATATGGAGATATCTTCTTTTGTTGTTATTTTGACCAAGCACTTTGTAACTAAGTAGAGAAAATCTCTCATGTAGTTATCCTTGAATTTCAAACAACAGCTTATGATCCTTTTGTTAATTTAAATGCCGCTACAGTGATAAACTTCACCAAGTGTAGAAAATATATACCTCTTTGTATATCCTTAAAAATTTGTCCAAAAATATCTATTGTATTTTTTACCTAATAAACACCACCAAAAAGCTTGAAAATATACTCAAAACTTATATTTTTCACATATAAGTATATCCTACTCATTTTGAAATTAAAATTCCTTGTAAATCTCAACCGTATCTTCATAATTGAAATTCAAAAAATATATCTCCAAAAAATCTACATGTTATTTTTATCCCGTGGCTTCATCACCTTTAATTTGAATTTTGAAATAAAACTCTCATAAAAAAAATCTAGTTAAATTTATCTATAATATTCGACCTTCTATACAACAAAATATATTAAAGTTATTAAATTATTGTCAACAAAATAAGCTACAACTTTATCTTAGAAAACTTGCAAAAATCTACACTAAATTTTTTAATTTTCAAGCATAACTTTTGTCCAATAAATCCTCATAAAAAATCTAAATTTTATCTAAACTTGACCTATAACAATAATGCAGCAAATCCTTTTACGGTTAATGTCCTTAATATATTTAAAACTCAACCAACCTTATTAAGAATATCATAATATCTTCTTTCCAAAAATATATTGCTCAAATCTAAATCAACCATTTTACAAATCTAATTCTCAAGTATTCTTTTAATTAATCCAACTTAAAATCCCCATTGACTAAATCTAACTTTAGTAGAACGGAATTAAGTACATTACCCAAATATTTCCAATTTTGCAAAGCTAAGCCTTCTACATATTTTTCCAACTTAACTTGTATAGATTATTCAAAAAATAGCTTAAGAACAACAGTTGATCTCAATTTTATACGTAGTTTATATTGTTCTGTTCCATTAGTAATATACTTTCTAATACACATTCTGACATACATTCTTACCAAAACAATTCCAAAATTATTTTTCTTCCTTGAATTGATTTCATCATAAAATTGACATGCACACTTATTGTTCTTTTTGAATAGATTTTAACCTTTTCCAACACATTTTAACCTTTTTCATTGTAATTTCTTTTAGAATTAATCAATGTTATATCATGATATATCTGTATACTTTAGAAACATATTAGTGATAACTTATTATATGTTTTGTTATCATCAAAACCAAATTAGGAGACTTAACAACATTCAAACTTGGTCATCCTAAGAGAGCATTATAGGGGGATGGGCAATCAATCATGACGAACTCCACTTATTGTCATGCAACGTTGTAGTCATTGCTAAGTTTCATGTCGAGAGTGATGATTCCCTTGGTTTAGATAATACTCCCATTGACACCAATGAGATTATGGTGGTATGGCTTCATCTTGATGGGCAGCTTGGTCCTTATCCTTTTGTATGTATGTAGAAAGAGGATGTCGGTAGAGCTCTTAGTATCCACCATAATCTTAAGGACCTCAAAGTTAGCGATCTTAACCCCTATAACCAAGGCATCTTGTTAAAGGGTGTCTAACCCCTCCAAATCTTCATCAAAGAAAGAGATCAAAGTGACTAACTTCTATCTTTTCTCTCTAACTGCCAATACCTTGGACAAGGTGTTGGCCGAGCTACTAGTGATCGATCGGCTCTTAGAGTATGGCCCTCCAACAATTATGTTTATAACATCGTTGGGGGCTTGATCATCATTTTGCTCTGCTTGAGTACCTTCGGTTCGCCGCCTCTAAGGTGCTATGTCCTCGTCATTGTCAAAATAGTTATCATTCCTCTGTTGGGCCATGTATTCACCAAAGTAACCCTATTGAATAGCATGCTCAATTGCATTTTTCAATTGGAGGCATTCATTGGTGGTATGGCTATAGTTACCCTAAAATTGGCAATACTTATTCGAGTTCTAGTAGCTATGATTCCCCTCCATGTTAAGGGATCTTTGAAGCAAGTTTCAGTTCTTCACCTCAGAATAGACTTAACTAATGGATCGATTCAGAAGGATATGTTGCGTGTAGATGGCAAAGGGAAGTGAGTTATGCTCGACTTGGCGCTTCTTGCTACTTAAGCCTTCTCCCTCTACTCTACTTAGTGCCTTGCCACCGAGGCAGTCTTTGACGGATAATCTTTCGTTATCCTTCTTTACATTAGACCTTTCTTAGTTAACATTGCGCTTGACGTGAATATTATCCTCCTGGTCCATCTTTTTCTAAGCCTTATCCCAAAAATCAACCGGGGTCTTTGGCTTGCTCTTCGCAAGCGAATGGAAGAAGTCTCTCGAGAGTCGAATGCTGAGTTACGCGGCATGGACTACTACTCCCTCATCCTACCAAAGGATCTCAACCAAAATATTATTGAACTAGGCCATGTATTCTTACAGAGTCTGACCCTCACTTTACCTTATCAAATACAAGGATGATGTATCCTTGGATGAAGGCTTGTTAGCTTTAAAGTAGAGGCTAAACCTCTAGATCAGCTCATCAAAGGAGCAAATAGAGTTCTCAAACAAGTGGTTAAACCACATTCGAGTTGCTTTCCTTAGAGTACTTGGGAAAGCCTTGCATATTATGGCATACCCATGACTATGAAGATTCATGATGGAACAAAAATGGAGGAGGTGATTATCAAGATCTCCAATGTTGTCGTATTGGTTTAAGGTCAGAAACTTACTATTAGGAGGCAACACTTCATCTTGGACCCCCTTAGTAAAGGGTGTTTTGTTACTAGCAATTCGCTCAACGTTGCCAACTACCATACTCCTCTACTGCTCGAAAAACCTCCTTACTATTGCGTGAAGCTCATTAAGGTCAGCATTGTCTACTAGGTGAGCTTGACGTGCTATTGAGTATGTCGATACTCCTTGAAAGTCAACCAACTGCTCATTGCTAGCTAGAGCTCAGTCGTGGGTTGCCATGAACCTTACTAGCTATTGTTGCATTGGTGGATCAGGTTATTAATCCTTACCATTTTACTGTTACTGGTGGTAGTTATTCTGCCCAGTATGTGTATCAAAGGCTTTAGGGGGTTGGGTTTTTGCGTTACGCCTCTCAGCTTCCTTGAGGTGAGCATAGAGCAACCTATTTTGGGTGGCAAACTCCTCAACTAAGCGCTTCTCCAGTGTTCCCCTTGGAAGGGTCTGGTCCTTAGCAAGTTGGTTATTCACGAACTGGTGGTTCTCAAAGTTGTTAACACAAGACATGATGGTCAAAGGTGGTGTTTTGGATCAGATTCCCACAAACAACATTAAATGTTGTCTCGAGATCTTTACTAGTATGCATTTGGATGAGATTAGGCTTCACGCGTGTGAGCCCAAAAAAGAAAATACAGTGAGGGGGCACAAGAGGGTTGTCTGGCATTGTCACTCCAATGCTTAAGTCAATCAAGTGTTTGGAGAGTATAAGTACTCAAACAGTATATATGCTCAAGTTCATAAAATATCAAGTAGCTTATTATTGGGTGATGGTTATGTTTATAGAGGAATAGTGCCAGCAGTTAGAGAGGAGTTAGTAGGCAAATCCATATCTACAAGTGTTGAAGAGTAAGAATATGGTGTTTGACGTGTTCCGCATATATAGAAAGTGGTTCTTAATTTAGTCTTTTAGCTTTATCTAGAGACTTCTAGCCATTAGAGACCCCCTATAATTAAACAAGCTATATTCTAGGCTTGAACCGAGGGTAGCTTGTCATAAGCTGTAAGCCTTATCAAGTAAGGATGGGCTTAGGAAGCCCATATTTAAATGGCACTATCAATAGAAAGCATTCTGTCATAGGTGAATGGTGTAGCAAATAGGCTGGTTGAAAGGATGCAATTAGAGGAAGAAGAGAAAATGTTCGTAATTTCCTCGATACATATTCTTGGAAAAAGATTGTATAAATTAAGGCCTTTGTAAGGAGACAAAAACTCCTAGAATAAGCAATGAAGCTATGCGCTTCATTAATCTTTTGTAATAGGTGACTTGTTGCCTTTAATCTTTTTAATGAATGTTATCCAGTGACATGAAAAAAAAAAAAAAAAAAATGAATGTGTCACTCATTTCATTCGTGCAATGCATTAATGGTGTTACTAAAGTATAAAATGGCATCATGTTACAGGAAAATTGGGTGAAGAATATGTTTACCGTATTTAAGAAAAAAAAAATAGATAAATATAAGTTAGATGATTTTAATTATATAAATACTGTTACTATATTGATATTTATATAATTTTTTTTATGTAGTTGATATTTATCTAATATTTATCTAATTGAATCGATAAACACGTAAAAACCACCAGGCAAATCAATAGCAAATTGTCACACTCATGTAGGATAAGATTTAGAGATTGCTAACTTACGTGTACCTTTTCTGAAGTTTCAATTATTTGTATAAACTCTGCATATAATGAAAATCGGCATAATATAACCTTTTCATTTCCTTTTGTTATGTCCACTGAAATCAAAATGTAGTATTTGATAAATAATGTTCTTTGACGAATATGGTAGAACCGATTTCATACAACAAATTATCTCGAATTTGGCTATTGCCTCGTTTTTCCTGAATGATCAATTTAAATTATTACGAAGTTTGTTTTGTGTAGAATTCCACAATTATACTGTATTGGCCATGCTGGATCACGCTAATTTTAAATTTTATCTATCTTTTCGCATTTTTACGGGAAGCGGGGAACGGGAAATATATTGTACCTTTTTCTATGTTATTGCCATTTTAAAACATTAATATATATTTCATAATCGAATTAGGCTCCAACTGTTTTTCATATGGAAAGTCAACAATGTATTAAAACATTAGATACCGTAAACAATCCATTTATTTTAATTTTTCTCATCAAGTCAATTATAATCACACTCAACCCAATTATAAATTAGTTGTATCACTCGTGTCATATCTATTCTAATCTAAACTTTCATGGGTGCAATAAATGTTTATCAATTTTACAACAAAAAAAAAAATTACATAAGTATAAATCACATGAAATTTAATTGCCTAAATGCTAATACTAAATCACATTTAAAAAATATAACTTTAAAAATGATAAGAAAATCACATATACAAGCAATGATTGTATATTTTCCCTATCATGACTATATCACATCTATTAAATACGATATATATATATATATATACAATAATATTGCATAATCTTAAAATTTGCACATACAACATGTGATATAATATTGTTAGTTATGTAATTTTTTTTATATAATTAATATTTACACAATATTTATTTATATCAATGATAAACATGCAAATTCCTCGAGTTTTCACCAGGAGGCTAATTTTAGGTTGAGATATGTCATCTAATGGGATTCATTTTTATTCTTTTCATATTTGGCAAATTAAATATCACTCTAATAATAATATATCTTTTATATTAAATATATATTGGTAATAGGAACGATTTTATTTCCTACCAAATATAGGACTATGTTAAATGAAAAAAATTGTCAATATATGAAGAAAATTAAATATTTTAAAATAAACTACAAAATTTATAGAAAAAAAAAATTCTAAATACTTTACCAGTTAGCTGTGCCCAATGTAGCACCGCATACTTCATGGAGGTTGACAATGCCTCTATAGAGCATATGAAGGGCGGATATAAATATGGAATTTCTTTTAATATTGGATTTTTTTAACCCTTGAACCCTAAATCATTTGATATCAACACCCCGCAGCCGGTGGGAGCTCTTATGGAAAGCACCGACGGGTAGGTACATTCATTAAGTTACCTTCAGATGGTTCATATGACCCAATATCAGGTGAAACTACTACATGTCCCATTGCTAGCAATTCGCAAAAATGTAAAGGTGAAGGCGTCACATTGCCTTATACATGCTCAGTTTGGCTGTACAAGAAGTTGGACCTGTGGATTGTACATTTTAAACTGGATTAGGTTGCTCTCGGCTTCCCCTATTATCAGCTTTCATTTGAACTCCCTTTAGACCTTTCTCCCCATATTTTTGTACTTATCAGGAGTAGAGGTTTTTATTTCAATCTTTTTGTGGCCGGTGTATTTTAGTGTTGATTGCTATATATCACAGCTTCAAAATAATCTATTGCAAATTTATTGATCGGTTAACCTGTGCTGAATTGATTTGGGATTTTGAAATTGTGGAGCTTTCCATACTGCGCAATTTTACCAATGAATATTGTCTCGGCTTAAAGCGACTTTCGAATTGCCTGTCAATTGAGACTTTAAGATTTTATTAAGATAAAAAATTAACCATTTTATGCTCAAGGAAGCCCTCCATATATGATTTATGGAGCTGAACATTGGAAAAGAAATGAATGTATTATGTATATGTATGTCAATGAAGTACTGCTTTCTTGCTTTTACTAAAAAAGTTGCATCCTACATTGATACAATTAACATCAGTGACAAATCGAGGAAGATGATGGGGTAGCCGCATATAGTTGACTAAATATAGGAGCTTTTCTCAATTTGACAGCCTGCTATATATATTTGTCTTCTTGGTAAAAGAATTACAGATATGGATAATTTGGAAACTACATGAATTGTGATGCTGTCAAATATGGTACTCAAGTGGAAATTCCATTGTCGACTTTACTACCTTTGTTATATCACCTAAAGGTTATTAGTTAAGTAAGCATTCTAAAGGGTGGTTCATGGATGTTGGCTTTGCCGCATTATGGAAACTGGAAAAGAGCAGTTAAGACCTTGAATCCAGCTTTCATGGAGTTTTGGGTACTAAATGTAGAGAGTGGGGACGAAAATTAAAATGATGTTCTTTTATCTTCTTTTTGTTCTTCTTCTTCCTCCTCCTCCTCTTCTTCTGCTTAACCCTAATTTAAATCCTAACTCTATTTTCCCAAAACCAAAACATTATAAACAAAATAAAATCACAATTGCTAAAATCGCAAATTGACTTGTACCATTCAAACTAGTTTACAATTTCAAAATGCTTTTGCCAAGTTTAAACTAATCAAAAGCGTTTAAGTCTATAGTCATGGTGGAATCGCAAGTGAAATAGTTAAAATCGGTATAATTGCAAGCTTAAAACTGAATCCGCTTTTTCTATATCTTGACTTGATCTGGGTTTAATGGCTAACAAAACTAAGAAAAAAAACTGCGATTCATGAAATTGATGTTGCTAAAGATAAAAGTATAAATGGGTACTTTAAAAGATTTGGGTTCAAGAGAGACGAATACCATTGATAGTAGTCCCAATGTCCAACAACGATGTTGGCAAAATTACGACAGTGATCAAGATGTTGATAAGGGTCGTAACGGGAGAGATAATGATGATTAATGAATTGCTTTGGTTATTATATTTTGCCATGATGATTTATGTTGTAAATATTTGCATTAGCATAACTTGATTATTCACACTATAACTTATATTATAATTAAAATTTATTTTGAAATTCTTTATTTCCATAATATGTAATCAGTTTTTTTTTATAACAATTGTAAGTATATTTATAATTTTAAAAGTTAGTTTTTCGTGCAAAACAAGGAGGAAAAAAAAAAAAAAGAATTGGAAATGTGTCAAAAACCCGCGAGAGAGAGAGAGAGAGAGAGAGAGAGGGAATGTAACTTTGGAGCTAATGATTGAAGTTTCTTAAGTGTTCCTTCGTTGTCAACCTTCTTTTGTTTTCATCAATTAGCAACCGTTCAATTATGTTATAAACTTTTTAGTCCGTCTGTCTAATTTTGTTCAAATTCATGTGCTAATTAAAGATAGAGAGTTGATTGAGTCAACAATAGAAAGTGCAACACGGAAGACTGAGAAACTTTCTCATTTTCTCTTTGTATCTCATTATAAGCTAATCATCATAAACTTTATACTAGAGTTTTACTTATTTATTATTATATATAATAAATATTATATGTCTTATCTCAGACGCAACATACATTTAATTACAATAATATCACATCTTTTAAATACGATACATATATATTTATATATATCTATGTCACATTTAAGAGATGCAATATATATTATTATAGGTAAAACATTAAATCGCATTTATGAAATGTGACATTTTTATTATTTCTAATGTCGTATTTTTTAAATGCGATTTAAGCTTCGCATTTATGTAATATTTTTCATTTGATCCATATTTATGTAGTTTTTTTTTTTTTTTCTAAATGTAGTAGACATGTTTTTCACCCTAAGAAAGTTACAACATTTTTATACCTTTTTTATGTTTGGAACAATAAAAATTATATAAGAAATATAGGTTTGAAAGGTCTAACTAATTTTTGTTTGCTGGTATTGGATTGCATAGGGAGAGAGAGTGTGGAGAAAAAGAAAGAGAGTTATATGTACCAACTTTATAAATAATCAAGAGTTTTACGATAAATTTCTTATTGATTCTTTTTCTTGGTTTGATTGTCTTTGTTAGATTTATAATAATAGGTAAGTAGAAGAAGAGTAAGGTTAGAGTTACAATTAGGTTGAGAAGAATAAGAAAAGGAAGAAAAATGATATGATTTTTTTTTTTCTATAGGAGTTGTTGCATATCATTACCTAATGTACATGTAAACAATGGTTCAAGTCCTATGTTGATTTTTAATATTTTTAATGACATAAAAAGCCATATACTAGCTATTTGTTGTAAATGCTTACTCAACTAGCAACATTGACAATAAAACTTCCAATTGTGTCATACTTAACACTTTAAGAATTCCATTCATAAAATTTAGATATGAAATTTGACATTATCCCATTAAAATTATGTGAATAGCAATATAAAGAAACTTATTAGGAGAAAATGTTTATATAGAATTTAACAATTAAAGTGGTTGATTGATGAATAGGAGTTCTTTCTTGTTTACCTTACAGAGTTTGATTATAGTTAATAGACCACTTTGAGTGCAATAACTATTCCTTGATTAAATTCAATGCTAAGTTCTCTTTTAACTCAATGAAGGAATTGAAAACACATACAAAATATATGGGTTCTTCAAGAAGTATTCTATGTCTATATTACTCATAATAAAATCATTTAATAAAAAATAATAGTTTTAATCCTTAACATTTGACACTTTTGTAATTGAGATTTAAACCTTTTTTTCCCCCTCAATGCAAGTCATGGACAACTTCAAACATTTATAAACAAGAACTTTCATTAACACCATTAATTTTTCTATTCACATGTGACACATGGTTGCATCTAATTCACCCAAATAATTAATTTGAATAAACAATTTAAATAATATAATTAAAAAATATATAAGCTAAATAATAAAAATAAGCAAAAATTAAAATATAAAATATAAACAAAAAAATACAAAAAATTTTACCAAAAAACTAATCTCGCCACCTAAGGTGACTAATGACTATATATAAAGTTTGTATAAATTTGAGCTACGCAAATAGATTAAACAAACCAAAGCTTACTTTGACTCGTAAGTTTAATGGGCCAACAAATTTTGATAATAAATGAGCTAAAATTTATTGGCTCGAATTTTGTGGGTTAGTAATGAGCTAATTCATTTTTCTTTTGACCAATAAATAATGGCATTTTCCTTTATACTCGATTTTCTTTAATATAAAGTTGAAACTCCCTTTTCTCCTGGATGAACATGTATTTCATCATTGTCATGAAGATTAATTTTCATATGTTTCTTAGTTCCAAAAGGAAGTATGTAGAGAATTATTAGATTAATTACGTAAACTAGTTATAAAAATCTTAAGATCAATAAAAAAAGGATTTGATGGAAAAAATAAACAAACAAATAAATAAAAGATTCATAAATTTTAATTCATTATGTAATATTATGTTTACAAAATTTTCTTAGAATAAAAACACACTAGCCTGCAGTTCATATTAATAATTAAACAAGCATAATTCTTTTAACACATGAATACATATTATTCTATTTACTCCACTTTATACCTTTATATAATGAATTATGTCAATTGTATTAGAATAACCAAGTAACTTATAAAAATTTTATTCCTAAGGAGATACTGTAAGATATTATAGATTAGAGTATTTCGAGGGGATAAAAATCAAAATATTAGATATCATGAACAACTACTTTGTATCCACTGAAATCTAACCTTCTATACAAAAAAATGTAATCAAGGAAAGGAAAATTTAGCATAAACACTAAACAAAAGATGGAGAATTTCAGCCAAACTCACTAGAATAAATGAGATCCTTTCAAGTAAAGCTAGTTAAAATAGTTCGAAAAAGCCTTATCAAAAGCAAGGGGTTTTGAAAAAAAAAAAAGAAAGAAAGAAAGAAAGAAAGAAAATTGCATGGATCCAATGCATTATCATAGGGTTTACTTTGACTTTAATCTCTTTTATTTTCTTTCTTTTTATCTATTTTTTACTAGTTGGTAGGATAACCAGGTATGTAACGAGTAGGCTTGCTTTAACCTGTCTAAATGGCCTACTTTTTAAACAAGTTGAAAAGTTCAACTTAACTCCCTTTATTTATTGGCCAAAAAAAAAAAAAAATCCCTTTTTTGAGTTAAACAAGCTAACTTATTGAGCCCAACCATTTTTACAACTTTAGTGCAAACCCCATAAGTGATTGCATGACTACTCTTGGTCCATGAAATGGTTAGAATGGCTACAAAAAGGTTATAGGTTGCATCTGATATATAAAAGCAGGTTTGTTCATCTCACCAATGGTGGTGATTGGCATAAACCCCCTTGGGGTAAGGGTGATGGGTGGTCACTCACCATCATAAACTTTTAAGAAGAAAAGGAAAGAAAAAAGGTGAAAACCCATTTTATGTATAGTGATTGGATTTTTTTTTTTTCAATTTTCTTCACTTTTCCTTTTCTCTTTTTATGATTATTTTGTTACTTATGTTATTTTAGTTAATTTATATATTTTTAATTATATTACATTTTTTAGGAATCATTTAGATGAATTTTTTGTTACCAGATAGCAAATGTGGATAGAAAACTTCATAATGTTACAAACTAGTTCTACTTTGTAAATTTTGTTAAACATTGAGGACTTCAATTGGAAAAAGGAAAAGGATTTAAAACTAAAGAAGAAAAATGGTAAAAGGTTAAGGACTAAAAGTGTACTTTCCTATTTATCTATTTGAATTATGTTATTGTTGAGTTCTCTTATAAATGTTTTAATGATAACAAAAAGAGTAAAGATATTTAACAAGTTTATTAAGTGTGAAAGATAATAAGCAAGAGATAAGAATTTTGTCTTGGTACTAATTTTGAAAATCACAACTAAATTTAGAGACAAATTCAGAACCTTAAGTACAGTATCAGAAGTTATAGAGCCAACTTATTCGAGAAGTATTGTTGAATATAGTTGGATAATATATCTAATACATTCCATGAAGTTGGTTAATTAAATCCACAAGGATTAATAAGGAATTAATTTAAAGATAAGCTTGATTGGATATGATATCTTATGACAATGGGAAGATTTTATTGAAGGCATTTTGTCAAAAATATCACAAGATTTTTTATGGTTTATCATTAAGATATGAAGAAAATTTTAAGGAATTCAAATTAAATTTTTATTTGATTATAAAACAAGAATGGATAAGGCCATATGTGTGAAGATATGATGAGATAAGGATAAATCTTATTTTGTTGATGCAGATTTTTATTAAACTCAAAGGAGTTGTTACACAAATATTTTCGAAGCTTATGTACTCAAGTATATCAAATTTTCTCGATAGACATGAGCAGGCAAAAGCTCTAAAATTCAAACTCAAAAGCATCAATATTTGCTCATAATTTTTAGAAGATATTTATTTTAAAAAATGATACAATTTTCAAAAGCTATATTAGAGAAACACGAAAGGAAATCAAAGCCTTTTACACAGGAATGCCTACATAGTACATTAGATAAAAATACAATAAGTGCAACTTTCATCTTCAAGTGATTTAGTCTCCATATTTTATTAGATTACAACAACCAACGGTTGAATCAAGAATTGTTCAAAATTATTTAAGATTTGGCAAGAGTTATCCGAGATTATAGCAAAGAGATATTTCATCAGAAGATATAAAAGAAAACAAGTTCAATTTTTTTGAGATAAAGATCAACAAATTAGAGCAGCATTTGTTTTCTAAAAGCTTGATATTCGAGAGAATTTATAACTATATTTATAATCTAATTCAAAGACAACACTATCTAGTCTACTTTCATATTCCAATTTGATTGTGTAATTTATTTGAGAGGATCTTTGTATTCTGTCATCATGGCTACTGGAATCATAATTGTTTACATGATAGTCATTGTGTGTGTGAGAGAATCAAATTTCTGTAGTTCTGTATATAGGTAAAGGTAGCCTAATGAGACGGAGTAGAAAGATTTGTAATTGTTTCTCTCTTATTGATGTGAGTGAAAAATAGATAGTGGAACGACATCAATTAAGATCACCGGATCCTTAGTAGTGGGGCTAGAATAGTGCAGTAAGCATAAGACTGAAGCACTATAAATTTATTCCTAGATCTTCTCAACCCTTCTCTCTCTGTACTTCATATTTTATTGTCAATTATATATTATATTGCGACTAATCTTACTTAAGTAATTAAATGGGACATTTTTCAATCTTATTTTTTGAAAAAGTTCTAAGTTTTATTGTAACCAATTCACTTCCCCTCTTAGTTATTTTTGGGACCTATAATTGGTATCAAAGTTAAGCTCTTGATTATCTAAAGTTCAAAGATCCATGGTAGAAAACAATATATCTGTTGTCATAAATCGTGCTCTTTATTTCAATGGTATTAGCTTTGCATATTAGAAATCTATGATGGAAACATATGTCAAAGCAACTAACTTTGGTTCGTGGGAAATTATTGAGCATAAAGACATCCAAATTGCTACAAATGGAGAATTAACACTCATAGATGTTGAAAAGAAAAAGGTTAAGAAGAACAATTAAGCTAACCATTTGTTATTAATAACAATAACACCTTTTGAATTCTATCTTATTTCATGTTGCAAGATTGCAAAAGACATTTAGGATACCTTGAGCGAAACTTATGAGGGAACAACCACAATCAAAGACACTCGAATCAACTCATTACTCCAACAATATGAATTGTTTAGATTTTAATTGAGTGAAAATATTCAAGATGTATTTAATTGTTTTACTGCCATTACTAATGAATTGGCCTTACTAGGTAAAAATATTGAAGACTATGATCTTGTTCACGGGATACTAAAAATTTTACCTAGATCATAGGATGCCAAGAAAACAGTTATTAAAGAAACTTAAGACTTGAGAAAGATGATTATGAGCCACACCAGAGAAAAGTTGCTTGCTTATGAATCACATAACAAGCACATTAATGAAGCAAAGAGCAATAAGAAGACTATCGCATTCAAGGCTTAAGAAGCTGATTCAAAATCTGAATCTAAATCAGATTCAAAATCAGAGGATGATGAGGATATCACACTTTTAACAAAAACATTGAAAGGGATCTTCAAGAAAAAAAGGTAAGAAAAGGTTGTTTAATAAACACTGTTCCACTAATCATTCCAAGTATGATGCAAGAAATAATTATAAAAAAGAGAAAAAGGAAAAGAAGGAGAAGAAAGAGAAAAAGGAATTGGTGTGCTATGAGTGTAAGAAGCTTAAGCACATCAAGTATGAATGTCCAGTGTTGTTGAAAAAAACTAGAAAAGTACAAGAAGAAGTAGAAAGCCTTAGCCACTTGGAGTGACTTGGATGAATCAAAACCTGATTCAGAACTAAATTCAAAAACAAACGATGAAGCTAACCTATGTCTAATGACTCTTTCTAAGGTAAATTCTAATTTTAATGATGATATTATACACGAGGGTGTTATAAAGCAGATTAAGAGTCTTTTAAAAGCCTTAAATGGGCAAATTCCAAGCTAAATAAACAAGATGATGAGATTAAGGCTTTAAAGAGAGAAAAGGATGCATTATTACAAACAAACTCATTGTTAGTTGATGAAAATGATATATTAAAGAGTGATACTGAAGTATTGTAGATAGATAACAAAAACTTGAGAACAACACAAGATAGTTTGGAAAAGGAGAATTTGATGTTAAAAGAGGAAATTAAAGACTTAAAGGTTAAAATTAATGACCTATCTTGTACAATAGATACAACTTTTAACAAATTTCATGAAAGCGACAAGAAATTGCAATTGTTACTATAATCACAAAGGCTAGATAGTCTAAAAGTGGACTTGGTTATGAACATGGTGAAACTTCTAAGTCTAGTAACAAAATCATGTTTGTCAAAGAAAAGGAAGTAGTTAGTATGGAATTTGTTATATCAAAGTGCATATTAAGGCTAAATCTGATGTGTAAGGAAATCAGTATAACAAAAGATATACTAAACGAAATAACAAGTATCCATTTAAAGGATACATCAGATGAAAATTCAAAGGCTACCAAAGCTAAAATCTGAAGAAACAGGTAAGTAACAGGTATAGATAGTCTAATTCTTATGCTTGTTTCTTTTGCAATAGACTTGATCGTATTGAAAAATATTATTTCTTTAAAATGAAAAAGCTCATTTTAATACGAGCTTAAATTTTAGTAAACCAAGCTACTTTGGGTTCCAAAAAGAAATTAACTCTATTTTGATGCTTATAGAAACATGGAGTAAGATTGAAAGGAACATGGTATTTGAATAATGGGTGTTCATGTCACACGAGTAGTGATGCTTCATTGTTCACAAGTTTAAAATGGAAAGAAAGAGGCTATGTGAAGTTTGGAGATGATAGTAAGGGCAAAATCATTGCAATTGATAAAAACTATCTACCTTCTCATACTATAGAAATGTTAGTCTTGTTAGAGGCTTAAAACATAATCTATTGAGCATAAGTCAATTATGTTATAATGACTACAAAATGGTGTATGATAAAGATAAAGTTGAGGCATATGAAGAAAATGCTATTGAGTTGTTTGAAGGGTATAGGAAAAAGAACATATATTTTGTTGAAATAGCTAAAGTAGAAACGGAAAGTTGTTTCTTGAGTATTTTTTATAATGCATTTTTATGGCATAATAACCTTAGTTATGTTAACTTTCATCAATTAGATAATTTGTCTAAGAATAATCTTATATATGGTTTCCTTAAATTGCATATTAAGGATGATTTTCATTGTGCCACATCCATTAAGAATAAAATGAGTGCTATCTCACATAAATTAAAAAATGTTTTACCAACTAAGAGACCCTTAGAATTATGCATCTTGATTTATTTAATTCTATATGTACACTGAGCTTAAGTGGAAGCAAGTATGGCTTAGTAATAGTATATGACTATTCTAGATTTACATGGGTTATTTTTCTTGGGCATAAAAGTGATGCATTTAAGAGTTTTGAAATATTAAGTTCAAATTAAAAAAGAAGTTTCTATAATCAATCTTAGTACAAATCATGGAAAAGAATTTGATAATTTAGAATTTATAACATTTTGTGAGAATAATGGTATAATTCATAACTTTTCTACGCCTTACACTCCACAACAAAATGGAATAATATAGCGTAAAAATAAAACTATTTAGGAAAAGATACGAACATTGTTGTATAAAAGTGGTCTAGCACAATATTTCTAGGCTGAGGTAGTATCTATATCATGCTATATCATCAATTGTATATACATAAGGTGATGAACTGCCGACCAACGATCCGATTACTCATGCATGGCTCCGAGGACTATAATCCTTCACCCAAAGAATCCTCTCTCGATAACCTACTGACAATAAGAAAGTTTACACTAACGGAAGGTGGCCGAACTCCTTGAGCTCCAGCATTGTCATACGATGATCTATACACTCGATAGTAATGATACCAACCATTCCCTTGCCAAAGACCCTATGTCAAATAATCCGACCAACTGTTGCCAAGAGGTTATTGCCAAGTAACGAGAGACTTACCAGTCAAGTAGTTTTCTCTCAGCATGCTACCATCTCTCTTGTCTCGACCCCTTTATCGCCCCAACATCTTGATCCCTTTTGCTTGCTATGCTTAAAGAATATTCGTATGAGACTAATGTTGCACTACCAGTTGTCTACCTCGTCTGACATTGTATTACTTTTCTATATTTGTCTTTTGTCCTTTTTACCCTTTTTCGTATGTACTAAGAATCCTCTTTTTGTATATACTTTTTTTTTTATTTCTTTATTTATAATGTTGCCCTAAGGACTTACTATAAATAGTTCATTTCTCTTATAAGCCATAGATAACTTACATTTTAAGACTGAATATTCTGTTCTTGTGAGACAACCTCTCCAAGTCCATCTTTCATATACTCTTATCTAATCTTGCCGAGTAGCTCAGGATTAATGGCGAGTGGACCTCGACATCAACTTGTGCGTCATATCAAGTAAGGTATTAAGTCGTGTTGTGTTCGTTGGTGAGTCACATCCTTCGAGCAACTTCACGTCAGCTACTTTTGTTCACCTGTAGACCATTTCCCTCTAATTTTCTTCAATACTTCAAAGGTATTTGTGTATGTATTGACAGCATCTAAGTGAAGTATCTTTACCAAAGCTTTGTATTGAGAATGTCGAACCTTAATGTATAGGGAGAGATTCACAATGTCGAGAGTGATGCTCATAGTCGTAGTCGAGTTACTTAATAAACACTACGTACTACCGATGAGTACATATAAGATCTTACTACTATTGTAGCCAACTTAGCTATCTCAGTAAACAAGGTCTTAAAGACTGGACCACATAAGAGAGTTGCTAAGCAGGGCCGAGAAACAAGAGATAAGCCGAGAAGGCAGATGAATGAGTGAGCTTTGGAAGCCTTTTTAGTGAACCAAGCACCATTGCAACATGCCAATAGAGTCGCGAGAAGAAGGATGGAGTTAGACGAAGTAGAAGAGTACGAAGAAGGAGAAGACCAGTATGATGGGATGGATGAGCATAAGTTTCAAACACTAAGAGGTACTAAACATCTTAAGGTACTGATTCTGAGCTTCAACAGGTTTGGTAATGCCGATGCTTACCTAGACTGGGAAGAGAAGATCGAAAAGATATTCAACTTCTACGATTATAAAGATGCTATCCACATTAGAGTGGCCGCATTAGAATTTTCTAGATTTATGGCAATGTGGTGGAAGAAGCCACCGAATGTTCACTTGAGGACTCGATATAAGGTCTGAACATGGAACGAGATGAAGAGAGTTCTAAGAAGTAGGTTCATTCCCGAAGACTATGAACAATACACTTTCCCATGACTCCAAGACTTAAGGTAAGGTAATAGATGCATAGATAAATATGTCCAAGAGTTTCAGTTGCTTATGATACAATGTGATGTTGATGAGCCTGACTATAGCATGGTTCATCTTTAGACTATGGGTTGAGATTGGTAACATCGTGGAACTGTGGAGCCTCACAAATCTAGATGAAACCATCTGTGTAGCCTAGAGAGTTGAAAGACAACAGCGAAACTAAGTTAGTCGAATGCCGAGTAGCCGAACACTGACGTTGAATAGGAGTGGCTTGCCGAGTCGACCAATGAATGATAGAGTTTCAAATAGTTCCGAGGTAGAATGCTGAGGTCACATGCCGAGTCGACCAAATGAAGGTCGAGGTAAAGGCAAGACCAAGGAGCCTGAGATCTAAAGAGACTAGGGTCAGAGTTCAAGGAGGAAAACTTGAGAAATCAACTATTTTAAATGCCTTAGCTATGGATACGTGGCTAGTCAATGTTCGAACCGTCGAGTCATGACCATAAAGGGAGACAAGCCCCAGTTTGAAGGAGAAAGTACTAGCAAAGGAAAGGAAGAAGTGGCAACCAATCGGGTGCAGGAAGAATTTCAAGAAGACCCCGATGCCGAGATACCTCTTAAGAGCGGAGCTAAGTATTGCTTTGCTGTTTAACAATCTCTCAATACTTTTGTGGCTGACAAAAACGAGTAAAGAGAGAACCTCTTCCATACGAATTGCCGAGTGAATGGTAAGCTATGTGTCGTGATCATTGATAGAGGGAGCTGTACCAACGTCATCATACAAGGGGTAGTTAAGGCTATGAAATTGCCAACTCTTCCATACCCCAAGCCGTATAAGATTCACTAGTTGAACAAGGAAGGAGGACTACACATTTCTGAGCAAGTTAGAGTGCCGATTACCATTGGTGATAGGTATAGGGACGAGGTGCTATGTAATGCCCTTGCTATGTGTGCATCTTACATATTACTCGATCGATCGTAACTATTTGACTTAAAAGTATAATACAATGGGTATAAAAACACCTATATGTTCTAAAAGGATGGGAAGAAACTTATATTGACACCTATGAGTCCTAAAGAAGTACAAGAAGTGCAAGAAGCCTAAGAAGCCCAAGAAAAGGTTTCTAGATCTCTATAGTGAAAGTCCTTGGTGATTTCCTAAGGTTAGTTTGCTTAAGAACTCAAGGTTAAGGACTATATACTCCTTTTAGTTAGGAGATTCTTAGAGGTTAGAGAAGCTAAGAACTTACTTGTTGAAGTATAGCAACTACTTCAGGGATTTGCCAACCTATTCCCTACTAAGATGCCGAGAAGATTACCTTCCTTGAGAGGTATTAAGCATTACATCGACCTATAACTAAGGGCTACCCTACCAAACCGACCCGCTTACAGGCTCAATCCAAAGTAGGCAACTGAATTGAAGAAATAGGTGAATGAGTTGATGGATCACGGATATGTCCGTGAAAGCATGAGTCCTTGTGCTATACTCGCTGTGCTAGTATCAAAAAAGGATGGGATGTAGCGAATGTACATTGACAGCTAAGCTATCAATAGGATTACTATCAAATACCGATACCCAATTCCGCGACTTGATGATATGCTTGACAAGTTACATGGCGCTAGCATCTTTTCTAAGATTGACCTGAAGAGTGGCTACCACCAGATATAGATGACACTTGGGGATGAATGGAAGATGACCTTCAAGACAAGGGATGGTTTATTCAAATGGTTGGTGATGCTGTTTAGATTAACTAAAGTACCGAGTACATTTATGCTGCTGATGAATCATACATTAAGATCGTTGATCGACAAATGTGTTGTAGTTTATTTTGATGATATTCTGGTCTACAGTACCGACCTCCTCATTCTTCCCGAACATTTGAGATTGGTGTTTAACATGCTCCACGCAGAGAAATTATTCGGCAACTTAAAGAAATGTACGTTCTGTCAAAGTGAGATTGTGTTCCTCAGATATGTCGTTTCAAGGAGTAGAATTTAAGTTGATGAGGAAAAAGTCAAAGCTATCAATGAGTGGCCTACGCCGACTAGTACTGCCGAAGTTAGGAGCTTCTATGGTCTAGCTTCATTCTATTAGAGATTTATCCAAAACTTCAGCTTCATAACTACGCCATTGACTGAATTGACTAAGAAGAACGTTAAGTTTAGATGGACAAAAAAGGCTCAAAGGAGTTTTGAAGATGTGAAGTCTAAGCTGAAGTCCACTCTAGTACTCACCTTACCAGATTTCGAGAAGGTTTTCAAGGTTAAATGTAATGCATCTAGTATTGGCATTGGTGCCATCCTTATGTAAAAATGTCGACCCATTGCCTACATCAACAAAAGACTCTAAGGTGCTACCTTGAATTACTCAGCCTACGATAAGAAGTTCTATGCCCTTATCCGTATACTCCAGAACTGGCAGCATTATTTGTTGCCGAGAGAATTCATCATCTATTCGAATTAGGAATCTCTAAAGCATCTTCGCAGGTAATAAAAGCTTTCTCGGTGTCACGCTAAGGAGGTCAAGTACTTTGAGACCTTTTGCTATGTCATTAGATATAAGAAGAAAAGCACTAACATAGTAGCTGATACACTTGCTCGCCGTTATACCCTCATCACAATGTTATAAGCTATGGTGCTCGGATTCGATACTTTACCTTATCAATATGAGCATAACCCACATTTTAGACCCTTGGTAGCCTTGTGTTGTGCTAGAAGAGCTATGGAAGGGTTTTACCTAAGTGAAGGGTTCTTGATGAAGGGTAAATAGATTTGCATATCGAGTGGTTTTGCAAGGGAGCTACTGGTTTGAGAAGCTCGTGCCGAGGATCTAGCCAGCCATTTTGGGGAAAAGAGAACGATTGAGATATTGAAGGAGCACTTTTACTGGCTTGGGATGATGAAGGATGTGCACCAAATACTTGAAAGGTGCAAGGTGTATAAGTATGCAAAAGAGAGGAGAGAACCTTATGGAGAATATACACCTCTACCAATTCCAGAGTGACCATGGGCCGATCTAAGCATGGATTTCATGCTCAGTCTTCCCCACACGCTGAGAAGACACAATTCGATCCTGGTAATGGTCGATTAGTTTAGCAAGATGAGTTACTTCATTCACTACCACAAAACTAATGATGCTTTATACCCTTAGGGACCTTATCTAGGTCCATCTTAGCAAAGAATGCTTCCCTAGCAAAAGGACCAACAAACTATCTCCTAAGATGGATGGACCCTACAAGATCCTAAGGCACATTAATAATAACGCCTATGAGATTAAGCTACTCGAAGGTTTTAGCATGTCTACCTCTTTCAACATCACTAATTTGATGCCTTATGTACCCGATGATAACGAAGACCAAGATTTGAGGGCAAATCTTCAACAACCCTAGGGAACTAATGAACTGCCAACCAACAATCCCATTACTTGCGCACAACTTCAAGTACTCCAATCTCTTACCTGAAAAATCCTCTCTTGGTAACCTGTTAATGACAAGAAAGTTTACACCGACAGAAGGTAGCTAAACTCCTTGAGCTCTCCGCATTGTCACATAATGCCAACTATTCCCTTACCAAGGACCCTATACCGAGTAATCTGACCAACTCCTATCGAGAGGTTCTTACCGAATGATGAGAGACTCACTTACCAACTTAGTTTTCTCTTAGCATGTTACCAACTCTCTTGTCCTGACCCCTTTATTACCATAACAACTTAATCCCTTTCACTTGCTGTACTCAGAAAATATTCATACAGGACTAATGTTGCATGCCACATGTCCACCTCGTTTGACATTGTGCTACTTTTCCATTTTTTTCATTTGTCCTTTATCCTTTTTACCCTTTTTTCGTATGTACTAAGAATTCTCTTTTTGTATATACTTTCTTGTAATTTCTTTATTTGTAATGTTGCCCTAGGGACTTACTATAAATAGTTTATTTCTCTTGTAAGTTGTAGATAACTTATATTTTAAGACTGAATATTTCGTTCTTATGAGACAACTTCTCCAAGTCCATCTTTCATATACTCTTATCTAATCTTACCGAGTAACTCAGAATTAGTAGTGGGTAGACCTCAACATCAACTTATGCATCATATTATATAAGGTATTAAGTCATGTTGTATTTGTTAGTGAGTCACATCCTTCGAGCAGCTTTACATCAGCTACTTTTGTTCGCCTGTAGACCATTTCCTTCTAATTTTCTTCAATACTTCAGAGGACCCATTTTAGTCAAATTTGCCACGGTAATTCTTAGTGATAACTAAGCTCTTAGGTATACCATAATGCCATTCACTAAGAAAATATCATACGAACTCTATAGGGGTAGAAAAGTCATGGTATCATATTTTCATGCGTTTGGTTCTGCATGTTACATTAAGAAAACAAGTATTAACCTTAGTAAGTTTAAGGAAAGGGTTGATAAAGGCATATTCTTAGGATACTTCTTAAGTAATAAAGCATACTGTATGTTGAACAAGGTTACTAGAATGGTTGAGGAATCCATAAATGTTAAATTTGCTGATGAGATTAAAGTTGATGATTTTGATGATGATTTACATAAGAAAGCCAAAGGTAAGGTTGGAGATGTATAGAAAAATCAGAATGGAGAACCTAAGGTATAAGGATCTTCATAATCGAAATCAAATTCAAAATTACAATCAAAAGTAAAAGCAGTAGCAAATTCAAAGGCTAAATCATAATCTACCTAGGTAATATCTAAGCCTTATAAAACTATCAGGTTTAAAATTTATCATCCACCTGAACAAGTAATAGGTAATATCAATATTAGAGTTAAAACAAGAGCTAGCCTAAGAAATATTGAAAACCATTTTGCTTTATTACCTGAGTTTGAGCCTAACACTGTTGATGAAGCTTTATTTGACAATAGTTAGATAAATGCCACCTAAGAAGAGCTAAATTAGTTTCAAAGAAACCAGGTAAGGACATTTGTTCCTAGACTTAAAGATAAATCTAACATAGGAACAAAGTGGGTATTTGAGAATAAGCTAGATGAGAATGGTAAAATTGTTAAGAATAAGGCAAGATTTTTTCTAAGGGCTATTCTTAAGAAGAAGGAATTGACTTTAATGAAACATATGCTCCAGTTGCTAGGTTGGGGAAATAAGACTTCTACTTGCTTTTGTTAGTTATAAAGGTTTTAAATTGTTCCAAATGGATGTTAAAAATGCATTTTTAAATGAATATATAAAAGAGGAAGTTTATGTTGAACAACCTTCAAAATTTGAAGATCCATATAAGAAAAGCCTCATATGGATTAAAACGAGCTCTTAAAGCTTGATATAAAATGTTAAGTGACTTTCTAATTAAGAATGGATTCTAAAGGGGTAAACTAGATACAACCTTGTTTGTTAAACACTATGATTATGATATTTTAATAATCCAAATATATGTTGATGACATTATTTTGGATCTACTAATGAAACATTTTGCAAGGAGTTTTCCAAGCTTATGCAAGTTAAGTTTGAGATGTCATTAATAGGTAAGCTAAATTCCTTTCTTAAACTCGAAATCAAATAAACCAATGATAGGATCTTTATGCATCAAGAGAAGTACACCAAGTAGATCCTAAAGAAGTTTGTTATGGAAAATGTTAAAGGTATATCTACACCTATGGCTTCCTTAACTAGGTTAGATCTTGATGACGTAAGTAGTAAATGAAAAGCCTTATAGAAGTTTGATTGGTTCACTACTATACTTGACTGCATCTAAACCAAACATACTGTTTAATGTATGTATTTGTGCACGTTTTCAATCTAAACCAACTGAAATACACTTATCAGCTATAAAAAGGATTTTTAGGTATATATCTTGTACCATAAAGTTAGGAATTTGGTATCCAAAGAATTAGAACTTTGATTCGATTGGTTACTCAAATGGTAGCTATGCTAAATGTAAGATAGATAAGAAAAGTACCTTAGATAGTTGCCAGTTTTTAGGAGACAAATTGGTTTCTTAGTCTTCTAAGAAACAAAATTCCGTTACCCTATCCATAGCTAAAGTTGAGTATGTTTTAATTGGAAATTATTGTGCTCAGGTTTTGTAGATTAAACAATAATTATTTGATTATAGCTTAAATTTGAAAAACATTCCAATAAAATATGAAAATATAAGTGCAATTAATTTGACTAAGAATCCAGTGTATCGTTCTAAATCTAAGCACATTAAGGTAAGACATCATTTCATTCGTGAAAATGTTAACAATGGTGATATAAATATTTAATTTGTGTCAACTGAAAATCAATTAGTTGATATTTTCACCAAGCCTCTTGATAAGATCAAATTTGAGTTTATAAGAAATGAAATTGGTGTTTGCTTTCCATTTGCTTAATTTGTGTGACTAGCATTCATATGAGTTTATGTATAATATTGTAGCTAATATTCTTTTTATGTGTTATGATTTATCATGTATCCTTTTATGCATGTTGGTTAATTTTACATAATATATTTGTTAATAAAATTTTATTCTTATAAGTTAATGTAGTTAAATAATCTTTTGTATTGTAAACATATATACTTAATTAATTCATTAACACTGTAAAATTTAGGATACTAAGTACTAATTTTCTTAATGATTAATTTCCCATTTTTACTGTTGAAGCTCATTTAATGAGCTCCCTCATTTATCTTCTACATGAGCTAAAATTTATCTACTCAAAAATATGCTTTTTCCCTCTCTTGCAAGTGTACACGTCCAATAGGCTTCTACAATTCATAACAACCATGTTTCCATTTTTCTCTTTATTTCATTTCCTGATCATATTCCTCTCTTCTACTATGTTCTTTTGTTATACACAATCGGCCTCTATATTTCTTTAAATTCCTCATCTTTTCAACTGCAAATCACTTCATTTGCTTCTATTCATCTCTATTTCTCTTTAACCATCGATACCGTTCATTACGAGCCCTTATTGCTTCATTTTCATGGCTCTAAGAAAATCCTCTCATCTTAGTCTTAAAACCACTAAGGATCCAAAGAACACAAAAAAAACCCCATACTCTCTAATAGATGAACCCTAAAATTTTGAACAAACTCCAGCTCAGGAATCTCAAAACCCAAATTCTAAAAACCTAAACCTTAACCCTAACCTTGATTAAATCGAAACCACTACCAAAGGAAAGGAAACTGATAACAAAGTTGAGAGTTCTTCAAGTGAGGATATTGCTAAGATTAAAGAGGAAACATTTGAGGATTTTGAGGAAACTAAAGAAGAAGGAAAATCCTCAAGTGAAGGAAAAAGGAAAGAAATTAGAAGCAAAATTAGAACTACATATAGAGCCAGATCCAGAATTTGAACTAGTGATAAAGGCCATTGCTCAGTGTTTTGAGCAAAGTAAGGCCAATAAGAAAAAGGTAACACTTGGAACTATGTTTGTTTCATCTTCTAAAAAAAAAATTGTTCAAAGAGGCAAGTATTGTTGAATTTGAGTTTTTCAAAAAGAATGGATTCTATTAGAATGAGTTCTTAGATGATTTAGGATGCAGGAACATTTGTAATATTGAAACTGTTGTGTATAGTAAATTGTTGATTGAATTCTATGATAATCTTAATATGGATTAGAAGGAAATGTAGCTGTCCAAAGTAAATGGACAGAAATTGAAAATTTTGAAAGATGATATTCAAAGATGCTTTGGGATTCATAGAATGAACAATGATAGAGAGTTGATGAAATAGTCTCAAAAATAGATTTTTGAAGAATTGAATAAAGGTGAAAGGATATGGCTAAGAAAGGAAGTTAGTACTTTTAACTTTAGGCTAATTGTACGAATGCTTTATAAGTTGGTTATTAGTTGTATACTTTCAAAGAAGAGAAGTACAACTATCATTTCAAAGGAAGATGCCATGGTTATCTTATCCATGATGAGGAAGAAGGAGTTAGATATTGCTACATAAATAATCAAACATGCCTTTATGAAAAAAAAAAAAAGGACAGAAGCCATATGGTAATCTACTAATGAGGTTGTTTAAATATAAGAAGGTCAAGGTTCCAAAGGTAACAAGGAAAGAAATATCCATTCGAGTGATTAGAGGAGATCATTACCATCACATAGGTGTTAATGTAAAGAGCAAAACCTAGTATATTAATGATTGGGAATTCTATGTCCATGCTAAGAAGAATAGGTTGCCTAAAGCACTATTTGAGGGGGAGTTATCAAAAAATATTGAAGAATCTGATTTAGAAACTATGAAGTCCACTAAGAAGAGAAAGGGTAAGGATATTTTAAGACAAAAGAAGAAGAAATCCAAGAAGGATTATGAGGTCGGCACAAGAGGCAAATTAGAGATTGAGGAGAAAGTGAAGGTCCCTGAATCAAAAGATGTTTTAGATTCAAATTCAAAACCTGATGTGCTTAGGAGCTTAGTTAACTACTAGGACTTACCATTAGGAAGGTAATCAATGGGTCCTTTGAGATATCGAAAAAAGATGAAATGGATGGGTCAGCAATAACAATAGCTGTTGCGCCTTGAATCAGTAGAGTCATAATAGTCCCATTGTGAAAACTATCCTAAAAGGGAACCTGACCTCTCGGTTGCTATTGTAGACCTAATTTACTCAAGGTGACTATAACTAACCTGCTTTAAAGTAAATAGTCCACCTGAAGATAATATAATTTTGATTGCGAAATTCTTAAAACGTATATTAAAAGTCAAACAACTTGGGTACTACTTACAACATCATTAATTCAGTTGTCTACCAAATACATACTCCTATATCATTAGGTGGGTGAATAAATGCAAAGATCTTAGAAGTTCAATTGTTTATCAGTTTTGTATCCTCACTCTAAGACCTAACAGTCATTATCTTTAAGGTAATTCATGCTGCTTCCCAACTAGTACCTATAATAACATTTATAGAGATGTAAGCCACCGACCACTAAGCTAGGATGGAGACATAAGATTATATGTCAAGCACAAACGGGGTTATCAAATAGTTAGTTAAATGTAATGCAAGAATCAGATGCCGTTGTACGACGTTTTCCAATCTGTCGTGAGATTAGAGAAATTACACCCGCTCTAATCCGAGTTGAGAAGTTTCAGCGCACATATAACTACTCATGACCAAACCCAAGTTTGTGCAATGGAAACACTACTCCTCCTACAACCATCTTTGAACCATTACCTTTACCTTTACCACAACCTTCACTCCTATCACTTAGTTTGACTAAGGATAAAGAAAGGACCATTATACTCTAGCACTATCCCTTTCAAAAGTGTTAGTATTTGGTCGAATAACCCTAATGGGTTGTAATACATGGCTGATTAAGATTACAAGTCATATATTATGAAGTCTAATTTACGGTGATCAATTTATAACACACTACACATAGCAATTGTAAACCAGTACAGTAAGCCAATAATTTACAATACATTTAGGAACACACATACATACACAAGCATATGTATAATCAAACAACGTGCAATAACAAATAGATATAATCTTAAGCCTCCAAGTACTATAAAACAATACTCCAAAATATAGTTACATATTGATCCTAACTTACCTAAGCCTCCCACTTGCTTACTTAACATGCGATTTGCAACAAGCCTTCACCAGTAATCCCTATAATATAAATGTTGTTTTAGAACTCATATAACTGCTATATATAAATAAGTCTTATTCCATAACTTAGTTTATAATCTCTAGTTTAGGGTTTTATTATACCTAATTATTCAAATCTTAAGCCTCTTGTCATCACTCTCGTTTTTAGCTAGGTTTTGATTCATCTTTTGATTTTGTTTCTAATTCAACCTCTGAATTAGGTTTTAATTCATCTCCTAATTTTCATTTTGTTCATAATTCTCAAAAACACTTTCTAACTATTTCTAGAATTTATCTAACTTTAATTCTAGTTAATATGGTACCTGATTCAGTCTTTGATCAATTCCTCATTATACTAGTGTACAACCTTGGTTCTAATTTTGCTCTTAAATTAGCTTTTGATTACATTTACTCATGATTCTCAAAAGAACGCTTGGTAACCTATTATACAAAATTTAACAATCTTTAGCTCAATTGAATGTAGTCCCTAGTCTAACTTCAATTAACTTCTTAATGCACTATTACTAACCTTATTTCTAATTTAGGTTCTAAATTAAGTTCTGAATTAGGTTCTGATTCTTACCTATTCTATATTTCCACACAACTCCTCCACAATTCAGTTCAAGATCATAATGTAACCATTATATATAATTCAGTATTACTCCAACCTAAATCAACTATTCTCATTTCTATCATTTGAGCACTTCACCAATATACCACAAATATCAACACCATATCTTCAATATTCAAATCTAATACTCCTAACACTAAGGATTTATTCTTTCAACATTAACTCAACATCATAATATGGCAATTTACAAAAAATATTAAAGTCAAAATCACGTCGTTTGGATTTTCACAATAAAACTCAAATTCCTCGAAATTGAGCCGTTGCTTAAGAATGATATATTTGGCTACTTAAAAATACTATTTTTTTATTATTACTTTTTTAATAATTAACTTAAAATCGGATTAAATAGAAGTACTCACCATCATACTAGCTTCGAGCCATCAAAGAGTATCAGAGCACCATGGTGGGGTTGGCTCTATCGTGAGTTAGGTTTAGTTTACTATCAGTTTGTTAGTTGATTTGTGCCCCATGTACACCTGGCTTATTCTCTATATTTTTCTTCCTAATTCCCCTCTAAATTTCACTCCATTTCTTCGAAGCTCCTAAAATTTCATGATGCTCTCATTTGATCAAATGTCTAAAGTGAATGTAGAAGTTAGCTTTTATAATTACAAGGGTTAGTGGAATCATTGTATAGTGAGCTACATGTGTCAACTCCACTTGTTTTGTTATTTTTCTTATATTAACATATGTCCATAGGTTAGCCTAGTAACTTATCCTATTAATCTACTCAATTGCCATGTCCACTACATACTAAAAGCATTCCACTTTGCCATACTTTGTTATTTATTTGCTAGTTATTTAGCTAAGTTGATATATATTACATATGTAGTTAAGATTTTTAATCAACTATGAGAATATATGTTAATATTCATTTGCATGTTAAATATGTCTAGTATATACACATAACCCTTATATTTAATTATGTTTAATGTATATACATACCAATAATAAAATATTTAATTATTTTATTCTTCCTAAATCTAAACTTATGGGGTCACTTCCACTAACATTCCTAGCTTTGTTGTAAAATTCAGACTCGATCAAACAACATACACGATTGGCTTGAATTTTACGTATGGTTTCCGAATTGACTGATTTGTTAGTTGATAGCTAATTTCGTAGGGTCTCAAAGTAGCTTTTGTGAAGCTGCTTGTCGAATATGATGCACCAACGAATATGACATAACTTAGTAGTTCACTTGATATAATGTACAAGCTAATACTAAGGTCCACTCACTAATAATCTCGAGTTACCAGGCAAGATTAGATAAGAGTATAATTTTGTTGTTTGGAGAGGGTATCTCACAAGAATAGGGAAGAAATATGCAATGTTTGTATTGTTCAAAAGTTGATTGTCTATGGCTACAATAGAGAGACTATTTATAGTAAGTCCTTAAGGGAAACAATACAATAATGGATATTACATAGAGGATAATGTACGAAAGAGATTCCTAATATATATGAAAAAAGGTAAATATGACAAAGGACAAAAGGGAATATAGTATAAATGTAAAAAAAGTAAAGGACAGGTGGCAACCTATTAGTGGGTGTACGTTTTGGAATCTTGGGGCATTATGGCTAAATTGAGCTAATGTTAGGGTTATTGTTGCTGAGCTGTGCTAAAGGCTACTAAGGTGATCGAGTGAGGCTACAGCTTAGTAGGGTAGGATAGGAAAGCTCGGCATACAGGGACTTCAGCCTCAATACTTGGCGAGTTGGCACTAGAGTTCTTGATATCTAAGTAAAATATGGAGTAGATCAATGTGTGTATAAGCTAAGCATTCAAAGTGTTTGCCATTTAGCCTTCTTGATAGATGAGCCCATTAGGGTCAAGCTAAGTAACTAAGATTTTCCTAGCCAGGCCTTGCAAGCCTCTAAGTTTGGCTTGGGTGAGGGGTTTAAAGGTCGACACTTCATCAACTCCCTAGGTTTGTTGAAGATTTGCCCTAAAATCTTGGTCAACTTCTCCTTCTACCACATAGGGAGTCAAATTAGAAACATTGAAGGTAGGGGATACCCTATAGCCTTCAAGCAATTCTATCTTATAAGTGTTGTCATTCATTCTCCATAAGATCTTCAAGGGATCAACTGACCTAGGGGACAGCTTGCTTGTCCTCTTTCCTGGGAATCGTTCTTTGCTATGATAAACCCAGATAAGGTCACCTGGGTTATAAATGACATGCTTTTTTCCTTTATTCCCATTCTTTCACTGTTAGGCTACTGTCTTGGCTAGTTTCTTGGCAACTTTCTGATGCAGTCTTAGGAATTCTTCGGCGCACTACTGACTTGATGGACTTTCTCCTAAAGAGGTTGGACTAGTAATCATATCTAGTCATAAATTCGAATTAAGCCCATAAACAACCTCGAAAGGTGATCTTCTTGTTAAGCTGTGGGTAGAGCAGTTGTAAGCAAATTCTATGACTAGCAAACAGAGATCCCAATCATGTAGATTCCAACCAATGGTAACTCAAAGAAGGTTGCGTACTGTTTTGTTCACAACCTCTATGTAGCCGTCTATCTGTAGATGGCAAGAAGTATTGAACATGAGCTTAGTGTTGAGCTTTTATCATGAGCTTCTTTCATAGTGTTCACCAAAAGAAGCTCATAAACTTTGAATCACGACTTAAGACAATACTTCTCAAAATGCCATGGAGTCATATGATCTCCTGCAAAAAGAGGTTAGTAACAAATAAAGCATCATTAGTTTATGATATTAAGATTATGTAATGTACCTAGGAGCTTAGTTAATCACTAAGGTTTACCATTGGGAAAATAACCAATGGTTCCTTCGAGATATTGAAGAAAGACGAAATGGATGGGTTGGCAATCATAATAGCTTCCATGAAGTTGTTTGTCGAATATAAAGCACCAATGAACATGACATGACTTAATACTTTGCCTGATATAACACACAAGCTAATACTAAGGTCCACTTACTACTAATCTCATGCTATTAGACAAGATTAGATAAGAGTATAAGGTTGTTGCTCGGAGAGGGTATCTCGTAAGAACGAGGAAGAAATATGCAATGTCTGTATTAATCAAAGTTGATTATTTGGGTTACAATTAAGGAAATGTTTATAGTAAGTCCCTTAGGGCAACAATACAATAAGGGAAATTACATAGAGGATAATGTACGAAATAGATTCTTAGTATATACGAAAAAGGTAAATATGACAATGAACAAAAGTGAATATAGTACAAATGTTAGAAAAGTAAAGGACAGGTGGCAGCCTATCAATAGGTATGCGTTTTGGAATCTTGGGGGATTGTGGCTAAATTGAGCTAATGTTGGGGTTACAGTTGCTGAGCTATACTGAAGGCTACTGAGGTGATCGAGTAAGGCTGCAACTTGGTAGGGTAGGATAGGAGAGCTTGGCGTACGGGGACCTCAACCTCAACACTTGGCAGGTCGACATTGAAGTTATCGGTATCTAAGTGAAAGAAGGAGCAAATTAACATATGTCCGAGCAAAGTACTCAAAGTGTTTTCCATCTAACCTTCTTAGTAGATGAGCTTATCAAAACCGAGTTGAGCAAATAGGATTTTCCCGGCCAGGCCCTATAAGCCTCTAAGTCTAGCTTAGATGAGGGGTCCAAAGGTTAGTACTCTATCAAAACCACTTTTGAAGAAAAGATTTGGAGAAACTTCCAAAATGGATGCAGTTTCAAGGAAAGAGATTGAGTTCATAATAGATTCAAAAATAGACTGGCTACTAAATCAACTCCAAGCTTCTTTGAAAGAAGAATCTGAAAAACCATCGTCTAAGCTATCTCCAACACCTCTGACTTCACCTAAGAAATCCTCTCCATAACTATTTTTGGAACCTAAAATTCCATTCTCTAAAACTCTAACTTATGATCAAACTATTCATCTACCATCTTCAAAACCTCCAACTCCAACAAAACAACAACAACAATCTCTTGATTATGCTACATCAAAAATATAATCTTTACCTCAACTACAAAAGGCCCATCTCCACAAGCTTGACCCAGCTTGCTTGCTGACCAAACTCCTCAAGTTGATGAGTTTGCTCAAGCATTAGAGGAACTACTGCCATAAGTTCCTTCAACAACTATTCTGATGCTACCATAGAAAGAGTATACTCCACCTTTACCACCTAAACAACCAAGTTCTCCTAGCACTCCTCGGATCAAGAAGAGTTACCCTAAGAAGAAAAAGAAGAAGGCTACTTAGTATTAGTCCTTTACTCTTAAGCTTCTCTGTTCTTGTTCTTTTTTGTTTTTAAGTCAAAATTCTCTTTAGTGTTATATTTAGAGTCAAATGTTCAAAGTTATGTTATACTTCTTTATTTTTAGAATCATGTATAGAGTCTAATTCAAAATTAAATTGGTGAATTCAATCTTGATTATGGAATATCAGTATTTCTTTCTCCAAGTTGTTATCAACCTTTTACCCATATCAAATTCAAGGGGAGTAAAAACTAAGTAATAATAACAAAAGGGGTAGAAATATAGAAAAATATTTATTTAAGAAGTATAATTGATGACTCATTAAGAATGAGAACTAATATAAAAGAATTTTGGAAATTTTTGGACTTAAAACACTTTGATTAAACTTATCAAGAATTAATATGACTTACATTACAAAACCTTCTATAAATTGGTCAATATTTTTCTAAGAAGTGTTTTGTTATCATTAAAAAGGGAGAGAATATTGAGTTCTCTCATAAATATTTTGATGATAACAAAATAAGTAAAGATATTTAACAAGTATTTTAAGTATGTAGGATAATAAACAAGAGATAAGAATTTTGTCTTAATATTGATTTTGAAAATCAAAACCAAATTCAGAGACAACTTTAGAACTCAAATATAGTATCAAAAGTGATGTGCCTAGGAGCTCAATTTTCACTAAGACTTACCATAGTGGATTTGAACCAACAAGTCTTTTGAAATATTGAAGCAAATAAGGTGAAATGGTTTGAGAACTAACTAAAGTAGCTAACGTGAAGCTGTTCGAAGGATATAATACACTAACAAACACAACACAACTTGACACTTCACCTGATATGACGCACAAGTTGATGTCAAGGTCCATCCACCACTAATCCTAAGCTACTCGACAAGATTAGATAAAAGTGTATAACAAGGACTTAAAGAGGGTTGTCTCGTAAGAATAGAATAGTCAATGTCTATTTTTGAAGTAAGATGATTCCGACTTACAAGGAAAATGAACTATTTATAGTAAGTCCCTAAGAAAACTATACAAATAAAGAAATTACAAAAAGGGGAATTCCTAGTATATACGAAAAAGAGTAAAAAGGACAAATGACAAAAAGGAAAAAATAGTACAGTATCAGGTGAAGTGGATAGGTGGTAGTGTAACATTGGTTCCATACATAGATTCTCTTATCATAATAGGCGAGAGGAATCAAGATGTTATGGCATCAGGGATTACTAAGACGAGGAAGGGGTATAGCAAGTGTTAGTAGGAAGTTAGAAGAAAGTATTCAGCCCAAAGAAGAGTGCCTCGTCACTCAGTAGGAGTCTCTCGACAATTGAAAGTTCAATCATTTAGCACAGAGCCTTCGACAAGCAAATAGTTGGTGTCGACATAAGAGAAAGAACAAAGCAAGGTATAACCTCCTGGATTTGTCAAATACTTTAGTCATCCTTCTTCCGTGTAGTCTCTTGTCATCGACAGGTTGCTGAGAGAAGGTTCTTAGAGTGAGGGATTAGAGGCCTTAGAATTGTACGTGAGTAGGGGGACCAGTGGTCGGTAGCTCATTAAGAAGTTATAAAGCCAACTTATTTGAGAAGTATTTTGATCTTTACATGTTTAAAGGCCCAACTCCACTTATTGGATATATTTGGGTAATGTATCCAACACATTCTACGAAGTTGATTAATTAAATCTATGGAGATTAAGGAGGAATTAATTTAAGGATAAGCTTGATTAGATATGATATCTTATGATAGTAGGTAGATTTTATTAAAGGCATTTTGTCAAAAATATCACAAGATTTTTTATGGTTTATCATCAAGATATGAAGAAAACTTTAAGGAATTCAAATTAAATCTTTATTTGAAATCAAAACAAGCATAGATAAGGACATATGCCTAAAGATATGATGAGATAAGGGTAAATCTTATTTTGTTGATGTAGATTTTCATTAAACTCTAATAGATTACTAACATTTGGACCCATCACTCACGACTATCTCCAAAGCCTCTAATCTCTCTCCAAGAGGATTCTCTCTTGTCATCCTGCTGAGAGAGAGCTCCTGTACATCAAAGAGTCGCAGACGAACTCTCTAAAGGCCTTACTCAGACATATCCTACTTTGCTTAGATTATTGCCTAGTTGTCGGCCTACCGAGTGTCGAAGCCAACATGCCAAGTACGAAGACCAACCTACCGAATGCTAAGTTCAAAGACACTATATGTCAAGCTCTACTCTCTTAGCCTACTAAACTGTAACATCTTTCAATCGTCTTGGCAACTTATAGTATGGCTCATTAACAACAACCCAAACATTAGCTCCGCTTAGCTATAAAGCCCTAAGATCCTAGATTGCATACTCAATTATAGCATGCCACCTATCATTCCTTTTTCTAACATTATACTATATTCCTTTGTACTACTTGCCCCCTTTTACCCTTTTCGCAATGTACTAAGCTAATATTATTGTATTACCCTTTATTGTAACTGCACATATTTCCTTGTTGCTCTAGGGACTTACTATAAATAGTCCCTTGTTTTTTGTAACCAAAATCATCTTAGACCTTTTCAATTAATGATATTCTTGTTCTTGCAAGATATCATTCTCTGAGTATATTTTCTCTTACACTCTTATCTAATCTTGCTGAGTAGCTCAAGTTAGTGGTAAGTGGACCTTAGTATTAATTTGTAGGTTATATCAAGCAAAGTACTAAGACATGTTGTGTTCATTTGTATGTCATATCCATTGAGTAGCTTCACGGAAGCTACTATGTTTTTCCGTTTTATTCATCCCTTCTTCTTCGATATCTTAAAGAACCTACTTGGTTACAACTTCTACAGTAAGTCCTAATGATCAACTCAACTCCTAAGCACATCATATAATCCCGGTATCAGAGCTTGAGGTTGCAATCGAAAGCTTAGTGTTGAAGTATTTTGCATTAGAGTGTCTATGTTTTGTTATACTTTGTTTCTCTACTGGAAAACAAAGGAAGTTCTTAAGTCATTGTATGAAATCGTATCATCAAAGTTTTGTGTAATCTTCTATCGAGTAGTGGAATTCCTGAAGTTTTGTATTGAGAATGTCAAATTCTAGTGTTCAAGGGGAGATAAATGATATTTAGAGTGATGCTCATGGTCGCAATCGTGTTACCCAACAAACCCTACAAACTACTAATAAACAATTGCAAGACCTTGTTGCTATTGTGGCCAACTTGGCTATCTCTATATAGAGGGCAGAGGAGACTAGGTCATAAGAGAGAGTTGATGAATGAAGCTGAGATGTGAGAGATAAGCCAAGAAGACAAGTAGCTAAACCTAAAGCACTAAAGGCTGTTAGTGAGAACCTAGGTCCAGCCCTACAAACTGAGAGGTTTACAAGGAGGAGACTTGAGTGAAATAAAGTTCAAGAATATGGTGACAAAGAAGAGCAGCATGAAGTATTTGAAGAGCATGAACCTCATGCTCCCAGAGGGGCCGAGCATCTTAAGGTATAGATTATGAGTTTTTATGGGTCTAGTAGAGTTGATGACTATCTAGACTGGGAGGAAAAGATTGGAAAGATATTTGACTTCATGATTACAAGGACTTGGTGCATATTCGAGTAGCTACTCTAGAATTTTCTAGGTATTCAATAATATGGTAAAAGAAATTGTAGAATGTACGCTAGCAAGCCTGACGTGAAATCCGAACTTGGAATGAGATGAAGAGAGTTTGCTATGAGCAAGATACTTTCCAATGTCTTTAAGAACTCAGATAAGGTAGCCAATCTATGGACGGATGTGTCTGAAAGTTCCAGTTACTAATGATCTGATGCGATGTTGACGAGCACGAGGCATAGACAATAGCACAATTCATTTCTATACTAAGATTTGAAATTGGTAACATAGTGGAAGTACAAAGACTTGGAAATCTAGATGAGACCATACAAGTAGCACAAAGGGTCAAAAGGTAGAGGTGAAATCAGATCAACCGAGTATCGAACAACTGACTTAGTTTGTCAACTAAGACTAATATGCCAAGCTGACTAAGATATGACTAAGCTCAATACAATTCCAAGGTAAATCACCAAGGTTAGATGCCAAATAAACCTAATGATGGCTAAGGAAAGACTAAGGCTAAGGAACTTGAGGTCTGAAAGGATCAAGGATAGAGCTTTAGTAGGAAGACTCAAGAGATAAAGTGTTTCAAGTGCCTTAGTTTCCAACATGTAGCTAATTAATGTCATGAACATTACGGGAAAGAAGCCCCAATTTGAAGTAGAGAATGCTAGTGAAAGGTGATGAAGAAGAAGTAGGAGTCGATCAATTGCTAGAAGAGTTTTAAGAAGATTAAGACGCCATAACTCGACCTGAAATAGGAGACTATTGTATGGTTGTATGAAAATCTCTCAGTACCTTTACCTCTGATGAGAATGAACAAAGAAAGATCCTCTTCCATACAAACCACTGATTGAATGGCAAACTATTTGCTTTGATCATCAACAAAGGGAGTTATACCAATGCTATAGCATAAGGAGCAGTGAAAGCTCTAAAATTGCCGACCTACCCTTACCTTAAGCCCTACAAGATTCACTAGCATAATGAAAAGGGAGGTTTGCCTGTCGTTAGCAAGTCTGAGTGTCGATCACTATTAATGATAGATATAAGGATGAGGTGTTGTGCAACGTCCTACCTATGTGCGCTTCACATATACTATTAGGCTGACCATGGCTCTTTGATCTTAAGGTACTCCATGATGGGCATAGTAACACCTATATGTTCCAAAAGAATGGGAAGAAGGTTATATTGAACCCAATGAGCTCTAGAGAAGTTTAGGATTCACAAAAGAAGATTTTTAGATTGTTTAAAGGAAGTCCTTAGTGATTTCCCAAGCCCAAATTTCCAAAGATGTTAAGATCGAAGAACATGTACTCTTATTAGTTAGAAGACTACTTGATATGTTTCCGAGGTTGTACATACGGAGAAACACTACAATGAATGAATTGAAAGAAAATAGAAAATAAATTAGCAAAGTCTGGGTAGCTACTGAATGGATATGACTCACCACTTGATCCTATTCGGCCTACAACCCGCCAGATATGACACATCGGTCCAAATTGAAGGACCACTCACCATTACTCCTTCTTAAAGGAAATAGATAAGAGTTAAATGATAACGAGCATACTAAGGTTGCTCAAGTGAGTAAATTCATATTGAAAGTTGAATGTGTTTTGCATACAAGGAAAGTAAAGGTTTATATACTTGCCTACTAAGGTTATTTTACATGTATGAAAAGACAAAAGGGTAATTTACAATTAAGTTACATGAATCATGCTAAAAGGGGTAAAAAGGACAAAGAATATTCAATACGGAAAAGAAAGAATCATTCTGGAACGTTGTGTTAGAAGACATGTGTCACTTATTGGCTAGACGTTAGGAGTAAGTTGCAAGGCATGCAAAAACAAAAATGCTAATGGTCAGGGGCTGACTTGATCTAAATCGGGTCAGGGGCCCAACAGTTTGAGTGGGAAGTTAGCTGTATAAGAGTTAGGCCTCAGTGATTGATTGGAGAGCTTGACTCAGCTAGCCTTTCTTAGGTTACCTTTTGGATGACTTCGTAGTTGGGCAAGAGCATGTCAAATACAGGTGAAGATCTGACAGATAGGTCAGTAGGAGGTTAGGTCAAGATAGGAGTCCCCATCTCATATATTGCTTAGAGCTAGTATTTTCCGTACGAGCCCTTGAAGTCTTTTAGCTCGGCTTCTTATGATCGATCCAGGGGATTAATTCCTATCATCTGCTTAGGGGTTAGAAAGATTTATCCTCAAATCTAAAGTGGTTTTTGCTTGTTCTTCTAGAGCACTCACGGGGTCTTCGAATGGTTGGTGTAGAATCAAATCGGACACATTGAAGGTAGAGGAGACACCATAGTCATCAGGCAACTCGATCTGATAGGCGTTACAATTGATCTTCTTTAGGACCTTGAATAGGCCGTCGACTCAAGGGGATAGTTTGCTTTGTTTTAAGTATGGGAATTGCTCTAGGCAAAGGTGAATCCATACTAAGTCTCTTAATTGGAAGGAAATCATTTGGCGGCCTCTACTACCAATCTCTTATTGTCTCTTATTGAACTTGATGATCTTCCTTGTCACAGACTGGTGAAGCTCATGCAATTATTGGGCTCAATCCACTCCAAATTAACCTTTTTCAGCAGCTGCTGGGGTGCCGATCATATCAAGGGAGATGGTAGGGTTGACGCCATAAACTACTTTAAATGGGGTCCTCCTAGTAGTGCTATGGACAGTTTGGTTGTATGCGAACTCCACAACCGGTAGATACATATCCCAATCCCTCAGGTTCTTCCCTACAACAGCTCTAAGCATATTGCCTAGTGTCCTATTCACCACTTCAGTCTGGCCAGCAATTTAAGGGTAGTTACTAGAGTTGAATGCTAGTTTAGTCCCAAGTCTTCTCTAAAGAGTCTTCTAGAAATAGCTCAAAAATTTTGTGTCCTGATTTGAGACATTAGTCTTCAGTACCCCATGTAGTTGGACAATCTCCTGCAAAAACAAATCAGCAGTATATAAAGCATCGTTAGTCCAATGGCATGGAATGAAATGCACCATCTTGCTAAAACGGTCCACTACAACAAAAATAGAATCTTTTCCTCTGGATGTTTGGGGCAACCCTAAGACAAAGTCCATGCTGAGGCTGGCCCAAGGTAAGGTAGGTGTTGGTAGAGGCATGTACTTTCCACAGGGTTCTCTCTTCCCCTAAGTGCACTTACATACTTCACCACTACTGACTACCTTATGGACATCCTTAACTAGACTTGGCTAGTAAAAGTTCTCCTTCAATAAATTAGCTATCTTGATTACCCCAAAGTGGCATGAAAGTCCACCATTATGAGCTTCCCTAACCAACAGTGCACATGTAGAGTAGTTGAGAATACATAGCTTGCAATCCTTGAACAGATAGCCATCCTTAAGGTAATATCTTCCAACAACTAGTACTTCGTGATACTTTTCAACAACAAGAATAAAACAAGGGTCATTAGCATACTGCTCAGTAATGAGTAAGAATCCCAAGAGTTTTGTCTGCAAAGTGGTCAATAAGGTTTGCCATCGTGACAAAGCGTTGGTGACCACATTTATGCTTCCCTTCCTATGCCAAATGATGTATGAGAAACCTTCCATGAACTCCAACCATTTAGCTTACCTCTTCAAAAGTTTGTTCTAACTCTTAAGATGCTTCAATGATTCGTGGTCAGTGAAAATAACAAAGTCTCGTGGTAACAAGTAATGTTGCCAAATGGTGAGGGCTTGGAAAAAGGAGTACAACTTGTTCTTGTACGTAGAATAGTTCAGGGCTAGGCCACTCAGTTGTTCACTGCGGTAAGCGATGGGCCGTCATTCTTACATCAAGACAGCACCAATTCAAACTCTTGATACATCGCACTCTAGTTCAAAGGGCTTGTCAAAATTTGGTAGTAAAAAGACAAGTGCCGAAGTGAGCTTCTCCTTAATCTTCCTGAAGCTTCACTCAGCTCGATCATTCCACCTAAACCCTTCACTCTCCTTTGTCAGCTCGGTCAATGGGGCAGTTATTGTACTGAAGTCCTTAATAAATCGCTTATAGAAAGAAGCTAGGCTATGAAAGCTTCAGACTTCAGTGACATTCTTCAGCGTTAGCCAATCTAAAATAGCTCAGATCTTCTCCTCATCTACTCGGATTCCTTCCCTTGACACCACAAACCCTAGGAATATCACCTCTTTCTAGTAAAATATGCATTTCTTTATATTCCCACACAACTTCTCCGCTCGCAGAATGTCAAATATTTCGTGAAGATGTTGAACATAATTATTCAAGTCGACACTATATACCAATATGTCATCAAAGTACACAACCACACATCTTCCAAGAAAAGGGCGCATCACATCGTTCATTAACCTCATAAATGTGCTTAGCGCATTAGTTAGTCCAAATGGCATAACCAATCATTTATAGAGTCCGTACCTAGTCTTAAAGGCAGTCTTCCATTCATCTCCCGGCCTTATGTGAATCTGGTGGTAGCCACTCTACAAATCAATCTTCAAAAATATCTTTACACCATGAAGCTCTTCAAACATGTCATCGAGCTTCAATTTCAGGTATCAATACTTAACAGTAATTCGATTGACCACCCAGTTGTCGATGCACATACGCCATGAACCATCCTTTTTCGAAATGAGCAGAGCTGGTATAGCATAGGGGCTCATGCTCTCCTTCACATATCCCCACTCAACGAGTTCGTCCACCTATCTTTTTAGCTTGGTAGCTTGCTCAAGGCTCATCTTATATGTAGGTCGGTTTGGCAAGGCGGCACCTAACTACAGATCAATACAGTGCTCTATGCCTCAGACTGGTGGCAGTCCTTTAAGCAGTTCTTTCGGAAACAAGTCGAAGAACTCATTTAACAATCTTCAGATTTCTTATAAGACATCCGACAATTCCCTCATCTCCATCAATCTTCTAACCAACAAGAACATGGGTTCATCAACCTTCTCAATAGATCGGAGCTCTCTTCAGCTCATAACTAAGGCTTTCTTCTTACTGGCTCAGGTGAGCTGATTGTGGATTTCATTTACTTAGGATGGGGTTAAGGGTTGCAATACAATCTTCTTCAACCACATTGGTCTGCTTAGCATTCATTAGGTCAGTCATTCCCTTCTTTAGCTTGATACAGCCTCCTTGGCTCGAATTGAACAAGTCGACTCAATACAGGAGCTTGGGAGAATGTTTGCCCAAGTCAGCTCGGAACATTTCTCCACTGTTTTTTGACCCTCTAGTGATCTTGATCGCCTCTTCTAAGGTATAAAACCTCTGTACTTCCATGATATTGCGAATCTCATACATGAGCTTAGAAATGAATCATGATACTATATGAGCTTTAGGTTCTTCTAAGTTGACTTGAATCATTAACATTTAGAATTCTCTGACATAGTCATCAACAGATCGGTTTCCTTGGCGAAGCTCCTATAACTTTGCAAACATGTCCTGTAGGTATGTTTCGGCTACAAATCTCCCTCTTAACAACCTTTTCATCTCATCCCAAGTTCTAACACCTCGTCTTCCATACGTTGCTCATGCTACATTCAGGTTTTTCCACCACAATGTCGTATACTCAGTAAATTCTAATGCAGCAAGTCAGACCTTAACAGTATCATATACCCATAACAATCAAATACCTTCTCGACCTTATCATCAATATCTCCACTTCCACTAAAGGGCGAGATTTGAACCTTGACATTATCTAGCCCTCGAGAAGCTCGACATCCTCGTCCTTGTAATAGGTAATAATCAACTTCCTCTTCTTCCCCCTTAAATTCTTCAACATCCAGTTCCTCATCTTCTTCCTCAGTCTCCTCCAACTCTAATCTTTGTGTAATAGCTTGACCCACTACTCCTCCAACTTACTATGGTCGAACTAGGTGGTTGGTTCAATTACCTTGGCCATGAGGTCTCTCAAGGGCATTTTCTTGTGGGATAGGTGGCTATACACCTTGGGGTTGCTGCCTGTTTACTTACATTGTTATGACTAAACTCTCAACAAGGTTTGTAAGCCTGTCAAGTCTGTCATCAATGAACCCTAGGGTGTTACTACCATTATAACTACAACTAGGTTGAGCACCACTGCCCTAGTCACCAATAACTCCTTGAACACTTGAATCTAACATAATATAAAACTTTTTCAAATAGATTAACAAACTACTAACAACCTTAATACCCAATAGTTACTAAACAGAATAGAAATAAACTTGCTATGTTTTCATGATGAAAAACAGAGTAAGATAGAGTAACAATGAAACTACACTTATAAACACACATAATACACTGCAATAGCTATGGAAGGAATACAGTAGCTACAAATAGTAAGGCGAACAAAAACTCTACTATGACTTCATATACTTCCGCGTAAAACCATACTCCGATACTAGCGAAACTAATATGTCTCTGGGGTCGTACATACGGAGAAGCACCACAGCGAATTAACCGAAAGGAAGCAGAAAAGAAACTAGCAAAGTCTGGGCAACTACTGAATGGATATGACTTACCACTTAATCCTACTTGGCCTACAACCCGCCGAATATGACATACCGATTCGAATTAAAGGGTCACTCGCCACTACTCCTTCATAAAGGGAATATATAAGAGTTGAATGATAACGAGAACACTAAGGTTGCTCAAGTGAGTAAATCTGTATTGAAAGTTGAATGTGTTTTGCATATAAGGAAAGTAGGGGTTTATATACTTGCCTAATAGGGTTATTTTACATGTATGAATAGACAAAAAGGTATTTTATAATTAGGTTACATAAATCATGTTAAAAGGGGTAAAAAGGACAAAGAATATTTAATACAGAAAAGAAAGAATCATTTTGGAATGTTGTGTTAGAAGATACATGTCACTTATTGACTGGACGTCAGGAGTAAGTTGCATGTAGGCAAAAACAAAAATGCTGGTGGTCAGGGGCCCAACAATCTGAGTGGGAAGTTAGCTGTATGGGAGTCAGGCCTCAGTGATTGGTTGGAGAGCTCAGCTCGGCTAGCCTTTCTTAAGTTACCTTCTAGATGACTTCGCAATCGGGTAAGAGCATATCGGATATAGGTGAAGATTTGATAGATAGGTCGATAGGAGGTCGGGTCGAGATAGGAGTCCCCAACTCGGCTATGGCTTAAAGCTAGTATTTTTCATACAAGCCCTTGAATTCCTCTAGCTCGACTTCTTATGATCAGCTCAGGGGGTTGATTCCTATCACTATTAAAGTTGAAGGAAGTCGAAACCTTACCTGCCAAGGTGCAAGCATTGCTTCAAGAGTATGCCGACTTGTTTCCTACCAAGCTATCAAGAGGTTTACCACCTATTAAAGGGATAGAGCATTACATCGATCTACAGCTCGGCGTTGCTCTACCTGCTTATAGGTTCAATCCCAAGTAGGTAGCCGAGTTAAAGAAGTAAGTTGATTAGTTGATTGAGCGTAGATATGTTTGAGAAAGCATGAGCGACTGTATTGTACCAACTGTCCTAGTGCTAAAAAAGGATAGCTCATAGAGAATATTTATTGATAGTTGAGCAATCAATAAGATCACTATCAAATATCAATATTTAATCCTACTATTGGATTATATGCTCGATGAGTTACATGGTGCACAAATATTTTCAAAGATTAATCTAAAGAGTGGTTACCACCATATCCAAATAAGACTTGGAGATGAGTGGAAAACTGCTTTCAAGACTAAGGATGGTCTATTCGAGTGGATGGTGATGTTGTTTGGTCTTACAAATGCACCGAGCTCCTTTCTACTGCTCATGAATCATGTTTTAAGATCATTGATTGGTAAATGTGTTATTGTTTACTTTAATGATATTCTAAAATATAATGCCAACCTCACCTCACATGTCATGCACTTAAGATCTATATTTGATATCCTCTATGCCGAGCAATTATTTGGCAATCTAAAGAAATGCTTGTTCTACCAGAACAAGGTAATATTCTTCAGTTATGTTGTTTCTAAGGGAAGAATCAAAGTTGATGATGAGAAAGTCCAAGCTATTCTTGAATGGCCGATGCTAACTAGTACTATCGAAGTAAGGAGTTTTCATAGTCTAGCTTCGTTTATTAGAGATTTATTTGGAACTTTAGTTCCATAGCTACACCACTAATCGAGCTAACTAAGAAGAACTCTGGATTTAAATAGTCTGAGAAAGCTTAGAATAGTTTTTATGAAATTAAGACCAAGTTGACTTTTACCCCAATACCTGTCTTACCAAACTTCGAGAAAGTTTTTGAACTAGAATGTGACACATCTAGAGTCGGCATTGAAGCTATTCTCATGCAAGAGTGCCAACTAGTTACATATTTCAATGAGAAGCTTAGAGGGGCCAAACTAAATTACTCAACATATGAAAAAGAATTTTATGCCCTCATTCGAGCTCTTTAGAATTAGCAATAGTACCTACTACCAAGAGAGTTCATTATCTTCACAAACCATAAATCTCTTAAGTATCTCAAAGGCTAACAGAAACTCTCTCGATGTCATGCTAAATGGGTCGAGTTTTTAGAAACCTTTTGCTATGTCATTAAGTATAAGAAGGGAAGTGCTAACATTATGGTCAATGCCTTTTCAAGTCAGCATGTTCTTTTCACAACATTGCAGGCTAAAATACTTGGGTTTAGTACCCTACCTAATCAATATGAACATGATCCGTACTTTAGACCCTTAGTGGCCAAATGAAAAATCGGAGTAGTAGTGGATGGCTTCTATCTGAACCAAGGATTTTTTATGAAGGGAAAACAAGTCTGTATGCCAAGTGATTCTGCTAAGGACTTACTTACTTGAGAAGCCCATGCAGGAGGCTTAGCCGACCATTTTAGTGAGAAGAGAATGGCCGAGTTACTAAAAAAGCATTTCTATTGGCTTGGGATGATAAAGGATGTACATAAAATTCTTGAGTAGTTTGAGATGTGCAAACGAGCCAAGGGGAGAAAGGAACCATATGGAGAGTATACACCTCTACCCATAACTAAGCAACCATGGACCAAACTATGCATGGATTTCATGCTCAGCTTACCCAAGGTACCTTGGAAACATGATTCTATTATGGTGGCAGTTGATCTTTTAGCAAAATGAGTCACTTCATCCTTTGCCACAAAACCAATTATGCTTTATTTGTTGCCATCCTCTTTTTGCAAGAGATCATGTAGCTGCATAGAGTTCCAAGAAGTATTGCATATGATCGTAATTCAAAGTTCACATGCTTCTTCTAGTGAACACTATGGAAGAATCTTGACACTAAGCTCATGTTCAATACTTCCTGCCATCTACAAACAAATGGCTAAATAGAAGTTATGAATAGAACTGTAGGTAACCTCCTTCAAGCTACTATTAGGAAGAATCTATATGATTGGGATCTTTGCTTGCCCATCATCAAGTTTGCTTACAACTGCTCCACTCATAACTTAATAAGAAGGATGCCTTTCAAGGTCATCCATAGACTTAACCCAAACTTATCCTTAGACATGATTATTAGCCTAACCTCTTAAGGGGAAATTCAAACAAGCCTATAACATGCCAATGAATTTCAGAAACTACATCAGAAGGTTGCCGATCAATTAGCTAAGACTATGGCTCATCAAAGAGAACGGGGAAGCTAAGGAAGGAGGCAAGTCATTTACAACCCAGGAGAGCTTCTTTGGATCCACCTCAACAAGGAGCAATTCCTATGGAAGAGTACAAACAAGTTATCTTCTAAGTCAAATGACCCTTTTAAGATCCTTTAACGCATTAATGACAGTACCTCTAAGCTAGAGCTATTCGAAGGATACGAAGTATCTCCTACTTTCAATGTTGCCAACTTGATGCCTTATATGTTAAAAGAAGAAGAATAAGACCATGATTTGAGAGAAAATCTTCAATAACCCTAGGGAACTAATAGATTGGTGACCTACAGACCCATCACTTTCATCTGCTTCCGAAGCCTCCAATCTCTTAACAGGAGGATTATCTCTTGTTAACCTGCCAAAGATGAGCTCTTATACATGGAAGAGCTATGGATGAACTCTCTAAGGGCTTAGCTTAGATATACCCTGCTTTATTTGGACTCTTGCCTAATTGTCGGCCTACTGGGTACTAAGGCTGACTTACTAAATGCTAAGGCCGACTTGTTAAGTATCGAGTTCGAGGACACGCTCTATTTTTCCAGCCTACTGAACTATAGCATCCTTCAATCACCTCGGTAGCTCCTAACAAAGCTTATTAATAGCAACCCAAACATTAGCTCCACTTAGCCACAACATCCCAAGATCCTAGAACGCGAACCCAATCACAACATGCCACCAGTCATTTCTTTTTCTAACATTATGCTATATTCCTTTGTACTATTTGCCCCCTTTTACCTTTTTTGCAATGTATTAAGCTAATATTATTGTATCATCCTTTATTGTAATCGCACGTATTTCTTTATTGCCTTAAGAACTTACTATACATAGTTTCTTATCTTTTGTAGCTAAAATCATCTTAGACCTTTATAGTTAATGAATATTCTTTTTCTTATAAGATAACCTTCTCTGAGTATATTTTCTCTTATACTCTTATCTAATCTTGCCAAGTAACTCGAGATTAGTAATGAGTGAACCTTAGTATTAGCTTATGAGTCATATCAAGTGAAGTACTAAATTGTGTTGTGTTCGTCGGTATGTCAATACGTCACATCCATTAAGTAGCTTCACAAAAGCTATTATGTTTGCCATTCTACTTATCCCTCCTTCTTCGATATCTCAAATGACCCACTTGGCTACAGCTTTTATGATAAGTCCTAGTGATCAATTTAGCTCCTAGGCACGTCAAACTCAAAGGAGCTGTTATACAAATATTTTCGAAGCTTGTGTACTCAAGTATATTAGATTTTCTCAATAGATACGAGTAGGCAGCATCAAGAAAATCATTATAGAAGCTCCAAAATTCAAATTCAAAAGCATCAATCATCAAGATTTGCTCCTAATTTTTAGAAGATATTTATTTTCAAAAATGATACAATTTTCAAAATCCATATTGGAGAGATACAAAGGGAAATCAAAGCCTTTTACACATGAATGCCTATAAAGTATTCGATAAAAATACACGAAGTACAACATTCAAATTTGATTCAAATTCAAGTGATTTATTCTCCACAATTTATGGGATTACAACAACCAATAGTTGAATCAAGACTTTTTCAAAATTATTCATGATTTGATCAAGAATTATCTAAGATTATAGCAAAAAGACCTTGCATTAGAAGATATAAAAGAAGATAATTACAAATTTTTCAAGATAAAGATTAGCATATCAAAGCAATATTCATTTTTTGAAAACTTAATATTTGAGAGAATTTAAAACCATAGTCAAAATCTAATTTAGAGACAATACTGTCTAGTCTACTTTCATATTCAGATTTCATTGTATACTTTATTTGAGAGAGTCTTTGTATTCTTTCCTCATAGTTACTTTAATCACAATTGTTTGTGTGATAGTCTTTGTGTAAGAGAGAGAATCAAATTTCTATAGTTCTGTACGTAGACAAGGGTAGCCTAGTGAGACAAAGCAAAAAGAATTGTAATTGTTTCTCTCTTGTTGAAGTTAGTGAAAAGTGAATAGTGGAATGATACTGGCTAGGATCGTCTAGTCCCCAATAGTGGAGCTAAAAGAGTGCAGTAAGCATAAGGCCAAAGCATTATAAATTTTTTGCCTGATCTTCTCAACCATTCTCTCTCTTTACTTTGTATTTTATTGTTGATTATATATTATTTCACACTTAGTCTTACTTTAAGTATTCAAATGGGACATTTTTTAATCTTGTTTTTTGAAAAAGTTCAAAGTTTTATCATAATCAATTCACCCCAACCCCCTATGATTACTTTTTAGGACCTACAGTTATATTTTAATGTTTGCATTTGTAATGATGCATATTTTATTTGATGAAATTATAGTTTCAGCTCCAATTTTGCATGTCGATATATTATAGTTGTATCATTCTATGATCTAACTCTTTCATCCAGTGTTAAATCTAAACTTATGTTTCTCAATTGTGCATTAGGATTTAAATATCATATAAAAACCCAGCACTTTAAATGTCACAATGCTCATAGTAAAGTTGCTCCTTTCTCATACTTAACTATTTAAATTTTACTATAAAAATAATATATATTATATTAATCATATTGAAACTCTCTTATTGATACTACTATATCTTATTTTTAAATACTTCTACAAACCATAAATGACACAACTCTATACTGTTTGTTTTACAAAATGAAATGCATCTTTAGCTAACCAAGTACAGGTAAGAACTTTTTTTTCTTTCTGTTTCTTATTATTTAGATATTTATATTTTACTTGCTTTGAACTATTATTAAAAAATTTATTATGCTACATGTAACCCTTCAGAACCTAGACGCAACAACTATACTATTTACTTAAACTACATAAGCATGCAAAGGCTCAAATCTTATTTGAAACCAGAAAATTGAAATAACATCTACTTAACTCTCATAAAAGATATTATTATATAACTTAAGCAATTAACATTGAGTCACATAAGCCAAGTCAAATAATAGCAAATTACATCCATGAAATTGACTAATCTAAATAACATCAACTCACAAAAGTCTCCAAATTTTACATAAACCATAACTAAGTTTATGGCTCAAAACATTCAAAAATAGGCCTTTCATTTAGTTATCATGTTAACCAAAGCTGTTATTGCTCTACACACTCCCATAATATAAGTCATAACTAAGATCATCATGTGGTCTAAATTGGCTACGAACTTGTACCCAAGAAACAATGCCCCGTAAAAGGGTGAGCAAAAGCTCCATACATAGTCACCACAATAATATGCAACACAATTCACATGCACATCTAATATAAATGCAACAACAACTAATTATTATTATATTTAGGCATGATATATAACACAATCTTTACAACCCAAAACTTAGAGCAACTTCCACTTTCCAACACATATACTTGTATGTATGCTCATTCACGTATGTGTACCTACATACATGTACTTAACCATGGTACAGGTATTTGTTATCATCCTTAAAACCAATATAATTCTCTCATCTCAAAGTTGTCATTTGTATCAACCATCAGTACAATTAGTATATTGCAACCATTTGCAAAGTCATTCCATACCACCACTATAACCTAGTTGCGATTTTTATTTAGTAAACTAACATGTAATACAACAACTAATAGATCCGTTACCCACCTACCTTGTGATGGAACTAGTGCCTAATCTATTTGCCACATCATTATGTGATTGCTACCCTTATAAGACCATTCAGCTACTAGTTTGTTATCACCACTTGCAGACTTGATACATCAGTCTTCTTAGCAAAGGCATAACCAAATGTAGCACTTAAACTAAGGTTTTGATAATTTTAGTTTATTAAAATAGTGATTTCTACAAGCATAAGTATCAAATATGATAACTATGTGCCTATAATACTCTTAGGGTTTTCAAAATAAGTAACCCATACTAATTCTAGAATTAAACACATAATTAACAATTAAGGCCAAGAAATCTCAATCCTAAGAATCCTATAAAATTCATTATCATTAAAAGACTTAACTAGGTTAGATTACTTCCTTAAATACTAAAAGGAGTTAATTTAAATTAACTTTGCTTAAATGGAGACGAAGAGATGCCATAGGAGTAAATTCAATCAATAAAAACAAGAATTTGATCCCAAAGAGCATATTTGTTAACCTAAAATAATTTTTAACAATTGACATCCCATATAGACTAGGTAAGCTGAAATGAGTTTTAGTTAACTAATTTTTTTTTAGCTATGCAATTTGGATTGAATTCTTCAAATCTCAACCCTCTTCTAACTTAGTCTTAATCAACCTTAAATTTCTTACTCCAATAGTCCCAAATGTACCCCATTGATAATTAAACATCAATTTAAAATCTCAAATATAATAATAAATCACAATCAATTGAATAACCGGCATCATTGTATTCTAGATCAACAATATAACATCAGTTCCAATTACTAATTACTAAGATGTAAACTACTAATTTGATTAAATCCTCTTAATTAAGATGTAGAAGAAAATGGAAAAGAGAGAAGGCAAAGAAAGGTGATTTACTTTTATTTGCATACATGATTTACATCTATCAAACCCTAAAACACTTGTCCTTATGTAAACTTGCTTAGATTGACAAATCATTTAACCTGCAAACAAAACAAATAGTTGATCTCGCTATTTGAAACAAAAAGCCCTCATTTAAAACAATCGACTAACCATAATTATGCGATTTCCCTTTTACAATCCATGCATCATACTTCTTTACCTTAGGTTGATCAAAGACCAAATTAAGGTTTATTTTCATTAACAATTGATGAGCAAAGAAAAGCAAAGAGATCACTTACCTAGGGTCCAAGGAGATGTGTGAGACCTTATATGGACCAAGGGGGTGTAATTTTAAGGGAGAAAAAGAAAAAAAAAATTGTTTTTTTTTTTAATTTTAAAGATTATGAATAGTTGATTTACACCCATACACCATATGAATAGCTGTTGTTATATGTGAATTCTATAAAAGGTAAATGTTTGCCTTAATTTCCTTTGAGTTGAAAGCACAAACCTATCACCTATCGCCTTAGAATCTATATCCTTCTCATTAACTGTCTAACTGTCTCTTAATGGAATGCAGTGTTGAATTGCAACCTCGAGCTAAAGCATTCTCGAGCTCTTCCAAAACCTACTAAAAAATGAGTTTCTCTATTAGAAACAATACTTATAATATTCCATGCTACATTACTATATCCTTCTGTACAATTATGCTAACTTCTCTAGGGAATAACCCGTCTTCATGGCTATGTAATAGATCGATTGTGAATCTTTTACAATCACCTAAACCAACTATGTCTTGTAACCATCTTTAGGAGTGCATTCACAAAATCCATGATGATATGCACTAACTTCCAATCTGCTATAGGCAAAGGCTGTAACTCAACTAATAGCTTTTTAAGTTCAATTCCAATTTGTAATTAGGTAAGGAAAATATCAAGACTAATGTCCAACATGATGAAAGTGTTAATAATAGGGAAAAAAAAAACCTGTATATGGCTTTAGATATAAGAACCTACATGTGCTAAGGGAATTTAGTAATTAGTTAAATTTTTTACTAAAAATATTGTGTAAAACTCACTTCAGGATCCGTTAGACTAAGAAATGCCATTCAGATTCCCACCCTCCATCATCTAAAGGCATAGTTGAGCATCCTATGGTTATTATGTTCATTGAAGCATTCGAACATCTGCCGCTAGGCATTTGAATGCTTGCTAGAAAATTTGTAAGTTGCAACTTCTTCATCTTTTCAATAACTTTAACTCTTAGATCTTGATCTTAGTCTACTCTAGGTTATTTTGGTGCCCTCCCAATTCCATGATCTTTAAATTCAAAGTATGACTCTCAAATTTATTTTCCTCAAGTCCTGAGCTTAGGTTATGATAACATCACTTAGCATATAGTTGAGAATGAGTATGTAAGTTAGCTTTATGTGTGTTGAATGGAAAGTCCAATGATAGAAGCACTTCATACATAAGGTTAATTGGTATTACAAGAAGAGAAGAATCACAGTGTTAGTGAACATGGTAGCTCACTTAATTTCATTGATAAGAAATTAGTTAAAAGCCTCAATTGTAAGTTAAATATAGACGAGTAGATAAAGATGGTGAATAGATGCTCAAAAAATTATAAGAAATGGAGTTAATATCTTTCTTTGGCAAAGTGGTAGTACAATATTAGTTTTCATACTTCGCTAATTCAAACCCCATTAAAGATAGTTTATGGCTATCTATCCCCTTTATGTCTTCCTCGCTAGAAGACACAAGTAACACTATAATAGACGAGATACATAGGGATATAGAGAACATGCTTCGCCAATTTGCAATATCACTTGAAACATATTCAAAATAAAATGGTTCAACTTACTAAAGGAGGATTGATCAAGAGTTCATGATCGAGATTTGCGTATCGGCTAAGATCTAGCCTTGTAGACTGATGACTTTGAAACAACAACAACATAATATTATCCTTAAATTCTTTGGACCTATGAGATAGCATACATATATAGTATGGAAGGTATATTCTTGAGACTTATCGGCATCTTGAACTGTTCATCTAATGTTTCATGTTTCTTAGATTTGACTTCATAAATAATGAGATGTGATGACAACTTTCCTTTCTTCAAAATTATAGATAATAAACCTCTTAAGCCACATGTAATATTAGAGAGGAAGATTGTTAAAAGAGGGAATGTAATAGATATCAAGGTTCTAATTCATTGGAATAAACCTTAAGCAACGTTTAATTGTTAAAACTAGATAGAATAAGATACTTGAACAATACAAGTATAAAGAGTGCAGGAATTGTACCATCTTTAGTTTACTAAACTCAATATTATATTTTGATATTTATATCCTCAATATTATCTAACATTTATTTAATTATATTTTTATATTATTTAGAAAATGCAAATTTTCTATATTATCTAATATTTATTTAATTATTTTTATACCATCAATACTTATATTTTTGTCTAATAAAGTTAACCTTATACCATATTTTAGGTAGGACAGATTTTGAGCTATTTGTCAAGTCTTTTAAACCCTTTTTTTGTCTAGTTTCAAGTTAAAATTGCAAATCAAACATTAGATAAAAGATTATGTCCAATTCAATCTCATAAATTTTGTGCAATTAAATGATATTCTAGGCTCTTTGACTATTCATCTACCATCTTATGTCTTCGCTTTGACTTTGTAAGTAATGATATGATGACAACTTTCCTTTACTTTACTTAAGATTACATACATTAAGCCTCTCAAGCCAATGTGACATTATAGAGGAAGATCATTAAATGAGAGACTACGATAGACGCTAAGGTTTTGATTCAGTAGAATGGCCTACCTTTAACTGATGCTACGAGGTAGCACTTCTTCGACTTATCCTTACCCCTTTATACATTAGCCCTTAGTGTTTTTTATAGCGAAACGTGTGCTTATGTATCTATGATTAGTTAGAACATTCCTTTTTTGTTACGCTTTGGAGAGCCACTAGAATCTTCTATAAAAATCTTTTAAACACATGAGAGGAAAAAATTGCATGAAATATATTTCTTTAAATCTTTTTAAGCCATTGCAAGTGTTGCATTTAGACTTGCTTAACTATTTTTATCATTTTTTTTTTTCCATATATCAAAGAAAAGGATTGAAAGCTAGGATTTTATTTTCCTACTTCTTATTCAAAGAAAACTTTAGGAGTTAATTGACCTCTATATTCTTGGTTTCAAGACAAATTTTCGAGGTATTTCATTTACTTATATAACAAGTGTTAGTACTGCTATATAATACAAAACACAGAAACAAGCATGTGTAATATATGTTTTTTATATAAACAATTTTAGACAGCTCGTACTTAAATATGCAACACTAAACATCTTTTATGTGAACAACCCATCACAAAAGCTTCAAAAAAAGAAAAAAAGAAAAATGTAACATACCACTTAATTATAGTGTGTACCTTATATGCAATATACATGAAAATGAATAAATAAATTCAAAAATATATATGTGCTCGCTATATTTTATGTGATTTTCTATGAAATGAATCAAATCTCACAATATATCTTAAACTCAAAATATATCCATAGGTTTATTTGCTTTTGCCACATGGGCTTATTGATATGGGCCCAATTTGGGCCAATACAATATGCAAAATCCTATTAAGAGGGTTCAAGGAGTTTTCATATGACACAGTCAAATCCTTATTCCTTATTGAGAATGAAGATAACTCATATCCTCTCTCTCTCTCTCTCTCTCTCTCTCTCTCTCTGATCACCAAGTGTAGTGGGACCAGGAAAGGAAATGTCCCCAAGATAAGAGAGAGGAGATGAAGCAACAAACATCATGTCATAATTGATGAAACTGGTGACAGTCGAGGCCCAACAAAAGCAAAAAAAAAAAACAAGAGATAGCGCATCCTGGACCCCATTCGTTCAAAACGAGGTCCATCACTAATGCGAGGGGGAGTCACCATCCCCTAATTGCATGCAACGCAGATAAATCTTGCAAAGTGGCACACCATCACTCATTACTCTTTTGTTATTACCACCAACATGTTAACAGGTATCTTGATACACACACACTAAGACACTAAATAGAAAAACTTTTCATCTATTTAAACATCTTCTTCTTTTTTTCGAAAGGTCTATAATTAATATTAAAAAATATGAAATGCTCGATATCTTTTAAGGTAACCCTTATTATCATAATGATAAGTTATTTATTCTAGCCCAATGGTCCATGCTTTTATGACACATTCAATGGAAAATGGAAAATTAAATGAGATGGGGGCTATGTACTGGGATCTTTCATCCACTAAACCATATACTAGTACTTTCCAAACTTCCAAAAATCTAAAAGTCTGAATTGGTGGTGTTTGGTGTTGCTGGTCACTTTCGTACTTGTCCTTTTTTTTTTTTTTTTATTTATTGGCAAAGGAGAGTTGTCAAGCCATGTGAGATGAAATTATTTGCTGCCACTGATTGCTATTTTCTGATGCTTTTATAATTTATGCTGTTGGGCTCTTTTATTTTTTTCGCCAGTTACAGCCGAAATTATTAAAGGCACTGATATCGCTAATTATTCCCATGACCCGTGCTTCTGAACTGGACAAACAGCCAGGTATTCTTGTTTCTTTCTTCTTCTTTTTTAAGAAAAATTATTTGGGTGACATGACGAAATGTTATCATTTTGCAACTCAGGAAAGAAACTTTAGTTTTAAGCTTTAACAATAAAAATCATACTTGAAATATTTGCTTTTTTATTTTCGGTTATGTTTTCTTTTATTATAGAAAGTTAGAAGCAAAACCTTACCTTATTTATACGAAAGTCCCTCTAAATTTCATTCTAATAGTAAATTGAATATGTGGGTAATTATTTTTAGCTAATACAGGGATAAAAAGTCTTGTAAATACAAGCTTGCACACTTGTTAAGTGCAATAGGAATATAATGACACTTCCTTTTTTGGGAAAATTCTGTGCGTTAGTATGGAAAAGAAGAGGAATCGATTTTATTTTATCTTATTAAAATCGGTCATGCTCATTTATAAATATTTTGTTTTCTAATTTTTAAATGATTGTTAATAAAAAAAAAAAAAAAACAATGCAAATGATGAAAAAGAGTAAGACCTATTCCAATTATTAGCATAAGTACAGAGCAAGAAGTAACCCAATGGAAAGACTTGTCACTTCCTATTTTCAGGAAATCTAGCTCAACAAATAGAAAACCATCGGTTACATTTTTTTTTTTTTTTCTTTCTTGAAAGATATGGTTGCAATATTGTTGCCAAAAATGAACAATGCTCATATGCTAATTTATTAATTAAAATGTGATACATCTTAAAAAGTTTATATTAACTAAATAAATTAAAAAAAAAAAAAGAGAGGAAGAATTACTGCAAATGTCGATGTTATTAAGAGAAGTTACTCCCGTTATCATGTGAAATTAAGTATCCATAATTCTTAATTACTAACCAATAAACAAAACCGCTATTTCATATTCTTTCCTAATTATAAACTACATCTCATGTAATTTCATTTCCTTTATTAATTTAGCATCATCAGCTAATTACAATTACGCCCATAAACTTCAGTTAGTAACCATCAAAAAAATTAAGCCGATAGACGTTATGAAATTTATATTAACTGCAGTACTCAAAATCCTGCAATATGTGAAAATTGACATGTTTAGGAGCGAATTTCAACGAGTATATCAGCACAAGTGGTTTTGTGCTATTATATAACATAATAAGATATATTCTTCTTTTTGAAATTTTGAGAGGATAAAATCATGTTTTTTGAAATATTAAAATGTCACCATACATAATCAGGAGAATTGATTGGGAAGCTGCACAATGCCTTCCAAAAAAGTTATGATTAATCAAAACTTTGTCCTAACTTATTAGGGAGAATGAATGGACCCGGAGGCAAAATGATGTGATTGTGTGACTGTTCGTCGGCCTAACGACGGTAAGGAAACGATAATAGAAATAAATAAATAAAAGCAAATAAAGTTTATTCATACTTTTCTTTCTGTCTCTCTTTAATTTCTTCCTTTATTTGTTTTAGTCTATAATCAAAGATCGAATGATGAAGAGATGATGGTGGCTAACTTTATCATTTTAAATATAAGTTAATGAATTGTTTAAAGGAGTGGGACATGACGATCATGATATCACATTTCATCATAGATACAAGGCACAAACCAGACAAAAACATTAAAATGAAATGTCCATGTCATCTTGTACCACTTGAACACTTCCAGCATATTATAATAATTTGAAAAAAAAAAAAAAAAAAAACGGGTTTCTTATGTACACTTGTTAAACGTCAAAATAAGTTTTTTTTTTTTTTTTCTTTTTAACTTTTCAATACATTTATTTTTCCTTGAATTTATAATCGGGATTGAAAAATGTAAAAAGATTATTCTTTTTAGGTTTCTTAACTTATGTTTCAGGAATATCTAATAACAGGATTGTGATAAATTTTTACGCGAAAATTGTAGTAGTTGAATGAAATGGAGTACAATCATGCCTTGACTCTTAAGGGTTTCTAAAATTTCCAAGTTTTTCGAAGGGGGAAATGATGTGTCGATTTCGAGAGGACGGCAAGTGGGTGGTACAACACACGTAAAATGGACCATTGATGTTCCTAAACGCTTCTCCAGTCATATTCAATACATATCGTATTTATTCACTCAATTCATACATCTATTTTGGACAATAACTATAATTAGGATTCGGCATGTGTTCCCATTGTCAAATGTCACTTTATAATAAAACCAAAAGAGACTTGGACAAAATATTCATATGATAGATACAATAGATACTGTCAAAAGGGCAATTGTATCTCCACACATAAGTTGGGTGGGTGGTCCAATGCACGGATTCTAGGAAATTGACCCCTTTACAAAATAAAGAATTAATTTTCTAATAGTATAACCGGTTATATCTATTTTCAGGTATTTCTTTCGGTAAATCTTTAACATATAAGATTTAGATTTTATATAAAAAAATATGATTGTATATAGGTATTGTTTTCCCATAACTTAAAATATAATTATAAAATATATTTATTTCTATATACGATCGGATGTACCTACCCTTTTTCCTCTCTCCATAGAATATAATCTTTATTTTTCTTGAAAGGGGCAGCAAAATTAAAGTCTTATCTGGGCCAGATTGCCTTTTTTTTTTCCTCAGCTAATTCCCCAACTTGCACGTTGAGGACAATTGCTGCTTTTCGGTCGCTTTTACATGTAGCTTCTTGGACAATAAAGACAAGTTATATATGGCCATGAGAACAGAGAAGACTTTTAGATGCTTTTTATAAAGGGTTTTCAAAAAGAAGATTATTATAAAGTTAAGAAAAATTGGTTGAGAATTGACCGTCCACTGTAAGGAAAAGATGTCAAGACATGTTCAAAAAGATAAATATTATTCTGAGATGTCCTCTACGATAATCTTTTTAAATGGGGAATAGAGAAAGGGAAAAGAAAAAGTGATATCAAATTATGAGATAGGAGAAAATACTAATGCAGTGGTGAGCACAGAAAAGTGTATCAATACTACCTTTTGTTGGTATAGAGAATGCATTTCTTCCCAATTTCCGAATAGCGCTAACTAGATTATGGCACAGGCCGGTTCAAATCCGTGCACCGACCACAATCTGCCTTGTCATGTCACTAATTGGACCTAGGCCGACATCGTGGGGGTAAGTCCTGACCCGTACTTGGACTTGTTAGGTCCATAGGTCAAGGGCGAATTTCATTCCTCTAGCACTCTAAATGAGATGCGTCTATAATAAGTTGCTAACCAAAAAAAAAAAAAAACTTAAAATTTTAAAGATAAATTATAGTGAAAATTTAATTTATTTTCATGTGAATTAAGGAAGAAAATTTTTCCAATTCATAACATTTAAATACTATTATTAACTTTTTGGCAAAAAAAATAATAATAATAATAAAACTACTATTAACAACATAAGATTTAATTTGCTACTATTAATAACACTAGAATTAGTTACACATCAAGGGTTTGTCTAGGCCAATGTTATTTCCCAATCTTTGTAGTAGGCCTGCAAAATAGAAAAGGAAGGGTTAAGAAGAGTGCTGAGGTTGTTGGACATAATCACTCCTGTTAATAGCCAGTTTTAACTCATCTGGCATACTTGTTCATTTGACCGCCGATAAACCGAATATTTGAATCTCTCCACGTACCTTTAGAAAGATGATACATAGCATTTGTGTCGAGTAGCTTAAATCCGTTTTAAGTTTAACTTCAAGCTCATAGTGCAAACAGTTATCATAAGTATGGTTATATTACATAACCGTCTGCTCTTCCTACATATCAAGAAAGATGTCAAATCAAAAAGCTATCACGTCTCTTAACAGTTACTCCGATAACTGCTTTGGATATTACAGCCAACTATAAATATAAGAAAAAAAAACTCTATAAAATCTCTTTAATACTTCACTCACATACTTTTTATACAAAATCATCCAACTGACTTAGGCATTAGAATGACCGCATCGAATTAGCCACAGTACCAAGCATTTTATTCTCTTTTGTAAGATTTTCCTTAATCTTAAAATTTACCAACAACATTTAGCGCCGTCTGTTTTTTCCTAAACATATCCACATGGCTAAAACAAGGGTATCTAAGAGTGCAGGTGCCAGTACTAATTCCCAATACCTTAAGGGGGGGAGTCGACGCACTGATGAATAACGATTGGTTAGGCTCGAGCAACTCTACCTCAACTTAGCCAAAGAAAACCAAGAATAAAACAAAAAACACAAGTAAGTCCTTAACCTCCTCTATAGTAATATTCACCCGAATCCGCCCCAAAACAAAGACCAAGGCGATCATAACGCTAAAAAAAGTGATGATTCCATTTATTCACCCAAGTTGCAAAAAAAGGCAAGCTGAGAATATGATAGGACCTTCGGCTTTTACTTTCAAAAGGAATGATAAAGGCAAACAACCACAACAGGTACACCATACGGGTCCTTTGCATGTCAGTACCCCTGTTGTCCTAAGCAAATAGTTCTAAATTAAAAAAAGTCCTTTCATTCCAGAAATTTTAGAGGAAGTAATACCTCGGCACATAAAGTTACCACAGTTTAAGACTTACGATGGAACAAAGGACCTCAAAGACTACTTAGAGTACTACCGTACGTTGGCTAAGTTGCATGGCTTAAGTGATGCAGTAGCCTGTCAAGCTTTTCCTTCAACATTGAGGAATGCAACCAGCACATGGTTCAAACATTTGAAACCAAATACCATTTTCTGTTTTGATGAACTAGCAAAAGTGTTCCTTTAATGCTTCCTTACAAGCAAACTTCCTGTTAAGGACTTTTCAATCCTTAACACCATTAAACAAAAGTCTAATGAGTCAATTAGAGATTATTTGGCCAAATTTATGGCCAAGATGGTCCAAATCCCATAACTGGATATGAGTGTGGCCCTCAATGCCATAATCAACAGAGTCAAACCTTATGGAGACTTTTTTTAAGTCTCTCGTAAAAAACAAGCCGAAATCTTTTACTAAGTTAAGACTAAAGCCACCTCATACATCTGATAAAAAGACAACATAAAGGTACAATGAGAGATCGATACGAGTAGAAGAGACGGAAATAATGGCAAGTGAAAAAGTGCAAAGGATAGACTCAATACGAAAAATGACCATAGTTCAGACACCAAGAGGAAGAGACCGAGGATCGCGGCATACTCATCCCACATGCCTATTAATCATCTAATCTCGAACATTTCGATGGAGGAAAGTAGGGAGAGAGGCGTCCTCCAGTAGTCGGAAAGAATGCGAGGGAATCCCTTAAGAAGAAATTCGAACAAGTAATGTAATTTCTACTGTAACAAAGGTTATGATACATATGTGTGCATTCAACTCAAGAATGCAATTAAAGATGCAATACAATGCGAGCACCAGCAAAAATTTCTAATACATGATGCCAAAAGAATCGAAAGACCATCTCAAAGGAGACGAGAGGAGCAATAGGATGACACTCAGCCAGCAATGGCCGTAAGAGACACAAAGGATGTTAATCCTAGCAGAGCACCCAACGAAGTAATTAATACCATTGTTGACAGACCTAGTATAAGCCAATCAAGCTCTTCGATCTTGATTAACGCCAAAAATTATGTATGTAACATTCAAGGCAAAAAGGTTAAGATTGATAATATAATTTCTTTCGAATAAGAAGATTTTGAAGCTATCCAAAGGCCGCATGATAATGCACTTGTTATTAGTGCAAGGGTCACCAACTTTGAAGTCAAGAAAATTCTTATTGACATAGAAAGTTCGGTTGACATCATTTTTCAGCATACATTTCATCAAATGAGGCCCAAGATCAAAGTGCAACTACTGTCTTACAAGTATGATCTTTATGCCTGTAAGAATCAACCTGTCCAAGTAACCGGAGTTTTCTCTTTGTCGATACAAATCGGTGATGGTAAGCATGTTACAAAGGACAAAGTGAACTTCCTCATCATTAAATGTTGGTCCCCTTACAACATGATAATGGGACGGCCATACCAACATCTATTCGGCATTGTCCCTTCAACTATACATCTTATGGCTAAGTTCCTTACTCTTACGGGGGTTAGTGTGTGCAAAAGGGATCGGCAATTGGTACGGTCCTTATATATAAGGGCCTTGAGACAAGAGGAAGTATTTCAAGTTGAAACCTATCCAGAAGGCAAGTCAATCGGCATAGAGAATACCGAGAATGAAATTGAGGAAATTCCTTTAGAAAATGATCCCGAGAAGACAACAAGTATAGGAAAACCTTTGTCAATAAATGTCCGACAAAATTTGATTGACCTCTTGCAAGCCAATGTTGATGTGTTTGCATGGTTACCTTCGGACATACCGGGTATTCTAAGAGAAGTTATGGTACACAAGCTCCAAATTGACCCAAATGTGAAGGTGATCCAACAAAAAAAGAGATATTTTGCACCAGAGAGATAAGCGACAATAGAAGAAGAGGTCTAGAAATTATTGAAAGCAGGATTCATCTAGGAATAGCCTTATCCGACTTAACTAGCAAATTGTATGCTAGTTAAGAAGTTTAACGATAAGTGGCGAATGTGCATAGACTTCACGGATCTCAACAAAGCTTGTCCCAAGGATTATTTCCCACTACCAAAAATCGATCAAATGGTAGACACAACTACAGGACATGCGTTACTTTCTTTTATGGACGTCTTCTCTGGTTACAATCAAATCAAGATGAATAAGGCAAATAAAGTCTACACATCTTTTGTTGCCAATTATAGAACGTACTGTTATATGGTGATGCCTTTTGGGTTGAAGAACGCTGGTGTCACATACCCGAGATTAGTAATGAAGATGTTCAAATCTTAGATCCATAAGAATGTTGAAGTATATGTTAACGACATGATTATGAAGAGCACGAAGGAAGATCAATATCTTGTTGATCTAGAGGAGACATTTGCCACATTGAGGAGATATAGCATAAAACGCAACCCACAAAAGTGTGTCTTTGGTGTAACATCAAGGAAATTTCTCAAGTATATGGTTACACAACATGTCATCGAGGCCAATAAGAGAAAGATTGAAACCATAAGGACTATGAAATCACCCCGCACGGTCAAAGAGATGCAGGAACTCACCGAGCGAATTATCGCTCTCAACAGATTCATGTTGAAATGTACAGATAGGTTTGTAGAATTCTTAAAATTTTAAAGAATCCAAAAGAATTCAACTGGACTGATGATTGCGAAAGAGCTTTCAGCTAGCTCATGGAATTTCTTGCATCACCTTCGATACTCTCGACACCCATTCCTAGAGAAAATTTATACTTATATCTATTAGTCAGTTGTTGAGCACTTTCCTCTATACTAGTCTGAATTGACTGTCAAGTGTATTGACCCGTTTATTACATAACTCATGTTCTACAAGGGCTAGAGCTTTAGTACACAAAGATTGAAAAATTTGTATTAGCAGTGGTTCTCTCGGTGAGAAAGTTGAAGTTGTACTTTGAAGCTCACCAAATTATCATCCTCATTGATCAACTATTATGGTAAGGGTTGTAACGGCCTAATTTCTCGTGGAAGATAATGAAATATGCCTTAAAGCTTAGTGTTCATAGTATACAATATAAACTCAGAACGGCACTAAAAGCCTAAGTACTGACAGATTTTGTAGCTAAATACACTAGAGAGGAAGATTGTGTGGAGATAGCCAAGAAACCTATCTAGTTTATTTATGTCGACGATTCATCAACACAAGAAAGAAGTGGTGTAGGCTCAGTTCTTTAGGAGCCCATAATGTCAAAGTTCATTACGCTCTAAAATTTAGATTCCCAGCCAATAACAAAGAAGCAAAGTACGAATCTCTAATTGCAGGATTGAAATTGACAAAAGAAATTGGTGCCAGAAAACTTGAAGTGTTCTTTGACTCTCAACTGGTGGTAAATCAGGTCGTCGGAAGTTACGCAGTAAGCAAAGGAAAAATAAGTAAGTACCTACTAGTGGTACAAATGCTCGTAAAAAAATTCCTATCTTTCTCCATTCATAAAATTTCGAGAAGCAAGAAAATTGTTGCCAACAAGTTGTCGAAATTGGCCAATATGGCATTCCCTAAGCTAAGCAAAAAACTTTTCGTTGAGTTTCTTTCGCAGAAAAGTAGAAAAGCTTATCCAGTCTCTCGTAGAGTTATGAGTTAACTCCTTGCCCAAGAGAAGAATCATGGATGGATTTCCCAATGAATTATCTAAAAGATAGTACTCTCCTTGATAATAAAAAAGAGGCATGAAGATTGGCTTACCAGGCAGTAAACTATACGCTGATTGATGGTCAGCTGTATAAGTATGGCATATCTCAACTCTACCTTCGATGCCTTTCCCCGAGAGATGCCTAGAAGGTGTTATTTGAACTATATGGTAGCATATGCAATAACCACGTAAAGGCACAAACACTGTACATTTGAGCTCTACGACTCAACTATTACTAGCTAACTATGAGAGAAGATGTGAAGGACATTGTCTGACACTATCCTCAATGCTAGAGGCATGACTCACCAAGTAATGCACCAGTCACTAAGTTATATAGCTTGACCAACCCTTGGCCTTTCGCTCAGTGGGGGCTGAACATTCTCGGACTCTTTCCAAAATCTATTACCCAATGATAGTTCGTCATTGTCACCATGGATTATTTTACCAAATGGCCCAAGGCTAAGGCAGTGGTGAAGATCACCAAGCAAAAGGTGGAAGCATTTGTCTTCGATTCCATCATATCAAGATTTAGAGTTCCTCACACGATAATCACATATAACGGCCCGCAATTTGATAATGATAAGTTTCAAGCATTTTACAAGAAACATGGCATTCGCCTCAACTATACGTCATTAGCACACCGTCAGACGAATGGATAAGTCGAAGTCGTCAACAAGATCATAATATACTGCTTAATAAGGAAAGCAGATCAAGTTAGAGTGAGATGGGTAAACAAATTGTCGAACGTCCTATGAGGATACAAAACCACTCATAGAACTGCAACGGGAGAGATACCATTTAAGTTAGCATACGATACGAAAGTCATGTTACCAATTGAGCTACACTTGCTTAATCTGCTGATGCATAATTTTGATATCATGCTTAATCAAGTTGAATTAACAACGAATCTGGACACTATTGAGGAAATTCGAGACATTGCAAGAATAAGGGTCCAATGTACCAACATAGAGCAGTAAGATACTACAATCAGAAAGTGAAGCATAAGGTTTTCCAAACCGGAGATCTGGTTTGCCGAAAGATGGAAGCCATTGGTGCGTAAGCAAATCAAGGAAAGCTCGGCATGAATTAGGAGAATCCTATCAAGATCCGGGAAGTCATTGGTGAAGAGGCCTATTGACTACAAAGGTTAGATGGATCCATCATCCCTTAAGCTTAGAACGCCGAGAATTTCAAAATTTTATTTTAATTAATGTCAGATGATTTCTACCGTCACTCATTTGGCGACAACTAACATGTTTGTAAGACTGCAGTACTTATTTGTGAGAATTATATTTGAAGTCTCATTGTGTTTTCGTTATGATTGTCAAATTAACGAGTTCTAAGCTACACAACAAACAAATTGACCTAGGTTCTAGCCTAACACGATTAACAAACTATACAAATTAACCTTACGGTCGAGTAATGCAGCTAGTCCACGCCTTAAACAGTTAACGAACAATATAAAACAATGAGCGTGTGAAATAAAACATGTTGGAAGATAGTTAGGCGTGTGAAATAAAACATGCCGAAAAGTAAATAGCGTGTGAAATGAAACATGCTAAAAAACAACTAGCGTATGAAATAAAACATGCTAAAAAATAACTAACGAGTGAAATAAAACATACTGACAAATAAGAACATAAAGCAACATACGTATACTGATAAGGGCCAAAGCTCTGATACCAATATAATAAGAGTCAAATCTTTGATACCAATATGATAAGGGACAACATACATGTTGACTTGATTCACATTGGTTCAGCCACTTTTGTTAGAGCTCTGCTCGACCATGTTCCTTCTCGGCCTTAGCTCTCCTCTCTAGGCTTCTTGATTTGTTTCAGAGTCAACACTCCTTTCATTTCTTCTTCTCGACACTGAATGGTTTTCTCTTCTTCTCGGCTTGGTAGCTCTTCTCGGTTGTCGCTCCTCATTATCGAGCTCATTGGAACCACTTTCTCTTGTGGGTGTTCGCTCCCTTCTTCCTTCTCGGCCATCACGTTTGCAACCTCTAACTAACCCAGTAAGCTCCTTAATAAAGTTGGTAAGATTCTGAATCTGGTATTCTAATTTGTTAACACATCACCTCAAGATTTTGCGAGGACTATCACCAGTATTGTAGATACTATCTTTCGACATTCTTGTTCATACAATAATTAACTAGAGAATTAGACAAATAACAAAACACAATAACAGTAATCTAGAAACAACCACTACTCGGCTTCTACAACTACTTGCAACTACTATGAATAGTATACTACACTACAGAACAACGATTAATAGAAATATTAAAACCACAAATCTACTTTGAAGAACACTATCACATGTCTCCCTAAAGCTTTGATACGAAGATGATAAGGGCCAAAGCTTTGATACGAATATGATAAGGGTCAAATCTCTGATACCAATATGATAAGAGTTAAATCTCTGAAACCAATATTATGAGGAATCAAAGGAAGAAAGAAACGATAGTAGATCTGGAATGAAAGAACAGGAATGGGTATTCAAAAGAAAATGGATACGAAGAACAAGAAGGTTTCGATGGTGAATGTAAATGGATATAACTCACTAAGACACAAACATAATCAAGGGGTTTGAGCTCAAAATAGAGTTCAATACGACTCATGAACACTAAACATTGCTTAAGGTTTGAAATGAAGGTTAGATGCAACTCACTAACTAGTTCAAATGAAAGGGTTCACTGCAATCTGAGAAAAAGATTGATAAGAACATGGGGATGATTAAAGAGAGTAATCAACACTCGATAATCTGACAAATGCTAACTTAAGTATAGCCTTACTCAAAAGAGGAAAGTTTTACTCTCTGTATATTCTTCTACATATGTCTATCTATATATGTCTCTGTATCTATATATCTGTGTATCTCTTTTAGTACAAGTGTTACTATTTATAGTAAATCCTAAACCTTAATGGCAAGACTATAAATAATGTAAAAGGTCTTAAACCTTAAAAAATTGGGCCCATAAATAAAATGTGTATAAAAATACAAAATTATATGTTTTATAGAATTTGACATGCAATCACTTGGCATATCCTAGGAAGAGTATCATCTGAACTAGATGAGGTCGGCAGTTGGATATGTGGGTTTGGAAAGGAGTCCTTGAAGCTTTACATGGCTTGGTTGAAACACTAGAAAGGTCAGCCCATAATTGCTGAAGGCTAGAATTAGTCGGTGTGAGTCTCTCGGTAAGGTGTCAAGTAGTTCTTTAGTCTCAAGTACTTGGCCTTGCAGTTTCTTAACACCTCAGTTGGCGACAAAGTTGATGCTAAGTGTTTATTTTCCCTCCCCTCATCCTTCTGGCTACAACTCGGCCTCAGTAAGCATTGACAGAACTCAGCTTAGATATTATTGGAGATTGATTCCCATCATAAACCATGCATGTCGTGAAAGTGCAGTACATAAAATTAAATGTATTCGAGATATGTAAACCATTTTCACTTAACAAGTGTCATAAGCACTCGGCATAGCCTTAAATATATTTCATTTGATAATTATACAAGAATGCAATGTGCCAATATAATCAAAGTCCTATAGCCTATCCTCAGGTTTAGTAGAAGTGATTTTTAAATCAGTGGCTGAGGTTTCTTCAGCAACTAGGGTCTTAGAGCAGGCAAATTCCTCGACATGAGCTTCATTGACACCTTGATTCATATTCTTAGTACCTGTCTCATCACCTTCATCTTCATCGATGATACTAACTTTGTCATCGACATCAGTAAAGTCAAGACAGGAGAGATCATAATCAAGATGAAGCTTTAAAACCTCTTCTCTTATTGCTTAAACCCCCTCGAACAACTTCTTCCACAAAAGCCTCTCGTATTGCTGACTAAAAGTGACTATATCGGGAGTCTCTTCAACTGATGGTCCCCTCCTCACAGTCTCCTCTAACTCGACCACACAGCTCTATAAGCTCGACTCGTTGGTCTCCATCTCCTTTATCTACATCTTGAGCTTATCTTCATCATTGCTCATCATGCAAATAGTTCGACCCAAGCCCCAGCACTCTTCTTTCTTCTTCTGTAGTTCCTCTTTTAAGCCTTCAAACTTTTTGTACTACTCTTCCATTTTAGCCTTCAGGCTAGAGATTTCATCAGCAGTGAGGTCATGTACCATTTTCTTGACAACAAGTTCTTCTTAGAGCTTTCTCACCTCTATCTTCACCCTTATCCTCGCATTCTCGATAACAGCAGTTTAGGCTTTCGATGCATTGTATGCATCCTCAACTCTCTATAACAAATTCATTTAACACAATGAGAAATGATTAGGCATAACACATAGATACAACTTAAGATATTACCTTCTTTGCCTTTTTGTTGGCCTTGTCCAAAGCCGTCAAAATGTAGCTACTCATTTAGAAAAAGAAATGTGTTAATAACCTGAATGAATTCCATATTAAAAGCGATGTTTATGAATACCCACATCATATAATTTGGCTACGATATAGGCTTTATTACAACAGCTGACCCTGTCAACATCCTTCTTGGTGATATCTTTATCATTTGGAAGAATAATTCCTTCAATCAAAGCTAAAGATTTTGTCTTGTCTCCCAAGGCCAAGTCAGCGTCCAAAATTTGGTGGCTCCAATAAGGGACGAAGTACTCACTGACCTCATTGTTGGGGATGAATTCAACACTACTAATGCCAAGAGCTTTATATCAAATTGCCTCCTTCACCCTTTCGTCCAAGCTACTGACTTTCTTGTTAGGTAGTTAGCTGGTTAGTTCCTTCCCCAGTCTTTTATCAACACTCGACATCGCCTCAATTGCCAATGATGACCCTTCTACGGCAATGACTATTTGATCCCCCTTGCCAGGATGTGTCTCTCGACGTTCATCATCCTTCGACTCAACAAAAGTTTGAATAATCTCGATCAAAGGCTCCTCAGAACAAATCTTGATCAACGGTGTCTTCTCACTCTCCTTCTTCCTTTCGGTAAGATGAGAGGTCTTTTACACAGCTGTCTACTTCGCTGCAGCTTCCTTTGCTAGTTTCTTTGCAACAGCAGGCTAAGTGGTAGTTGCTGAGGTAATCGTCGAGGTAGTTGTCTAGGTAGTCGCCCTCTTATCAGCCTTGGATTTTTTTGCCTTGGCCTGAGCTAATAGCTTTACCAGATTCACCTCACCAGCACCCATATCTGCGATACAAGAACCAATTATTATAAACATGGGAAAAAGATGAACTTACATTTTCCATGCCAAACAAAGCTCAAAGGCCATTATTCTCCCCCCAAGTCTCAAGAACGGCTTTCCTCTTCTGGCCATACTCGGCACGGCAATAACACATTAGCATACTTTCTTTTTCAAAAATGATTAGGTCTCCATTTTTGTAACGTCATATAATTCTCTTGGCGTCCTAGAAGAACATTTTGTTCCTCTTCCTCCTCTCTTGAATTTTCTTCACTACTACTACATCATTAGGCATCGGATCTATATCTTTTGTATGTATTGGCTCAGTCCATTAGGTCTAGAAGTCCAAGTCCTCGTTAGACACTATTGACACGAATTTTTCATGCCACTTGTGAATCTTGGATTTTAACCCATCCATGAACTTACGCCTATGCCTCGCAGCAGCAAAGTACCACCCGTCAGGCTGCCTCCAGATAATGAAGAAAAACCTAAACAGCTGAGGCGTATCCTTGACCTTAACTTCTTCACAAACTATCTCAAAAGCTGCCAGAAGCCGATATGTGTTTGGTGAGAACATACTTAGCGCGACTCTAAAGTAGGTGAAGAAGCCCCGAACAAAAGTTGAGAAAGGAAAGCACAACCCAAAATCTAGATATTTCAGGTATATGTAGAACCCACGCTCCATTGAGAAACATACTCTCTTCTTATCTCTCAGCCTCCTTAAGTTTCATGTTCTAGGAAAATCTCACCAGTACTTATTGTACTTTGTGACAAGAACTCTGTCAACAGAACTGGCAGTTCCATCAAGAGAGTTGTGAGAGTAAGCTATTGTGTTATATAGATATCTTACTGAAAACCTCCCTTCCATACCCTCAGGATAATTATCTACAGGAAGCTCATTAATCCAAGCAAGTTTATCCCACCTTGCATCTGTACTATCAACCAAACTGCCCAAAGAACTTACCGCCTCACTCCTTATTTAGGGTGGGGGGGAAGTAGCCTCAGTTTCCATTGTCTCAAAATCGCATAAAACAAGTCAATGAGCAACTTTGCGAACCATACCTAAATGTTTGTATGAAATAAAATAACAGAAGTCAAAGAATGTGAATTTGAAGATAAGAAAGCGAATGAAAGTTTAGGATACAACTAGAGAAATGAAATCTGATTATGAACGGTACCTTATATATAGACAATCCGTCCTCATAACTGTAAGTTTGCTTTTGACAATAATGATGCATTGATTTGGTAATGATACGGATTGCTGATATGTACTTTATGACAAAAATCTAATGGCCAACAACTTTTTAACAGTTATTAAGCCTATAGCAAAATGATGACCTAGGCGACAGATATCATGCCTCCAATTTCTTGGTTTCTCAAACGGGCAGGAGTTTAGAAATTGCTACCTTTCAACTAGGATGTGATCCATCCCATTTCCCATCTTGTTCGACATCAATCTAAAGAATCGGTCCTCCGCTCGGCCTTTAGTGCAATACATATATGTCACTCCCTTTGTCGACCACTTGAACACGGGAGTTGAGGAGCAAATGTTAATAGTCAGTTTTCGCTCATTTAGCATATTCATTCATTCGATCATTAATATGCTGAATATTTGAATCTCTCGACATACCTCCGGAAAGATGACATACGGCATTTATGCCAAGTAGCTTAAATCCATTCCTAGTTTGAATTTAAGCCCATGGCACAAATGATTATCATAAGCATGGTTATATTACATAACCGTTTGCTTTTCCTACATATCAAGAAAGATGTTAAATCAAGAAGCTGCCACATATTTTAACAGTTACTCCAATAACTGCCTTAGACATTACAACCAACTATAAATATGGGAAAAAAAAAAAACCTATAAGATCTCTTTAACACTTCACTCACATACTTTTTATATAAAGTTACCTAACTAACTTAGGCATCGGAGTGGCCGCACCGAATTGGTCTCGATACTAAGCATTTCATTCTCTTTTACAGGATTTTTCTTGATCCAAAAATTCACCAACAACAACTCCAATGCTTAAGTTAGATAAGTTAAAGTGTGTAAAATGTTTACGAGATTATGACAGTGAAGCGTTTACTATAGGCCCCTATCTTCTATTTATAGAAGAATAGGTTTACCCATTTACATGTGGCAATTCAATTGTCTAGACCAATTACTAATTTGGTGGAAGTTGGGTGGTTAGCGTTTGCTAGGTGCAATGATTGTCGAACTGCTTGTGCCACCTATCATAATTCAAACAATTAAACTCTTATGTTAGGCTTAATTGACTTGGGCCTTATGGCCCAACCTTTGATAACCTTTTATCTAACTTGTTTTAGCCTAGTCTAGGTTCTTTTAAGAGCATATAACCATCATACTTAAGCATGGTTTAGATTAACTGAACAGGTCATTCTAAGCTAAACAACTTCACTTAATCCCCATAGAGATCAGCTTGAGCTTTAGGCCTTTAACAAAAATCACTTGTCAACGGTCGATTATAAAAGAATTTTTCCCTTCTCGACTTATTCTTAGTTTTTTTTTTTTTTAATCCCACATCTATAGTATTATAGTATAAGTTGGATATAGTTCATATAAATAGAAAGCAAATCATTTTCAACTTTATAAGAAAATTAGATTGAATTATACAGTTTTTAGGCTTGAAATTTTCAAGTATAAAACATAAGAATTAAAAACAAAATTATTTAGGCTGATTTACAAGGTCTAAGATCAATGAATCAACACTATAGAATGGGTCGATCCTTATTCCATGGTTAGGGTCTCGTGATCGATTAATTCTTAGCAAGATGGCTTCGACTGGAGCCCTATACCTACCTCTAGCACCAACTAATCCACATAACTTGTTATTAATTGCAAAATATCACTAGATTTGTGTGTTTATGGCAAAGTTTTAGTGGTTTAATATTGAAATTTTATGTAAAATTAATTTTAAAAAATCTAGTCTAGAAGTTTGTGAATTGTGATTATATAAATGTTATTGTGCTTTTGTATTTCGTTAATAAGCAAAGAACAAGAAATGCATACAAATGTGATTTGAGCATGGTGTGAAAAGGAAAAGAGAATTTCATGGTGGGGTATATATATATATATATATATGATAAACTAGGTTATATATATTATTGCAAGCAAATGAGGGTAGATTAACAACCTAAGTACATATTATTGGGCTTAAGGCCAACAAAAGATTTCATCAAAATCCTATTGTCCTAGTAAATTAACAAATATGCATAAGTCTTTTCTTAACAAGGGTCTTACATGAACTGTTAGAACAAAATAACTAATATTTTCTCTTAAGCAGATTCTTGTGCTTGTCTAGCCAGATAGTCAGCAATCAAGTTTCCCTCCCTAGCAACAAAAGAAATTCTCTTTTTCAAGCTAGAGTTGTTTTCTATCAGCAAAGATCACGTAACAAATTTATTTATACATTGTTGATTAGAATTCAATAAGGAAACATTCATAGTAGAATTTAAGTTAACTTCTACTTTTTTAAATTCCATCTTCAAACAAAAGTTTACTCCCTAAAACTATCTCCCATGATTCTGAAAATAAGATGTCAACCATCCCCAATTTTTAGAGAATCCTATGATCCATCAACTTCTCTTGTCTCTTAGAACCTTACCGACAGTTGCTTGTCTAGCTTGATGTACCATGGATCCATCAATATTTAGTTTAAATGAAAATGATTCCCATAATTCAATTGATATGATGTTAACCCAAAAAATATGATTGAGGGGAAAGAACTGAGTTCAATTATAAGATTTCATGATCATAATTTTGCATGTTTAAGAGAGAAAAGTTGTGATACCTTATGTAGGATGTAGTTTTACACAAATGGTGGGAGAGAATTTATATTAGTTTAAAAGGTAAAACAACGAATATCGTATTAATACTAGTTAGAAAATTTTGAGCCAAATGTTGAAAAAGGTTTATTAATATTTATTGACTTAGCTATTGAATACTTTTGGCTTAAATATTGCACAAATTAACAAAAAGAAAAACCATATTTCATAAATATTTCTCAAAAGACATAAATTCATGTGGAAAAGTACAACAGCATGAAGAGTTACGTATATACATCTTATATATATAATCTTGAAATTTTTTGTTCAAGAGATATATCTTTTTTATGCAAGCAATATAACATTAAAAAATACTTGCCAATGTTGGTTTAATCCAGAATAGCACAACTCCTTACTAATCCTATGTTTTGAGAGATTATAACTTTTTTGAAATACTGCATTATTTCTTAGAAAACCATTAACACATAATATTTTCCATATAATTAAATGATAGTATCTATCCTATGTCTATAATAATTTTTTAAAAATGTACTTTTAACTTGTTGATCATGATACTTTTAAGTACATGTGTTATTTTTACTAATAAGTATATTTTAGATCAATAGCTGTGCATAGTATTAACTTTCAACTTAAAGAACACCATCACATCCTCACCTACTTTAATTGTCTTACCACTTCAAAAATTACTCCTTTCAAATTTAAGACCCCAATATCTTGTATGTGATGATGTATACACAAACCTTATTCTTCTTTAACCTATAATTGGTCCTCAATTCCCAAACATTGGGCTTATATATCTTGTTGCCATGTTCTACCAACCATTAGGTGGTAAATGTTCACATAAAAAATGTAACATGAATCACATCTATAACATGCTTATCAAGAAAGGTACTTTGCACACTTGGTGGCATAAAACTTAAAACTTAATCTAATCATTTACCTAAATCGTAGGATCTGAAACAACTTTCAACAAGTAAATTTGATTCGTACATTAAACCTTACAAGTTACATATAATGATACTAGCACAACTACTACCACCAATAGGAATATCAAACAAGTGATTGTTGACTGCAAAGCTTCTTTAAATAGTTTTTATTGCTAATACTTATCCTCAGACTCCAATTTCAACTTCATTGTTGAACCATAATTGTAAGATTCTTTGGATCTTACTTTGCTTTCATCATTACTCTCCCCATTGAGTCCATAATATATCTCATCTCATCCGAAACCTAATCCATAGTATGAATACTTGACAATTTCAATGGACAATAACTAGAGCAATGACCAAATTAATTACATTTGTAGCACTTTGTAAGTCCCATAGCTATAATAAGAGCTCAAAATGCATGTTTTACCTAGTTTGGACACGAAAAATCGAACCAATTATAATAATAACCTATTATATGGTGCATGCTTAATCCTCCTTTGCTCCTACAAAATGTTGTATTCCCAGCAATTACATTGAGTTAGGTTTAAAAAAGATCTAATCATGAAGATAGATAATAATACATCTACTTCATTTTAGTCTAAAAAGCATAAAAGGAGTGATAAAGAGTATGGAATTATTTAAAAAAATAAAATAAAATTTAGGGATGAAAAATTTAAATTAATCTATCTCATTAAAAGATTTATATTTATATTAATAAGTTATAATGAGCTTAAGTAAAATTCAATGATATATTAGGGCTTAGACAAAAGAAACTAAAAAGACGAGTAAACGGATTTAGGCCATTAATTATGTCTTCTCCTAGACGGTGACTAGTCATAATTAGAGAGTTTCAAGTGTGCGTCACTCATCGTGCTTATCTTTTCACATGAAAAAGAAAAATAATAATTAATTCAATTCAAAAGTTTGTTGCCCCATCGGTTGTTTCGTACTCCTTTCTCAAGATTCTATAGCGTGATTAGAATAGCTGACCTAATAATATTCTTCATATTACTTGGAAATGAAAGCTCCCCATCAAAAAAAAAAAAAAAAATGATCATAGTGACCGTATATACGAATACTTTATATTGGTGAAGAACGAGTATTGTGGGAGACAGTGGAAATCGATACAACACTAAAATAATAATCCATTGATTAGGTTAATTTATAAGTGGCACATCAATTGATTTCTATGGATCGCTAACACAAGATAATATTTAATAAAAATATTTGTTTTGGCCGACTTAAAATTAAATAACTCTATCGTGGGGGGAAAAATATTTTTAATATAATATTTTTTGTTAGTAACCCTTGAATGGTTTTTAATTTTTTATCCAAAAACCTGTAATAATTTAATCCGAATTCCATCCTTATCTTTCTTTAGGCTTGGAATGTGACCAACTACTTGTAAAATAACTGACATTTGTTTTAAAAAAGGACCATACAAAACACAGGCTTCTATAAGAAAGTATTAAGAGTTAATTAATTGTATATATATATATTTTTTACTTCCATATAATTATGCAATATATTTTCCTTTTTTCGTTTATGGTTAGACGTATGGATTATGAAAAGTTATAAACATGATTATCATTTTTTTTTAAACCGTTTTACGTAAAATAGCCACCATTTTTGCGTTTAGGGGTAAAATTAAAAATATCAAAATCCTTTATTTTTAACAAGATAATACGTGCATGATAATTTTTCGCAATTCCATAACTCTCCTGAAACTAAAATCATGGAGCGGGTGGGTGGAAATTCTTTTTTTTTTTTTTTCTTTCATTTTGATATGTTGGTTGGTTAAAAAATCAACTTGGTCAATAATGTATCCTTTTTGAAAGTTTCACCTTGACAGCGTGTCTAGACCGCTTCAAGGTTTTAGATTTTTTAGAACCTTACTCAATCAGATAAAAAATAATAGTGTGTTTTTGTTCGATACATAAACAATAAAATTTAATAATTCTAAACATTTAGCATTATGTTGCTTACTCTGATGATAATATTCTTCCTCGGGTATTGTAAATAAATACATTTCGATCCAACTAAGGACATCTATTATTAAATATAAAACCATACAAAGTTATATTAAGAAATCGGTCTTGATGTCAGTGAAAATTCATTTACAAGTGAAAACGTGCTTTTGGGAAAGAGGAATATTCAGCATTTCGTTGATTTGGGGGAGATAAACATGGAAAAAGCAGGGTTTGATTGACAACATATTCATGTAGTATTTATATATGACAATCATGTATATGAAAGTGTTTTTTTTTTTTTTTTTCCCTAATCACATGTCGGCCATAGAGGAACAAAAGGTTTCAACATTTCATAATTATTCAAGTTTTGGTTTCTTCTCCACTGTGTACCCTAACCCTAATAGACCCGCCACATATATATACAATATTTCCCATTTTTTCAAAGGTTGCTTTCAGTCAAGGCCCCATGCATCTGATAATGTATATCTGCTTTATTTTATATATTCCTGTGCATGTGTCCATACATAATAGTTAGATCTGGACAGGGACCCACATCGGTGGTGGCATCGGTGATCCAAATTAAGTTGGACATTGTACTGAGCACATAATAATGTCATGGTTGAATAGAAGAAATTTTCATTATCTACATATGTCATTTCCTGTATTTTGTTTTCGCTTTCTAGGAAGTGAAGACAGCGATGCATCTACAAACTTGTTGCCCGTTTGTGTCTTCTGAAAGATACTTTTTTCCGTTTAGTTTTAAAATCCAAGTTAAGAACATCACGTTTCTTTGTTCCTTTGGGAATAATAATAGCTCAGTACCAACTTTTACAGTAAATTAAGATGTATTATCTAAATTAATTAAGCAAATAAACTCTTTTACATTTCTTCGATATGGATCTTAAATGAGCCGAAACTGTTTGTAAAAATGATAATTAAGAAGGAAAAAAAAAAAAGGGAATTTCTTCAAATGGTTATCTAAAACCAAAGAAGACATATATCAAACGGAAAAACATACAGAAAATATATTTGAACTGTTGCTATATGTATATAACGCCGTGATACTTATACATACTTCGTAGTTTTTAATTAGTGAAGACTATATAGGGTTAAATTTGTCATAATAAAGCATTACCTATTGCATAATTAGGCTTAACCCTTGGGTTAAATTACAAGATTTAGGGAGTTTGGTCAATAATTAGGATGGCTCGATGAATTTAGAATAAAGATTATCAAACCAGTTTGTCTACTCTCAATCTCTTTTAAATAAGCTTTCATACTCAATAAGATAGGCTATTGGCATGGGGCCCATAACAAACTCATGCGGATAATTTTGGATGAGCAAGATCAATCTCATCCATCCATCATCAGCATAATTGGACAGATGTCATCAAGCCTAAAAATTCATAAATATCCAATTATGCCTCCTCTTTTGATATTTTTTCAAAATTTCTATATACAAAAGAAATAATACAAGGCTATAAGTAAGGCTATGTAAGTAGGCTAAGCAATGCAACTTGCCTTCAGCCTATGGTTAAATGGGCCAAGTCTGTCTAACTTACTTTATAGATAGGTTAAAATTTCAAGCCCAACCTACCCTACTACTAGTTAGTGGGTTAGCACAACATTTAACTTATTTGTACAATTTGGTAAGTTAAGCAAGTCAACCCACCAACTTGCTAAGACTTTTTTTAATATGAAAATTTATAAATCCACTAAAAACAAATGTCATTTTTTTCTAATTAATTTTGCAAAAATAAATTATTTACATATAGGAGAAAAATAGACAATTCAATTTGAAGTAGTTCAATCAATTCTATTGTATCAACCTTATGATATACATATACAACTATCCCCTCTTTTTAAACAAGTTAAAAATTTCAACCCTAACTCATTTTTTCTTTATTTAAGGTTTGCCACATTATGTAACCCGCTCTAATTGTACATCTTTAGCTATAAGATCTTTGTTATTGGAGATAAAATAAAGTTTAAAAACAAAGAATAAGGCAACACTCAACAAAAAAACAATGATGTTAATATCTAATAGCCCTCTCACCTATGACAAGTGTGTTTAAGCCCTCTCATTAAAAGTTATCAATGCATCACTCTTCTATGGTCACATACTACACAAAACTCATATACCATCCACGTAATAACTTTAGCCAAAAACTCCACATCGACAAAGACATATTAGGTATTTACTGATTGCTTTATGTTGGTTTTTGTTTACAATAAAAGTATATGAGATTAACATATAATATCGAGTTTGCTCATGGTTTCTACTATAAGAATTTGCTGATATTATATTTTGTCCTAGTAAACCATTGTTGGTGCTTAAGTTAAGGTATTGGATAGATTAAGTTTGAGAGAATCATGTAAATTTTAGGGGACTTTAATCTTTAAGTGTTTCTAAAAAGAAAAAAGAATAGCTATGAGAACTATGTATTAATGATAATCCCTTGGTTCTTTTAAGGTTCCTCTCGTAGAATCTCACGTATCACATTTTCTCTTATTTACTTGTTTATCTGTTGTATGTGTATTCAATTATTCACAACGACAAATATAGATAGAGTCTTTTAATAAAATGGTGTCAAGCCTGCGTGTATCCCCACACTCGTATACATCATTGAAGTTTTCCTCCGAACAACCATTACTTTAACCATAAGTAAACTGTATATCCGCATGTTTATACTCATTTACCCACGGTATTTTATATATATATACATATATATAATATAATATAATATAACCATCATTATATAAAACATCAAGGGAAATCATATCGATGCCAAAAAACCATCCCAGATAGACAAAGGTTGGCTTACAACATCGTAATTTGGCGAGGACGGTCCATGTGATTGTGATGGAAGCGACGACAGCGGTGTCCAAACCCTAATGAAACATGTCAAAAAGGCAATGAGGCAGGGGCATCATCATAAGAAATCCAACATCCTTTCTTATCAGTATGTCCTTTGTGTTAAACGTCTAGCAACCAAGCCTAAACCACAGAATCCTCGGAATTGCGAGGAAAATAATTTTCCCCAAGGAAACGAAATTTCCAAATTCCTCCAAGAGCGGAGATGGACGAGAATTATGTTAATGGTTCTCCTAGCGGCTTGCTATTTAGCACTTTGGTTCAATTGTCCCAAAAAGCCATATTTTACATAAGGTCAAATTTCACCATGTTTTTAACTCGAGAAATGATTCACTCTCGCATAAACAGGAAATATTAAAATGGATGATGGACCATGTTAAATCCTAAAATATTTGCAAATATCTGAGGCGATATGGCGACTGATTCAAATCACATTCACCTGCTCATCATGAAATGATATCATGTCCAGATATATGTCCAAGGATTGTACATATAGAAACATGGGTGGGTGTCCTTATATTTCTGTCTTTACAGCTAAAAGAAAAGTGAACATATTGAATAGGTTGCAGTTTGGTTTTGTAATTCTAACAAACACCAACCACCACCATTAAGCACACATATATATATATATATATATATGACATTGCGACGTGTAACCCATCTGCTTCCAAGTATAGTTTTTGGCAACAATAAGTGACGTTCCGTCAGATAGTCATACTTATCATGACACAAATACTTAACCACTCAATAAGAAAAGGTTTATATATTTTGATAATGCTCAAAAGTTCCCTAAATGGATCACTTTGCATCTTCTTGCATTAATTAGGCTAGATTATTCATGACCTGTAATTTCTTAAGCCTTTATTATAATAGCAAAGGACCTGGTAGTGACATGTGCAATCCAAACATGAACATCATGTGATTAGGTGAATCAGGAAAAAGAGGGGGGAAAAAAAAACCCCTAAAGCCGACTACTTTGACGCTCCAATACTGAATTTAGGATGTCCTTATTATAAATGTATTGAACAATATGTTCTCCCCATTTAAAATAACGGTGTGACGACATAAAGAATAGGGGCCATATGAGTGCATACAATTCGAGGCTTAATTTGAATTTTTTTACCTTAAAAATTTGCCATCTTACACATTATTTCATGCAGTACTAGTTTAGATATGGTTTCTCACGCAAGAATCTTGATGCATTAGCTTAGAGTGTGTCGATTAAGATGGCAAAATTGTGTACATGCATTTAAAGTCTATTCTCTTCGAGTTGGTGGAATAAATAAATATGACTTAGAATTAAATTGACGTGAAACGGCATGTAGGGCATCAATGTTATCTTTTCCCCCTCAGGCCTCAATGATGCATTATTGCACATGTATGCATGAGTTGTTAAATAGGATCAAAATGATTTTAACTAAGTGTTAAAAGTATACGTAAGTCAAGTGATGGATTAAATTCCCATTAGAATTATTTTACTTTTCGAAGTTGTATTTATTTTTATATTGGTTAAATGGTGAATTTGCTATTAAATGATAAATAGTGAGTCATATATGTAGATTTCTACTCATAATTTTCTATTCTAATTATTTTTTGTGATCTAGGTTAGTTGATTATAAAACTTACATAAGTTTTATGCATTAACTTCCGTTTTATATAAGGTAATAATTACATTTCAATTAATATATATACGTCAATGAAAAAGTAAAGTTATTATTTTAACATCATACAAAGTACACCAAACAGTCCTACTTATTGACTAAAGAAAATTAAAATTCCCTTCCAGTAAGTATTAGAAAGTGTAGCAAAAATGGACTTCTTTAGAAAATTCTTTTGACCTTACAGCCAAAATAAAACAAAAAAAAATCACCCACTTCCTATCTCTTCATCTCCGTCCTTAAACAAAACTATGATATGTTATTATGTAAATATTTCCTAATTGCTCAATTAGGGAGAACTTTATTTGACCTGAATCATTTAGTTGAAATGAAACAATGAATCTCAAATACAATATTCAAACAAAGCGATTGAAGCCCTTTTTTTTTCCCCCCTATTTAGTCTTTATGGGCTTCGGTATGTGTTTGTATAACTCTAAAGGTTTATAAGAATTAAAGGAAGCTTGTCTTTAGTAAAAATAAGTTTAATGCATATTTAATCCTTCTTAAGGCTTATTAAGACAAAATGAATTCAGGTTTGCTTTTTTGCACAAAACCACTGAGTAAAGCTGATAACATAATAAATCAATCCAGTAATCTAAGCCTATCAGGTTAGATCTCCTTAATACGTCTTTGGTTATGCTTAGTTTCTCGAACTAGAATTTCTTAGACCCAGTTTCTCAATCTATGTCATTAAATTAGGGCAAAAACCCAATTCTCTCATATCTTTAAGTATTTCTCTATGTTATTTAAAGATTTACACATTTTATCACTTTTCTGACATCTTCATAAATTAACAAATAACAACAATAACTCCTAAACAAAAAGTAAACATACCTAACAAATCAATACTACACTAATATCAACAATTTAATTCTATGAATAATTTTCAATAACAAAAAAAAAAAAATCAAAACTTTCTCATCAACCACAACTACACCAACACCAAGCACCATGTTAGAACCAACAAAACAAGCAACTATGAATTTGACATTTCTAATATTAAGAATCAACGCTTGCAAATAAGATGATACCTTTATATCCAAATATACAAGAATTTCAATCACATACCACACTTTATCGAACACCTTGCCATCACCTTCATTTAGATACCAAATATGATGTAGATCAGTTTCACCTTCAACCCAAATCCTAATTAACTAATGAATCTCAACAAAATGGTGTTTAAGGTTTTTATGTATTTAAACATGAAAAGAGAAAATTTTAGGGTTAATAAATATAAAATGGGAAAAGGATATGGATGAAATTAATATTCAATATTAAATACAAATATCAAAGTAAAAATACAATATATGAAACTATTATAAGCATTAAATAGAATCAAATGATCTAATCAAGAATGTTTACCATCATTTACAATAAACCGTTAAGAATACGACATGAATAAGGACTAAAAAGTTCATAATATTCAATAAAAGACGTAATATCCTAACAATACAAATATTAATAACACAATAGAAAGGACAAACTAAATTGAACTTGGCTATTATAAAACCGACCTATAGATAAGCTTAAGAATATAAACCTTAGTAAATAATATATAAAATTACAGTTCCAAAATAATGAGAATGACATAGCTAAATATTTGAATAATTTCCTATTTAACTTAATAAACTAAAAGAAAATAACATGAAATAACTAAAGCTACAAAGAAGCAACCACTCCCATAAAACCCAGTGTTAGGCCAATTGCGCTAGACTGGTGGACCACATATAAGTTGAATGCCCAACTGATATCACTATCAATCTTTTTTAAAATGGATCCACACGTGTATATATGCGCATGTACGCACATAGACACATGTATATGCACATGTACATATGCACATATACTTTCACGCATAAATACATACATGGATACACACATATGCAAACAAACACCTATTTATATAGATAGTTCACATTAATGTTTTATTACACTTAGAAATTTAAAAAAAAAAAATTAACACACACACACACATACACATGCAAAAACAAAGACATACACACATAACGTGGTGCTTAGTGTTGGTGTAGTTGTGGTTGATGAGAAAGTTTTGTTTTTTTTTTTTTTTTTGTTACTGAAAATTATTCGTAGAATTAAATTGTTGATATTAGTATAGTATTGATTTGTTAGGTTTGTTTACTTTTTGTTTAGGAGTTATTGTTGTTATTTGTTAGGTTTGTTAGGGTGCCTCAAATACACTTATGCACCTATATACACACATATACACTCGTGTATGCTTGTGTGCGTATAAACACCTATTTGTGTAGATAGTTTACATTAGTGTTTTATTAACCCCACCAAGCACCTCTCACACACTTATATACATGTATAGACTTACATATATGCACATGCGCGCATGCTTGTGCGTAGACAAACACCTATTTGTATAGATAATTTACATTAATATTTTATTACTCTTGAAAATTCAAAAAAAAAATACACATACACACAAGCCCAACCTCACCCCTTACCACACCCCCTGACCCCCTCTTCTAAATCTGTACTTTTCCAAACCTAGAAGACAAATAGAGTTAAAAGAGACCCAAAAAAAGATCTTTCGTGTTTCTGATAATTAAACCTCATTATAGGTACATTTAATATACATTTCTAGAGGATTTGTTCAGAGCCAAATCTGTCAAAGAGCTTAGGTTTATGGTAGTACACATATTAGGTGTATTTTTTAAGCTCCTGATTTCCAGTTCTCTTATACCTAGATCCCATAGGTGCTATATTGAATTTGAATCGGATTTTGGATTCCTAATATGAACCTTAATTCATCAAAGCCTTTTTGACTCGACCTGGCTCGATTTTGAAAATTTCATGAATTCATATTTATTCTCATATGCATACATAAACATACAGACACACATATGGATGCATGCATACATGCATGTGCTCATGCACGTACAAACATCTATTTGTATAGATAATTTATATTAACATTTTATTGCTCCTGGGAACTCAAAGTGTCTCATACCATTTGCAAAATGGATAGAGAAAGAGAGAGACCATTCATAGTAGTTATTTATACTGTGGATATATTTTAATAGGTTGTTTTATTTTTGTGGAAATATGGTTGGTCATAATCCTTACATAATTATAGCAAATGCACTAAGTACATTGTATTTCATTTAGTCAATTACATTAATGGCAATCAAAGATATATAAGTAAAGGTATGTAATTGATATGAAGCAATCGACTTACATTCACATGAAAATATCAATTAGTTAATGTTTAATTAGTTTACATTTATGGAAACATATCAATTCATTAATTATGACATAATTAAGCTTAGTAACATAGTTATTTGGGTAAATTGCACAACCCTCTCTTATAAACATTCGTCATTGCATAGACATCCCTCATTTTCAAAATTAATCACTTACAACTTTAAAATAGATGTGAAACTCACATTACTTAAATATTACATACATTTATCATGTTTATATATTAATAATATAAATATTTATATTAGATTTATGTATTATAATTAATATTACTATAGTACTATAAGTAATTTATAATGCACTCATAATGAAAATAAAAAATGATAATATTTAACTTTTTTTTATTTGTTGCTGATTCCATGCCTATCAGAGATCTTTAATATGATTTTTTTTTATTTTCCTATTTGATTTATTGTACAATTACTTTAAAGCATGTTATTTTTCCCCCCATATCTTCATTATGTTGGTGGAAAAGAATTGCTTCACTATTCTCCCATTGGTGAAAATATTACGAGTACTTTAAATTGCATGAGAAAAGTTTCAAAATCCTATTATGAGATATTAACTTGAAACAAGCTGCATAGACCACAAATGAAAGCCTATTTTCCATACACTATAACATGCAATTCTTTTTTTTTTTTTTAATGGACATAAAGAATACAATTTAAATAATATGAATGGATAAAATATAAAGAAAGATAATTAATTGTTTGCACTATTAATATTAAAGAAAATTTTGTATGTTTTTTGTTTTTATTTTCTAATTATAGTAAATATATCAGCTAATGTTTAGATAAATATATTTATATATTTTCATATTTTTATTATATATTTAGATAAATAATTTGAAAATTATATATTATAAGTGCATTATAAATTACTTATAGTACTATAGTAATATTAACTATAATACCTAAATCTAATGTTAAATATATATATTACTAATATATAAACATTTATTATATGCATTAGTTAAGAAATGTGGTTTTCACTTCCATTTTAGGGACAAAAGTACTCAATTTTGAAAATGGAGAGTGTTTATGCTCAAGGTGAGCATGTACAAAATGAGTATGGTATGAAGTTTTACCTATACCTTACCTTTAATACTTTGGAACCACCCTATACCCTATAAATTATACATGGTACAGGGTATCTTGTAGAACTTGTAAATATTTTTTCTTATAAATTTTAATATGGCTAGTTTCTATTTATTTTCATGTCCTTCCAATTTCTTTCAATTATTTTTCTTTTTTGTCATTTTTTTCATCAATCATTATTATACGAACATATCAATTTTAGTGAAATATCTGTTTCAACTTTAAATACTAAATAAATAATTGTAAGTTTGACTCATTTAAAGACTGACTTATTTTGGTAATAAGAATATTTCTATATTATAAATTACAATCTCTCAATTCATTGTAAGCATCTACAATGATGCTCCATGCACAACAATTACTAGATCCTTTTTAAACCTAGTATAAACTCTAATTTTAAATAAGAGAAAAAGGTATAAACACTAATCTCAAATAAAATCTTAACTTGAACAACGTTATATAAATTTTTTTACGAGATGTTTTTCAAACTTAATATAATAAGAAATTATTGCGTCAAAAGAAAATGAGTTAATAACATACCTTATTTAGGTGGTTTCATACAAATTCTTTTTTATTTAACTTTAATAGAGTTGGATATAGTAAACGAGAAATATAAAGAGGAAATAAAATGCAATAAAGAAAAGACTAAGGAAGAAGAGATTCATATGAAGACATTAGGTTTAGTTTAGGATTTCTTATAGGTTACGTTTTATTATTTTTTTAAGTCCATTTATTAATTTTATTTAATTATTATTATACGATAAATACAAAGTACTATGAAACATATATCTTATATACTTTACAATATAAGTTCTAGAGTAAGTATAGAATACCCTGACCTTATACATATACTCTAACATATAGGTACAAATTCTTGAAAATTACTACCAAAAAACGGTCCTATAATTTTAAATATCGACTAAAACCTACTCAATTAAGTAAGATTCAGGTGAATACCTATGTATATCAAGGTTACCCACTCACTCCTAGTTTATATAATTATAAAAATTTACAAGGGAGGTCTGCATAATTTAACCTAGTTATTTTGCTAAATTAGCTTTACTTTTCTTAAATTACAAATATATCCACCATTGAGCATCATTGATAACAACATTACATGGAATTTATAAGAATAAATTTGATTGTTAAGGAATGCTTTGTGAAAAAAAAAAAAAAATTCAAATGGTACGAAAATTATCCTTTGCTTGTTAATTAGAAAATGGCCATTTAGGTAGAATTTTTTTTTTCTTTTTTTTGCAAGGGAATACATTTTTCTTATTAAAGAGAAAACTAAAGATAGCAATTGTTGACAAGACACGACACGATTTTTTACAATATTACAGAGAGAAAAAATGAGACATAACACGATACAAGATAAGAGGATACGATTAGAACTCAAATAAACATGATTACATTGTAACTTAATTATGTATAATATCTACTTAATTTCACATGTTTTTGGCACTAACACAAATTTAACACAATTAAGCACATGGGAGATGATCTGCTATTAACATGAATTGCTAGACTTAAACCTTAGTAATTTATAGAAAAATGACATATTTTTTTCAAAATGGAAATCCACTTTTCAAATTAGTCTCTACTAGTATTCTAATTATTAGAAAGCAAAGTCCATTTGATTTTCATTGGATTTCATCCATAAAATGTATTTTAAGCATGAAAAAACTTTAGTGGGGAAAAAACTTTGGAAATACATGTTTAGAAAATTATAGAGTTAATCCTTGGAGTTGCTATGATCATGAATATTAAAAGTTCATTTCATTCAATCATTTTCTTTTACGTAAAAAGCCTATAAATGTATATTTTGGTATCTTTGTAATACTTTATTTAGGTACGACTATTTACATAAAATTCATCTAAACACAAAAAAAAAAAAAAACTCTTTTCAATACATCTTTATGAACACAATCCAACACATGAAAGCCTATCACTTTTAGTAAAATACTTGAAAACATTTTCTATTAATAAGTGATTTTTTTCTTAAATAATTGGAGTTTAGAAACATGATAGGAGGCATGGGATTTTAATATTATAGATGAAAAGGGGTAAAAGATATGATAGATAAATATATTTGGATGCTTTGTTATGCACGGCAATCTTTATTAATTGCACGTATTATTCATTTGATATATTACTTAATCCAGGATTTTTTTTTTTTTTTACATTTTTTTTTTCCTTTTAAGATTTCTTGAATGGGTAAATATTGAATAGGTCATAGGAATAGTAAAGTGGGATCCAAGAAGGTTAAGAAAGGGACATTGCATGAATTTCAAGGCAGTCACAATAGTGTCCTCCTCCACACTGTCCTTGAATTATGCCTTTCTCGAATCTACTTTTGTCCTCATCCACTCTCCAATACTTTTATGACGTCCCCAACACACTTTACTTTACCCTTTAAATTAAAATTAAAATTAAAGGAAAAGGAAACCATGGAAATAGTCAGATTAGAGGTACATTAAACGATGACGTTTCTCGCCCAAATTTGTCGGCGATATGTCCACTAAGGACAGTTATGAGACCTGGCTCTGACACTGACTAGGGACAAAACCACCACTACTAGGACACCTCTCTCTCTCTTCCCGTGCAATCCGGATTTTCCCTTCTTTTGGAATGCAATGCTTTTCAAGGCCCCATCGTAATCCTTTTTTCTTTTCTTATTGATTTGATTTTAAGGAATGATTAGGGAAAATTATAGTTTGACCCATCGCCATGTTTTGTACGATCATTGCTCATGCTCTCCACAATTTCACTTCTACGATTTTTTTCCCCCTTCTTTGCCGATCTTTCCACGGATTGGTTTTCCACTGATCTCAACAAGTATAATCCAACAAGACCTCGAGCTACCTATTTTTTATTTTTTATTTTAACACCTTAATTTAAGAGTGTGAGATATATAATATATATGTATATGTAAAAGGATACCTTCAGGAAACTACTTCATATTTTAGGATCCCTTATTAAAAATAAATGGTTAAAAGCAATCCTTCATTTCTTTTGGCAGATTCTTTAAACTCTTCAAAAGCTTATTTTACTATACATATTAAAAAACGATTTTAACTCCATAATTTCTCAAGGTTGTTTTGACTCCATAACTTCTCAAAGTTGTTGAGAGGTTAAATTTGAAGTATGGCAAATTACCAATAACATCACAGATAACTTAAATTACTTTATAATATGAATAATGAACGCACAATATTATACTTTATAGGAATTTCATGATTTTCTATAGGATTGTTTATTGAATTAAATCAAACTTAAAAGGGAAGCAAACCTTACCAAATCTAAACATAAATGTTAGTTCTTGTGTATTATAGTTCAATTTGTAATTTAATTCAAGAAAGATCTAAATATTTTATGGCTTGGTTTGAGGGTCAAACTAAACCAAACCATGAAATCCTAACCTAAATACTTAGAAAAAAATTGCAATTAACAAATTTTACTTTTTTTTTTTTTTGTAGTACTAGGTCATATCCAGTCAAATTTATCTTGAATGTTCAATTTTTATCAATATCGTGGTTTTTATATTGTATTTTCTTATCATCTTTATTTTTTGTTGAAACTCATTTTACATATATTTGTTATAACTTATATTTAAAAGCACTATTAACTTAAAATTCAAACATGGTGATTTTAGATATGAATGCCAACTATATAACCTAGTAGACTTTATTGGGAATATAAGTTCTAGAAAGGTTATATGAGTAACATATTAGGTTTTAGTTGTAAGCTTTTAAAATACATATAAAGTGTTGATAGAAAATTGTCGGCAATGGGCCCATAAGGCTTAACCCGACATGCTTGAGGCATGAGTCAAGCTCATTGAGCCCAGTATAACCTGCTTTTGTGTCAATCGAGCTCTTATAGCCTTGCCTCATCTTCTTCCATAAATACCAAAGCCCATGTAACTTGGGTGTCCAAACAAGTTACGTATTAAACCAAACCCATCCATAAGAGATCCTCGTTGACCTATTCCAAGTGGTTAGCTAGGATCCAAACTGGGCTAGAATTTGAGACCCTTAAAACTCTAGAGACTTCAAGCCCTAGGTCGCTTAGGCTCAGCCATTAAGCTACTACATCTTTACATAAGAATGGTTGCCATAAAAGGCGATCGCCAATTTTCTCTTGCTACATCCTCAGATTCTCAAAGTAAGCCATCAAAAAATCCATTTTCCTAATTTAGCTTTACCTTGTTCTCTCATTTCCCATAAATAAAAGATGAAACCTCTAAGTAAGTCACCTTCACTCATACGTACATGCTTTCTCATTAACTTGCTACAATTACCATCCTATTCCACTAATATTAACTTAAGTATTGAAGTGATCCATTCAGACAATCGCCTGACCATTTTTCTCACTCCATCTATTTTATAGGCTACTTAAGACAATCTCTAACTCATTTTAGGTTCAATCCTTACTTGCAAAAGTTACAAAGAATATAAAAGATGGCATATGCTCAGAATCTGTGATCCACCTACTCTACTCCTACTTGTATAATTAAAAAGAAAAAAAAAAACTCTCCTTTTGCTTTATTTTTTTTTCCCCATTTAGTGAGTATAAGGCATCTACCTGGATGTTCATATGCCCATAAGTTTGAAAAATCACCACCCACATTAGTATTTTAGTATAGATTGTTAATTTAACGGAATGCCTAGATGGAAAAATTTTTAATGCAATATAAGTTAAAAATTAAAGGAGGGTGGCAAATATGAAAGTACCGAAAAAATCGAATGACCATAGGCCTAATTTTTGCCTGTTTTCTTGAATAATTGATTACAATAAAACATGTAAAGTAATTACAAATTACAAATAAAATGATTGACAAAAGAAGTAGAACTTACTCCTGTCCTAATGCTTTGCATAAGTATAAAGACCGATAAATCAAATGCCTATGAAATCCCAACTAAAATTTAAAATAATCAAAAGTGGGCTAAAGATTGAAGTCCTAGAAACAAGTGAAAAAGTGCTAAATATGAACTATTTGTTAACTTTTTTTTTTTTGCCTCCCTTAATCGAAATTGTTCTTAATCTTGACATTGATTGCATGCATCTTTGTTTTTTTTTTCCTTCGTGGCTTTAAAATCTATTTATTTACCTTTTCTTTACTCGGTGAACACTCCGTAATCTTTAACCAATCGTAAGACATTCATACACACCTCGCACAAGTGGTTTTCCTTTAATTTTAGTACATGGATTGCATGACTGTTAAATCTATTCTAGGTCAATTTATACCTTTACCTACAAAGTTCAAAAGGTCGATCGTAATTCTATTCCAGAACTATTATAAGCTATTGCTTCAGGCATTCGTTTAGTTCCTCGATTTGCTTCGCTCTATCGATTTTATTATCAATAAAGTCAAAACGGATGGTCCATAATTTTTAGATTTAGATCAACATAAGATTTCAAAAAAATAAATAAATAAAATTATGAGTCCATCAATTTTGGAAGATAATCCAACAGCAAGAGCATTCATCGATCCATCTAATCGCAACTACCCAAAAAAGAAAAGAGAAAACACAACACATGGGGATCGGACGAGGCGGAGGTACGATGTGGAGGTACGGTTCAGAAAGGAGACAGTGTAACTTTACAAATTTGAGGGCCATCATACAAATACAATCTTTGAGGATTTTCTACACAGTGTGATAACACAAACACGCATGCATACAATACAACAACTTAACACACGCTATGAATTGCTGTATTCCACGTGGTAGGACCATATTACTATTGTTTGTGCTGTTGTTGTTGTTGATTTTTTTTTAATTTTTTTCTAAATTTATATTCTTATTTTTTGAATCTGATGTTGCTGGATCTCTTCCCCATTGTGGAACCATGTGCCTGTTAAATTGCTCGAGGCCATCCCGTACCATCCACCATTTGAGATTGACACTTCAATTCTGTTGTCATCAATTGATGATTCGAAGAAGATTAAGCAGAGGAGGAAGATATACACAATGTGATTTGGTTTCCGAATACCGAAAATGATAATCCTACATTATTGTAATTCAAAGCATCATTATTAGAAATTTGGTTTTCGTAGATAGAAAAATATCTCCAAAAGATCAAAATAATCTAACTTGAAAGAGTTTTGATACATATAAAGTAGAAATCTGTGTGGAAATGTACAAGCATATATAAATTAGCTCTATACTCTACAAGAAAATTGCAAATAATTCCCTAAAATTTCAATAAATTGGTAATATATGGGCATTTTCTTTTTTAATTAAAAAAATGGATGATAAATTTTATAAGTTGTTAAAAAACACTTTGATAAGTTTAAGAGGTTCTACACTAACACTAAAGTTTTAGGAGAGGGGATATTTGCAACCATTGAGGGGTCATTTTTCAATTTGCCAAAAGTTTAAGGGTTATATTTACATTACAAATGGAGGAAAAATTTTAAAAGGTGTTAAAGAAAAAAAAAAAAGAACACTTTTATAAGTCTAAGGGTTTCACACTAAGGTAGAAGTTTTTAGGTGTGATGGTAGTAGGAGTGTGTTGAGGGGTTGCGGGGTTATATGCAACCTTGGATAGGTTATTTTCCTATTTGTTGAAAATTTATGAGGGTTATTTGTAATATTTAAAATTTTAGAAGATATAATTACACTAAAGTAAAAGTTTATAAGGCTAATTAACTTTTTCCCTTAAAATTAATCTTATTTGATAACCATTGTTTTTCAGTTACAACTTGAACTAAGCTTGCCTTATCAAGGAAATCACTTGAAGGAAAAACATAGAACTTTAGTTCCTCCTTAATGAAACCATTTTACATAAACTTAACTATAAAATTAATAGTTTTCAACTTAATATCAATATGTAATGTCATTTTTTAATTTGGAAAAAAAAAAAAAAAAAAGAAAGGAGATAAGGCAAGATGGAAAATTTCATGAGAACTAAGTCTATGAAGACTTAGCAACAAACTCATTTACACCAATACTTACAACCAATTCATTGCGATATATCATATAGTTTATAGTTGGATCCTTAAGTTCATACAAATATTTTTCAGTAAGATAACTCGAGCGAAAGCAAAATTTATGTCTTTCATGCACCATATTAAGGTTAGCTCTCTTCATTTCCCTTATTTGATTTGATACTTCCTCTTTAAGGATAATCATTTTTTGCTAACCTAAGATTTTCCTTCTTAGATTGCTACCCTTGATTAAGCTTCCTTTCCATAACTAATATCCAACCTAAATCTTCTATATAAGATCATTTATGGATTTATCCCCAAATCTCCATCATGAAATTTGGCTTTATCTTCATATCCTTTGTATATGTTTTTCTATTGATTCCTTGACTGAATCTAATCTTGAAAAAATATATTGATGGTTAGTTTAATGGTCAATGCATTCAATGATACCAAAGCTAACATAATGGATTCACAATCAAATCTTGCATCAACTACCTTATTTACTAGATTAAGCTAATTGGCTAAAATGTATTAATGGTCTGGGTATGAAAAAGGATTCTCATTAACTTTCATATCCTTTTCTAGTAACATGAGCTCTCAATTCACAATTGTAGCTTACAAATACTACATAACTACATAAAATAACGAAGTTGTGAATATTTTTACTCCATTTAAGATGCTATTTATATTACCCATTTCCTTAATAATTTTTTCTTTCAGATTAGCCATAAAATGACTATTGGATAACTTAATCATACCGTCTGCAAGCAATTGATTAAATATTGCTTCAGGTATGTTTAATTTTAATTTAGCCAAGTTAATGTCACATTCAAGTATATCCTAAAGATAGACATCATTGACATGATATTTTAAGATCAAATAATATGTATTTAGATAACTTTTTGTCTCAATTTTTTCTTTCAATAAATTCTAACCATAATATATAGTTGCTAAGAGTTATAGAAGTCATAACCTTACCTATTTCCCTCATCTCCATAATTAGTCTTTCCTTGCCTTCATTTCAAGTGCATGTGTATTATGATAGAGCATGAAGCATAAATGAAATATACGAGGTAAGAAATAATTTATATTAAATTATGATAAGTGATAACTTTCAATATACGGTTTCATAAGATTACTTATAGTCCTAAAGCCTTATAATTGTTAAGGAAATTACAATAAATTCAAAATCAAGAAAAATGGGAATAACAAAATAAATCAAGATAAACTTTCCCAAACTATTGGAAGTCTTTCATTGCCTGGTATCTAGTGAAAACATGTAATTTGGCATTGGAAGAACCATCAAACAACAATGCATTTTGAATCAACTTGTATAAATAGACTCAAACTACTCTTTAGTGATATATTATGGGTTTTGTGATTTCTCATCAGTGAAAAGTTACGACCTATAAGAGTTAGTATATCTACAAAGCTTCAAATCAAGATTGGACTCCTGGTCTCAAACACCTTCTACTTCTAAGTATGGTTTTGATACTAACTTCTTACCAACTTCTAATTTTGACTAGCTTTTAATGGCTCTTTGCTTATGATCCTTCTAATTGCTTCTAGTCTTAGCTCACTTCTCATAACTTCTTGCTTCTAATTGATCCTCCATCTTCTTAAGTAGGATCAAGATGTTTCACAAATTGTAAGCCCAATTCGTCCACATTATCTCCTTTACTTAAGAGACTCAAGCTCAAGCTTAGATATAAAGGAACTAAAGTATGATAAAATAAGGACAAATCTGCCATATTAAATGTTTTGGAAATGCCTATGTTATTGGAATGTTAATTACATTTGCCTTATCATTGATCTTCTAAAGCACTTTATATGGTATATACTTTTTGGTTACAACTTGTTATAAATATAAACTGGAAATGAGACAACGTCACCATTTGTACTTGAAATTTACCATTTTTTTCAATTATATACTTATACTTTTAGATTATCTTATTATACACCTGATTGAGTTTCACGTCTCATAATACACACCTCCATAACCTCCCATAACACCATTACTCCCGTAGACGGTAAGAGCCAGTAGTTATATGACATATGGATTATTAAATTTCATCTCCTCACATCACTTTTTTTATTTTCAATTCAACCATCTATGTTAAAAATAAAACCCCACTTCAGAACCTATGAAAATAAAAAAAATAGATACAGTCAGACTTTCCCTTTACAATCGAACCCTAACTCATCTCTCTCTATTCAAAATCTTAACCCGCTATTGTCAATGGTGAAACCTTAAATCTCACACATCCACAAAAATCCAAATTTGTTACCCCTTCATACTATCTTTCACACAAACGAATACCCTAAATTTGTAAAAAGCTCATCTCAAGTTTAGCAAAGTGGAAATTTTGTTGAATAGATTATTTTTTAGAAGAGTAAATCAAAAAAATTATCTTGTACAAATTCCTTAAGCTCGTCAAAGCCTTCCCATAATCATAGTATGGGATTTTGCTCTGTAAATGTGGTCTTATTGCTAGGGTTTTAGCCGCAAGGATTGAAGCAACTATGAGAAGGAGGTTCTATAGATGTTCAAGGTTCAACAAGGTACTTTGATTTTAAGGATGAAAATTTTCAAGAAATTGATATTTATATGTAAAGTTTTTAAATTGTTATAGACATTTGTCTTAGTTGTTTGTCATTTTTAATAAAGTTAATTTATGGATGATTTGTTGTAGGGTGGTCTTTTCATGAGCTAGAAGTGAAAATAGAAAAAAATTATAATTGACCTGTAACATCTAAACTTATATGTGTTATATGGTTACGAATCCACCCATGAAGAATAGCAAATTTTGCTAATTGTTACAAACTTATATTGTCAATGCTATAAACTTTCAAGATATTATTATATTGCTATCAGTATCTCACTATGAATAATAGGTAGAAGGTTGTAATTTTTTTTGCACAGTTTGTAAGTAATGATGGTGCAAGGCATAAGGAAGAGCTTGTAATAAAGAAGATATCAATGATTGAGTTGATTGAAGTACAAGAAGAGAGAGCAAAGCTAATGGAGGAGATTGTCATGTTGAAAAAGTTGTTGGTAATGTGGTCTAACAATGATGAATCAAATGGAGCTCGATTGAAAAGTCTAAAAAAAAAATAAATATATAAAAGATTATAACATGCAGTTGAAGAGGGATGTGGTTTTGTATAAATGGTCTTTGATAATCACTTAGTGTTGTATTATGGGGAAGTTGTTGTGGAGTAGTTAGTGCTAAGATAGTTTTGTTTAGCATGATAAAGTACTGTGTTTATCCATGGATACTCTTATGTATTTTGTTTGATATGAAATGATAATATCCAATTTTGTAGGAAGTAATGGAATATTTACTAGTAAAATATTTAATATACCAAAATGAGATGTTTATTAGCTTAGAATTATAGTCCTAGAAATATTTACTAGTAAGTTTGCTTCCCAATATGGAACTAGTATAAGGGTTGTGGTTGATGTTGTGCAATTATGCTTAAGCAACATATTGAAAGAGAAAGCATTTGATCTTGACATGGTAGAGATACAAGTTTAAGGAATGGCTATTTATGACTTTTGGAGAGAAACTATTCAAATGTGCAAATATATCTAAGAATGATTCATATAGTTCTTACCTAACAATGAAACAAAGAATTTGAGATGCTTCAGATTGAATTCCTATTGCAAGAGGGTTCCTTGCTTGTACAAAATCGAAGTCATAAAGTTCTCTTTTGAACCATGTAATTAAATCCTGAGTATTTTAAAAATACGCTTTTTTAGTTCTATTTTCTATAAGCTCCATTTTTTCCCTATAATTCTATAGTCTTCTTACTTATAATTTTATAAGCTTCATTTTTTATTTTAAATACCATTTTTCGTTACCCCACATAATCCTTGAGATTAAACTTGCTATGCTGCACAAAAAAGGATCAACTCCTTTAAAATAAACTAAACACATGTTAGGAGATCAACATGAAGAAACTAACATTTAGCCTGCTTTGTTCTTCCATAAAAACCATAAATAGGAGATGGACATCATTGGTTAACTAGTTTTTTTATAAGTTATCAAACATGCCCATGGAATATCTATAGGACACTCCTAAAACAATCTCTCAATTGGTACCTCCTTATCTACTTAGTTACCTATGTCTACCTTGCATTTGGGCTTAAATATGAGCCAATGACATAAGCTAGTATACCTACAAACCATGTTATTTTTTATTGTAATTTTTTCATACATAAAATGATTTAAACTTCACTACCAAAACAATATAAAACATTTAGATGCAAGGATACCTTCACAACTTATGAAATTCTAAGGTTCATTAAAGCAATGCAACAACCGTGGTTAAGCTATCAGCCGCAATTTCAGAAATATCATACTGTAAGTACTTTCCAGAAACATCAACACTAATGGTAGATCTTTTGCTTATAACATATACCCTTTATCCTCAAGCCAAACAAGCAATACAAAGCAAAAACAAATTACAAAAATTATTATACTTTCATTTGCAAAACAGCTACTAGTCCTTTCATTTACAAGAAATGACAAAAGCCCTTAGCTAGCCATCAAAGGCAGCATAAACTACCAGTCCATTCATAACAAAAAAACACCATAGGACGATCTACTGCACTTTCATTTACAAAAGATCTACTAGTCCCTCCATTTCCAAAAAAAAAAAAAAGAAAACCATGTCTTGCTATTACAACACAAACTACTAGGCATTTCATAATGAAAAAACCCCATGGCACAAACTCTTGCACTTTCATTTAAAGAAGACCTACTAGCCTTTCCCTTTACCCAAAAACAAAGAAAAAAAAAAAAGCCCTTATCTAGCTATTACAGCACAAACTATCGATCCTTTCATAACAAAAAAAAAAAAAAAACCCTTACGGAAACACAAATAAAAACATGTTTCTACATGCAAATATTCACATTCTTGTAATTAGACTCTTCTAAGTTGGGACACTTGCTCCATTGTTCTCATCACTTGTATCCTCAAGATTAATATGTAGGGGCCTAGTCCACTTCTTCTTGCAAAAGTTAACCTTTGCAATGTGCTCACTATAGTGGTGGGGAACTAATTTCTACCTTACCTTACTTACTTAGGTCAAATGATCCGTACGTGCATCTTCCATATCTACTTATAACTATGCTTGGCATATAGCCATTTGCTTTGTTTGCCATTGTCCATGATAAATTTGTTAAATATGTGTTAAATTTGTTATGGTCTACATCATGTACAAGTCAATAGTTAGTTTGGTTTTCATGTAGTAACACACAAATATAGTAGATACAAAAGCAAATAAAATAAAATATGCACTAGAGTTGAATGACATTAGGTATTGCTTGAAGGTAGCATGGCATGTGTTAAATTCCTTAGCATACCGGTTGAGTTTTGGCTAGATGGAGAAATAACTAGTGGTGAATCTAGCTTGACATGTGGCTCTATGTGCTATCAAAGCAAACACATATACATTATGAAAACACTTTTCTAGCTTAATTCAATTCCTTGGTAATCAGCAGGTTTGAACACCAATCTCACTTAGCAGTTCACTACCCACTTACATATCACCATGTTTATTACTAGAGCTACCAACTTCACTTGGTGGTCCTTAATATATTGCACATGTTAGTGGCATGCATTCCTAGAAAATAAAAATTTGAATTGTATACTAATTAGCATAGGTGAAAATGCATTAACCACTACCTTTTTCTTCTTCTTGTCAAGACAACTCCTCACCTTATGCTAATTCTTTCGACAAAGCTTACAAGTCATCACATGGCATAACTTACTATAGCCCTTGATAGGCTTGCCTTCTTTCCTTCTCTTACTTTTCTTCTTCTGTTTAGGGAGCTTCTTAATGATTGGTGGAATCATCGCAAGTTGAGTGGTCTTCTTCCAAAATTTATGACTTAGAATATGATCAATTGTGTGGCTATATGTGTGCCTATACCTGTCCATTGAGTACCAGTCACTAACATGGTCATCTACGTCTCTACCAATGTATAATATAGCACTGCAAGCATGTCGACATGGAATTCCAACTTAAACCCCATGATTGGAAAGTATAAGTCTTTACCATCAAGTTGACTACATGTGCATCCCCCCAACTTTAGATTCCCATTGTGCAATGGATGATAGTTAAAGCTAGCATTTTTAGACTTCTCTATCTTTTGATACACTTGAGTAGGAAATCCGTATGTCATACTGTAAGCTTCCAAAATTGAGTTTAGGACAACCGAGCTCAGATTTAGGGCTTTTAGGGTAATTTATCCAATTGAGTCCAAACTTTGCAACTAGAATGAAAAAGTTAGTCGAGATATTACAGTGAAGTTAGATTTTAGTAATAATGACCCGAAATTCCAATTTTGTCCTTAGAAATTGGAATATTTACTAAAGCCTTAAAATGTTCAGAACTCCTAAAATTGAACTTAAATTGCAACGAGAACTTAGAGATAAGTTAATTGAGCTATAAAATGAGATAATGTAGTATAATTTACTATAAAAAAATACACGTAATTTTTTAGTATACCCGGTACAAATAATAATTATACTCGTAAATTAACTTTAAATTAAGTAATTATATATATATTGTGTTGAATTCATGAAGTTAACCTTAGAATGTATCCTAAAAATAAAAGATATGCTAGAAACTTAATTATATGAGTAAAGTTATATATTTCACATGTTATTTACATAAGATATAACTTAGTATATTAATTAAATAATTAATTCTAACATATAATATCTATATTTAAGTAATTATTTAATAAAAGAAAAAGAAAAATTAATTAAATAACAATGAGATTGCTAGAAGGAGGCGTGGCAGGACAGAAAGGAAAGCAAAATGCTGAATCAAAAGTAGAATTATAAGATTAGGACACCACATGCTTAGCTAAATAGGAAAAAAAACAAAAGAAAAAAACAAAGAAAAATCCTTAGGCGGTGAAAGAGCAGTATAAAAATTTCCCCAGCAGTAGGATGATAACATTTGACAATTTGGAATAAAAAATAACAGAAAGAAAAATCAGAAAAAAATCATAGAAAATAAATAAAAAAAGAAGAGAAAAACAGAACAATCACCGAGCAAGGCTAGTTCCTAGGGTTCCCTTTAATCTGCTGTTACGCCACTCCACCACCAAGGAGTATCCCCAGCATCTAGGCGTTCTGATAACCACCCAGCCGCCGCCGGCCACCGGAGCACCCAAGAACACCAAGGTCAAATTTCTGCCTTGTTTTTCAATAATTTGAGAAAAAATTCCTCATTAGTAACAAGAAGTTATTCATTAAGCAGGGGAAATCCTATTTCCAAAGACGAAATCTTATGCTTCTACTCTTGCAAAAACGGAGGCAGTTATAGATGCTATAACAAAACTTCGTAAGAAAATAGCTAGAAAAGCACTTCGAATTGTTGATTCATCGCCAGAGATGGCTTAGAACCAATAGTTCATTATCTAATGGATTTTTCCGTTCTAATAAGAATCCTTTTGAGAAATCCATTACAAGACATCAAAGAATGATTGAAAATCGAAACAAAAATCATTATGATTCAGTACCCATGAAAAAGAGAAAAAAGATCTATTCTATCCTTCTATTGTGTTGTGTATGAAATTTAAAAATAGTAAATCCGCCCAGAAAATTATGAAAAAAATTACGCTTAGGTTATTTTAGACATGCTTTCATGTGATATTTTTATTTTTGAAAAATTCGTAATATTTAATATACTTTATTAAGAAATCTGTAATTCATCCGAATATATATTAGCGAAATAAATGTATTATATGATGTTGTTTCTAGCTGAAAATTTTTATGTAGGATGTGTATGATATATGGGTAATTTCTACGTAGCCCAAATTTTTATTTGAATAATTTTAATATTTATTGAATTTTTAGGCCTGAAATTGGTTCGAAAATAGGCTGAAATTATGAATTTAATAGGAAATTATGAAATTAATTGATGAAATGGACATGTACTGATCTATAATAAATAATAATGGTATTAAGTCAGATTGAAATTAATTGGATGCCAAAAGAATTATAATTGGATAAATTATCAAATTTAAGGGTAAAATCGTCAATACGAAAATATAGGCAATAGGTTGAAAACTTGAAACCAAGTGATAATTGAATTCCTTATATTTTTAGAAGTCCATAGAAATTTTCGGGGAATTATTAGGTAATCCGAACTATTTACTACGAATTTATTAAGTAAAATAGCTTAAATTACAAGTCGGGGTGTATTTGTAATATTAATAGATTAAAATGAGTAAAATAGTTAAATAAAACCTATATATAGGATTGCTGGTCGAATTGGGTTAAATAGAGATTTTATTATAATTATTAATATTTTCTGATCGAGATGTACTTTAGGTGTATTAAAATTGAATAATACTTATATTATTACAATATAAGGACAAATTGGATAAAATATAATTTAAAACTATAAATTTCGCATAATACGATCGTTTTTATATAATTATGTATAATTGTATTAAAAATTCAAACTACCCGTTAAAATCCATCTCTAGAAACAGGACTCATAAGATGTGTCGTTAAGTCTATACGAACTCAATGACACTAGTTTTGTTGAAAACGGATAACCTTAAGCAAACTAGCTTATATCTATAACATATTCAAGAATAAACACATTTCGGTAACTCTACCGGAATCAAAACGTGAATTAATAAATAAAAAGTACGTTTCGATACGATCAAAACGATATATAATACGTAATAGTAAATATGATGTACAATGTTAATAATTAATAATTTAATAACATGACTGTATATTATGGAAATAATATATATATATATGTATATATATATCCATTTTAGATTAAACCCTAATGTTTTCGTAATTATTACGAAAACTAAATTTAGATCTTTTGTGTAATTAGGACCTTCCAAAGACGGCTGACAATTCAAGTTAGAAATAACGAACGTCTGAACAAGTAAGTTGGGATGGTAGCTTCGCCGCTGTTTGGGTACTATTTAAAAGTATCCGGAGACCCAAGAGTACTTCAGGTTGTGTTTGTAGTTAGATGATTATGCCCATGCTATGTGTGTGAATGATACTCTGTTGTGATAGGAGTTCAACTCCTTGGTGTGCTGTTCTGCATATTTGCATGGATTTTGTATTGTGTGAACTTATTGGTCACCCCTAATTATCACTAATGATTATTCGACTAAAGTGTAATTGGTCATGCATAATCACCCGTTAGGGGAAACGATTAAGAGTGTTAAGCCAAACACCGACTTTCTTCGATGAGGATAGCTGAAATGGTCCTTTCCCCATCCTTAGTCGAACTAAGTGATAGGCGAGGAGGTCGCGGCAAGGTTGGGGGCCGTGGTTCGAAGGCAGTCTTGGGAGGGGAGTGTTCTCTATTGCACAAGCCCGGGTTTGGTTTAACTTGAGTCGCGATGAAACTCCTCAATCCGGGTTGGAGCGGATGAAATTCCTCTAACCTCACAGTGGACCGGTTAACACTGTGCGATGTTTTCATTTGAGTGATTGCATTGCATTTCATCATAATTATTAACCTTATTTGTGATTGTATAGTACTCTTCTGACTCCGCCCCACTTACTGAGCTAGTTGTGCTCACACCCCTACAGACTCTTTTGCAGGTGCTGAGTGAAGGTAAAGATGTTCCGGTACCACCGTTCTCAGGTTAGTGTGCTGCTGTGTGGGAAAGTAAGGAACGAGGAATTTAACTGAACCTGAGCTTTTGTTTTGTCTTTAAGTTTTGAAGAAAACTAAATGGGAATTCCCTGGGAGCCCACTAGTTTTCTAACTTATTGTATATAAATCGTATAACCTGTGGTTTTTAAAAGACTGATTGTAATCTTTACCCTTGAACATGAAATGTTGTATAATTACTGTTGTAGTACTAAACTATAGATTGTATAGAACAAGTATTTTGTAAAAGCTCTACCACAGGTTTGGATATTAACAGATGTCAAAACAGACGTTTCAAGCTGGTTGAGTTGTGCGCCTTGTGTAAACTGCGTCTATGATAGCAGCTGTGAGGTCAGCTTCTATCTTAGATTAGTTTACACGGCGGGACTGTTATGACTTTTCTTGTTCGGGGCGTGACACATACTCCCAATGTGTTCCCTCTTTTACACAATTCTTAGCATGACTTGCTTCCTTATATATTTCATCATTAAAATTATGGACATATGTTTAGCTTCTAGAATTGTTAAGTTGAATGCCTTAAGCATGTTACCAACTATATCACACTTACTCTCGTGTCGAAAGAAGAACCTACACCACCAATTTAGATTTACTCTCAATATATTTGCATGTGCCTCTAGCTTTATTACTGTCATACGAGCCTTTATTTCATCAAGCTCTATAGTTGTTGTTGCCTTGCATGTAGCCTAAAACAAATTTTGCAATATGACTCCCATGTGTTTCTTTCATTATTTTGCAAAGAACTAGCAAGCATGGAACCTATGCTCCACCTGGGGGTAATGTTGCTACATTACTTCCATCAGACCTCATAATACAAATAACATGTGTGACTTGTTAGCACATGTAGAAGAAATGTTGGCACGTATGTAAAGAAAGCAAATAAATGAATCTGTACCTTCTATATATCGCTAATGTTGGTGAATCTAGATGAGTGGATACCAACCAAAGTTAACAAGTTATCTAAGATCTACTTCTAAGTCTTCGTGTTCTCACTTTTAACATAGGCCTTGGCAACATGATACATCTGATCATTTACATCTTGCGCAATTGCAAACAACAACTCTCCCTTTAAATCCCCCTTTAAGAAACACTTGTCAAGTCCCAAAATGGGCATATACCCTTCAACAAAGGCCAACCTGCATCCTTCTAGGCAAATGAACATTCTCTTGAAAATCAGCGAACCACCAGCGTTTGGCCTTTTGGTAACCACATCAATTGTATTCTCATGTCTTCTAAATGTTTTCCTAAGCGCACGAGCATAGTCCTACACTTGACTAATCTTAAACTCATACCTACCATGTATCTCCTTCATGGCTTTCTCTTTTGCACATGTGCATTAACTATAGGTCACCTCTATTTATATCTCCTGACAAGCAAGTTTTTTCATATCATCTAACTTCATGTGTGGTATGCAGCACAAACGAGGTAAGAAGTGCTTCGTTAAGACATGTAGGTCACTCCTTTAAAGACAAATTTAGGCCTATAATGCTCATTATGTTTCTTGGTGAAAGTATTCATAATAAATTGGCCAATTCTACCCTCCTAAGAAGCATATATAACAAATGGGCAGTTCTCTATCTCACACTTATGCTAGACTCTCCTCTTATGAACTAATTCAAGCTTTAGATCATGTTTATGGTGGATCAAATACTAGCTCATCGCCTCTTTAAACTGGGTAGGACTCTTTAAAACCATTACACCACATATGTATAGAGCTTTTGTTTTAGGATCATAATAATCCTTAATCTTAACTGTACGGTGTGATTGGGCAACATTGCCATCTTCACTAAATTAAAAAATGAAACTCTCCTCATCACTTGAAAATAAGTAATCATTACCTACATGTGAATTCTCACTCCCCTCTAAGTCATCATTTTCCATTACCCTTTTACGCATCTCATCCCTATAATCCTCAAAAGTCATGTTTTGAGGGAACTATGATCCCTCAACCACGTATTTACCCTTAGCAGCAATGTATGCCATCTTCTTCTGTTGAGCTACTAAGAGCTCCTCATCATCATCATTTGAAAGATACTAAACTTCCACAACTTCCTCCTCTACTATGTCATCACCACAATCTAAGTCCCAACCTTTAATAATGTGTGTGTTTGCCCCCTTATTATGCTCAATGTATACATGACCACTCCTTGAACCTTTCAAGACTCTAACCGTAGCACAATATGCCATGGCATTGTCTAAACACATCAACCCATCTATCTAAGACTTATCAGGGATTAAGAACCATATATTGGTGATGCTTATGTAGCCAATATCTTCAAGAGAGGACAAAAGTCATTCTTTAGTTAAAAGTTCAAAATCTATTGTCCATTGCATCTACATTCCTCCCTTGTACACCAGGTTGTTTCCCTCATCATCAAATGTCTACACGACATGAATGATTAAATTTACTCCAAAATAAGAGCAACTATAGAGTTGTAAGCGAATAGTAAATTATGAACAATCGCAAGAGCAATCAATACATGCATAGAGGATAAATAAACTAATAAAGGGTTTAGGTTGAGATATTGTAATCAATGATAAAGAAATGTCGTTATTATTTTAAGTTTATGTTGCAACATTCTTATGTAATTATTATTGAGTTCAATAGACTCAAGTATGGACTTTTCTTGTATAAGTCCTATTTATATACACTATACATATAATTTCTATCTATTTAATGTTATTGAGTTCAATAGAAAAGGTATTAGATCAAATGAATCAAAGTGTAAAACACATAATTTACAAACCAATTCTATTATGCTAAGAAACTTCTATATCACAAATTTTTCAATTCATAAACATTTCTACTTCTTCTTCTACTTCGACTCATTTAAAGAGAATTAAACCAATAAAGTGTAAATGTGATATAAGACAATTGAGCTCTTACATCAGTAGACATGTACTGTTCTCTTAGTTTTATAATCTAAGATGGGGCTACAAATATGGGGAAAAAAAAAGAAGTTAAAAACTCACAAGACACATAAGGACAACATTTTTATCTAATATTTACAGTTGTGGTTTTAGTTATATATTCCATGTTAGAACCTTTGGAATGAACAAAAAAAGTAAACAGTACATGCAAGGGTAGCATCTTTTCACAAAGTTGGAACCATATAAGGAATTAATACAAAATCGTATAGCACATTAGAGCATCCACCAACAATAGTGAACCAAAAAAACTCTAAGTCCTTAACACTCAAAATGTCTACACAACAAAACCTTAAGTCCCTAACACATCGAGACATCATCTTCTTTTTAAACATCACACCCAAAGTTTAAAATAAGGTAAGTCATAATAGAGAAGCAATCTATACCTTACATCGTCTCTCCATAGTCTTGCCATCTTTACTGTCAAATAGTTACTCCTATGAGACAGACCTTCTAAGGTTTCATTGAAGGTTAATTCTACAGTTTTGATTTTTAGGGTCTTGATGTTTTTTATGTTTTAAGGTTAGGCCAATTTGTCGAGAGATTTGTCTGTGATGTTATATGCCTTTCTCAATTGTTTATTAGTTTTATTTTTATTCCTTTCTATTTTTTAGTTTTAGAATTTTCTAATGTGGATTATTTTTTTCTTTTCTTTTCCCTTTTTTTTTTTGCGTAGATTGATGAGTGGGAAAGGGGAAATGTGATTTGGAAATTAAAAAATAAAAAACGCGTATCATCAAATAATTGGGTGATCATGTTGACTCTATTCACGAAGTTAAAGTTGGATAATGGAGGATAGCAACAAGAAAACTTTCAATTGAGTATATAATAGGACAATTTGAAAGTACACATATATAATTGAAAAAATTTGCAAAGTTCAATTGCTAACTTCAGGTACAAACGGTAACATTGCCTCAACCGGAAATCTATCCTTTTGAAGATATACTAAAACTTTACCACCTACATTAAATGTTTTAAATTTCATGTATTTATCCATTGTTGACTTGTATTTCTGATTTGTAACCTTTAGTTTCTGTTTCACTTTTTTATACATTATAACTACTTGCTTTGCCATATGTTGACACCAATCCCCTTACCTTTAGATAATCTGATCAAGTCAAGAGTATATTGATGTGTATGAAAACATAATGGAAAATAGAGATCTTCTAATAGCACTATGAATAGTATTGTTGTATGCAAACTCTACCTATGGTAATGTTATATCTCTTTTTCACTTATCTCTACAAAACTGTAAACTAAATCTCCCAATGCTCTTTTTATTACTTAGTTTTCCCATCAATTTATGGATGAATTATGCCACTAAAGTTCAAAGAAAAACCAAACATTTTTCCACAAAGTTCTATAAAATAACTCACAACCTTATTTATGCAATTAGAAGCAAATGTCTTAGGAAATTGATGCAAACAAGCAACTTCTTTAAAGAATAACTTAACAACACTATGTCAAAAGTCTTTATGTAAGAAACCAAATGGGCTATCTTATAAATTATAAGAGGATAAAGTCATTAGAAATATTTAAACTTTCATATTTTTTTCATTTTAATATCTAAATTTTAAATTTGTTTATTTTAATTCTCTCACCATTTTAAATAATACAAATTAGTTATAATAAATATACTAATTTGTATGATTTAAAAAGTTGAAATACCAAAATGAAATAAAAAATAAAATTTGATAACTAAAATGGAAATAAAATGAAAGTTGATGTACTTGAATTATTATTTCACCATTTTACAATAACAACCATTATAACGAAAATATCAATTTATCTCATTTTAAAAGTTGGAGCCTAAAATAAATGAGTTTAAAGTTTAGATATTAAAATGAAAAACTATAAAAGTTGAGCTACTTGTTCTGACTTTATCCCAATTATAAGATAATATTATATCTATTGAGAATGTGTATATATGATAATATTTACAGGATGTTATTAAGATGGTTAAGTAGATAGATAAAACTAAAACAGGAAAATTACATTATTTTTTATATGGGTTAATTTAAAAGTTATGATGTGATTAAATCTTAAAATTTTTATCTTGAAAATTTCCATATGTATACTAACAATATCAATTTTTTTATAAATAAATGACATTGACAACCCTCTATAAACTTTATAGATATTATGGATACCCTACTTTTTCATACACCTGCACTTGTCTCCCCACTGTTTTATACTAAGACGTTAATGTGGCATAAACGATGACTTGTCATTGCTATGCATTGCTTTGTTAATATTATTGACATCTTTTTTAAAATATTATATGTTAAATAACTAAAATTAATAAAAAATTAAAATAAATTCCAAAAAATAAAGAAAGAAAAAAAATATGTTCCAACTTTTTTTTTATAAAAAATCATTTTACATATATATATATATTATAATTGTGTGTATAACAATTAAATAAGAAAAACTTTTTAGAAAATTTTAATAATAAATGTAACAATTTAATAATATTCGTATGTGTATGTATGTATGTTTACATATACATAGTTTTATATTTATTCATGTTTATCTACATTATATATAAAGTTACTTGTTTGTATGATATGTTATAGCCTAAATAACTCCTTAGATGTCCTCCATGCAATTCTTGAATCATTTATTCTTAAAGAGTTCTATGTAAGTACAATTAATTCCCATGCATCATATAACCATCAAGAACATAAAATCCATCAACTAATTAATTTGCAAAAACCGTACTCCATATATTAGCAAAATCCTTATCATGCTCGTATTTTTCCTTTTGCTACTCAAAACATATAATTTCATTACTTAAGGTAAGCAATAAGAGCACTTGCCTACACAAAGTATGAGTAGCTCTATTTTGAACACTAAATTTATGTTTCAACATAAGAGAAAAGTTTTCCAAATATAGACACTATTTTGCATGCATGCCATTGCTAATATGCTTTCAATTATTCAAGTATTTTAAACTTCATGGCTAGAAAACAGCACAAATTCTTTGGCTATCAAATAATGGTATTAAGATTTAAATGCTCGTACCACTAAGTAAAATTCCTTGTTATAAGTAAGTGGTAACTACAAATTAAGATGATTGAAATAATACTAATCCTATGGTTCAAGATCTTTGCATAAAGTACAAAAAACTTTACCTGCACTAAAGAAGTGAATCTACTCATTAATCTACTCTTATGCTACAATTAATATCAGACATGTTATCTGATTTGTTACAATGTTAGCATGTCAAATGCTAATATCCATCCTAAGAATGCTCCCTACCAAGCATGCTTAACTTTAAAATTTTGACGAACTTGAAGTCGTTATACCAAAGGGCACTTCATTGTTTAAAGTCTCATCTTCCATTTAAGGAGTGTCATAATTTACCTCTCATATCAGTTTCATTATATAAGTCCACGAACCAAGTAAGGAAGACTTTAAAGGTACTCCCTTATAGGCTCAAGAGCTATCCCGATCTTATGAAACTTTTCCTTAGGTAGTATGTACATAACTCCCTCATTTCCTACCAGTGGACTAATTTGATATCACTCTATAATAACTCGATCAGTACTCCTCTTATAAGGCATTATCTGCTTTGACATGGTACAATGCATAATTTTGTCCCTTAATATTAGCTGCTTCTTAGGAGGTTACCCATTCTAGGGATATTCTCGATCGAACAAGCTTAACTTTAAAGTTTTGATAAGCTCTAAGTCACTAAACCAAAAGACGTATCGATGATTATAGTTCCTTCATCTTCTATTTAAGGAGCATCACATGAAATGTATATTTTATGCTTGTCCATTATCCCGCTATCATAAAGGATCTTAGTTGTATCTCAATAACCTTGGCTTCAAATGGTTACTTTTAATGGTAGTAGTCTCAATTTCATTAAGTTTGTTCCAATTGATGTTGTGTTAAGATCTTCAATTAGTGGTGGAGTCACCTTCGAAAGGAGAAAATAAAGGCTATGGAGGTACTAGAAGATGCTTTACTGTAACCACTCTGATAGCTAAATCAATATAGAGGTTAATAATGGAGGAAAAAAGAGAATATATGCTTAAAGAGTATTGACAGTGAAATCCTTTGCTAAGAGGCCTTATCCTTTAAGAGGATAAGGCCAAGCTATTTTAGGAAGGAGATTAATTTACCAAAATCTGCTTTGAATTTGGTGGGATTTACATGTTAACAACTTTGACATTCCTTATTTATTAAGTTGTTCTCATGTAGTCATCAATTGAGCACTTAGGCTAGCCTTGGCCAACTCATGGCCTAGGTCTCCAAGAGCTTGGAGGTCTTCGTTCCCTTCAAGTTAGGCTTGTAGTTGATGGCATGGCAAGGTCAGTGGAGCTTTCGAATGCTTGACTCATGTCTTGCTGAGGGTGACCCAGTCTTTAGGAGCTTGGTACAAATGTAGAGAGGTAAGATTAGGTTGTAGAAGCTTAGTCTATGTTTTGGATAGAGATGTCCGGGCCTAGCGGCCATATTCGAAATAGTTTATCAACAATTGATTTCCTTATCTAATTCTTCAAGAAGCCTCTTTTTTGTACTCCTCTATTTCACTAATCGACTATAAACAACAGAATTCATGTTCATGATAATTCTTTGACATGTTATCATCATATTTATGTGGCCAAGGTGTTATTTTCACATTGAAGGGCCACTTAGAATTTCTTTACTTTGGTTCTATTGATGTATTACTTTACTCATAAAATTTATCCCATGTCTAGGAAGGGCACAAATAAAGAAAAAAGTAACAAGTAAATAGAGACCATTTGATGGATAAGGAACTCATTGAGTAGAGAGTAATAAGAGATTAAGAATAGGAATAAATGGTTGGTAGCAAACTTAGGATATAATTTGGGACTCTACGTTATATGCTTGCTCAATAACCTAGATTTTCTCGAAGTGCATGTTGAGGTCACTATTTTATTAGGTCTGTATCTGTAACCTTAGCTTTATTCTTCTTCTCTAAATATATCAATAAGAGCATTAGAATAAGTACAAATAAGAACATCACATTATTTTACTCTCGATTTTTATTTATTTATTTATTTTATGAGAACTCCATTCACTTTCTAAAAATCTGCTCTAAGAAACGATGATGATGATGATACTGAACCCATGTAACAATAGGTAAAAAAATTTATAAGTAGAGTTTTCTTTTCTCTTTTTTTTTTTTTTTTTTTTTTCTTTGAAGGCCCCTCTTGAAAACGAAAATATTAGTATAAAACCCAATATCGATGGTGACCTTATTCCGATGCTGCCATGCAGCTTCCTCGAATATTTCATATGCATTTCATCATCATTATCACCACCAACAACAATAAATATATATAAAAGAAAGAGTAAGAACTAGCAGTCTGACAAATCTGACCAAGGTTGGATGTAATTTTCCCAAGTGGAAGTATGATGATAATAATGGAGGTCCTTTCTTTTTGTGGCAGGATGGGGTTTGGTGCAAGTGGAGCAGCATGTGTGAAAAACTGTCTAGGTGCCTAACTTCACTGGCGATATTGTACATTGTAATAAAAATCATGTCTTGTTGTTTTGTTTTGTTTTGTTTCGTTTCATATCTCTCTCCCTCTCTCTCTTCCTTTACTCGGAATAAAGTCACACTTTCCTTCCCTTCACGTTGTTGAACCACCAAAAGTAAATCGATGCATGCGAAAGTAAAATTGTATGCCATCAGGATAAGGCTTTTCTCGAGCAGGGTGATGCGATCTGGACCGTTACTTAAGCAATTTCTTATGTCTTTTATATATAGATGCAATGGTTTTAAGGGTGAATGCGAACCGATTAGGTTGGGTTATGATAGGATTAGTAAACGAATTGAGCTACTTATACTCTATTCGAGATTTACATGTAAATGAGTTAAGATTGAGCTCAAAATCAAATTTGTTTATTTAAATGAATCGAATTTAAATATGTAATTTTTTGAGCTTGGTAAAAGCTTAATTTAACTCGAGCTCAATAATTTTAAATAAGCCGAGCATGAAACTTTAAAAGCTCAACTTAACTTAACTTGACTTAACTCAACTCGGTTAATTTGCAATCTTATAATTACAAATTTTCTATACCTTTTGATCGTAAATTGAAAAATAATTTACTATCTAAGGAAATTTAGATTCATCATAAGTAATAATTTGCTTTAAAATAAACCTCCATTACCTCCATATATACAAGAGGTTATGGAGCCACTATATATCTAATTAAGTGATTCTAAGTACCATAATATTTTAGAATGATCTATCTATGACATATAACCTTAAAAGGGCAAATATATATATATATATCAATAAGCATAAAACGTAACTTTTCCTTTTAGCATAGTCATGACTAAGAATGCAAAAAATATAACAACAAAATAGTAAATCATATCGAATTGAATCAAACATATAATTTTTTTAATTTAGTTAAAAAAAAATTCAAACTAGTTTAAACCGAATATTTGTAATTGGTTTGAGGGGGTAAAACTTGATTAAAAGAAAATCCAATTGAACCTCTTAATTAACAAGGTAGTATGTTATTTTCGAAACTTACAAATAATTGAATTCGAATACCATTCGAAAGAGCATGCACCTTTCTTCATCTTAGCAAATTTCTCCATGTTTTTATTGTCACCTAAATTATTGACCACGATATTACTATTATTTCAGTTGTCTTGAATCGAGGGGGAGAAAAAATAGACACAGAAAGAGAGAGAGAGAGAGAGGAACCGATGGATATCATGAGTGAATGGAATCTATCAACAAATCCAAAATGCGATGGACCGTTACAATTGCCTTGCCCATCAACAGACAACATTATCAAACCCCATACAAACGCCAAAATATATTCCAATCAATCAATTTCCCCCCTTTATCTTAATTATGAAACCATTTTCACATTTAACGCTTCCCCGCGCCTCCCGAAAGCCCAACGCTTTTACTGTCCTTGATTCAAGGACCGCCTTACCGAGAAGGTTCTCGTGGGCTACATGAATTAATTAGTATATCTGTTTTTGTTTTAGAAAAAGGATTTTAGTAAATAAATACTTTAGGTGAGTTTTTCCTTTCGGTAGATACTATGAAAAAGAGATATTTAAATTTAATTTATTCTATTAGAAAAATCGATCAATAATCTGTTCTTCTTCGACTAATAGAAGGATTTTAATAAATGAATACTTTATGTGAGTTCTTTTTTAAATGAAGGAGAATATATTTGAACTTGATTCATTCTTTCATACTAGTAGCAACAAATACCTTACCAATACCTAGTGATTTATACAATTATTAGAAAGCCCTATATAGCAACTTTATATATATTATTATTTTACTTTACAAAATTATATATATTATCAAGATATTAAAAAATTGCCTATACTGTTAATGAGTAAACTCGGCAAGCGCCCCATGTTAAAGGAATCCATTAAATAAAGATCGGTTTGTACCCCCTATACTACAATCTGTATCAACTAAGGCAGCTTACTTTGCAAGGCGTGCATTCTAGATTTGCACATAATTAAATATTATCTAAATTAAACACTCTATTCTACTCTTGAATCGATGAGCACTTTAAATAGTTAAAAAAGATTAGACAAACCAGCACGCCTGCATGTAATGAGATTTGTGTATGAGACAAATCCGACGTCAGAAGTTGATTCTCTCGATTTATCCATGTTAATTTCCATTATATTTTAAATTAATATCAGAATTAAGTGGATTAATTATGAACCAGTATTATAACATTATCTTTTCTCTTCAATTTCATCACTGATCACTCGTTCACATTATTTCAAGGAGAAAAATTAATGAAAAAAACCGAAATACCTCAATTACGAGATGGACAAAATGCGATGCGTTTTTTGGTATTAGCTAAACCATAATTCATGATAAATGAAATAAAATTCCTAATCCATAGATACATTTGGCCCAAAAAAAAAGAAAAAAAAAAATCCGTAGATACACAGAAAAGAATTTTTTTGGAACTGGATGAACACAAAAAGAAAAAAGCAAAATTTTACCAGGAAATACCGATCTACAAAAGGTAATCTTTTCTTTTCTATTCTATTGGTATCTCTAATTTTGTTTTCCTGACAACTTGACTAAAAAGAAAATCTAAATTTACTCTTTTTTTTTTCTTTTTATTTTTTTTTTTCTCTAGGACAAGTTAACATGTACACTACCAGTTATGACCGTATTACATACGGGGCAACTATGTTGACTGGGCCCACAACCTGTACACAAGCTGAGATGCCTGCACGGCAGTACCAACACACTTGATTCCCTAGCCCCACAGCTCTTGCACATCCTAATATCATTGTAATTACAACCACCGCTCGGTGCCGCACGGTCATCCGCTGCTACCTTCGCCTTGTTGCTAACCTCGGCGTCCACAGCCTCCCTCCCGTGGTCGCTGCTCCCGCAGCATGATTCTGCGTCATTTTCTGCTGCTGGAGCAGCGTCGCATGCGGGGCGGTCCTCGCTGACGTGGGCAAGCACCTGTTCCAAATTGGTCCTTAGTGAATTGGCAGTTGCTTCGTTGGTCTGAGCTAGACCCCTCCATATCTGATTTTCCATGCATAGAGTCCTGACCCTTTCCTGAAGCATCCAATTCAGTTTCACCAATCTCTCGATTTCTTGGTCCTTTTGCTTCACCTTGTTCATAATCTCACGGCTCGCCAACGAGACCAATACTTTCGATTGTTGTTTGACCATCTCTTCGATATCTAGCTTCATCTTCCGGGTGTGTTCTTCAATTATGTTGCTGATCTCTGAATTCTGTTGCTGTTGTTGGATTTGGAACAATGCCAAGTCTTGGTCCATGAAGCTTGACATCTTGGGCAGCTTTTGCGACACAACATTGAAAGCATTGTTTAGCTCGTCGAATGTGTCACGCGTCCTCTTCCTAGGAACGGGGATGTTGTTTACGTTGTTGTAAGTGAGCCCACTGTCGGATTTAAGCGATGCTTTTGTTGCATGACCCAAATCGCAAACTGATGATTGATAAAACGGAACCAGTGTTGCTTCAGGCAGAGTTGTAGCCAAAGGAAGTGCCGATTCCATTTGGGTGTCGTACGGGTTTGTCATTCGATTCTTGGTGCTTATATAATCCCTGAAAGGAAAAAGAAAAATAAAAATAAGAACCACACCCTTGAGCTATTGAAAAATAATGATTATTCTGTTATTCCATGAAGAAAACAGCCCAGTTGATTATCTGACCATTAAATTCCTAGGGTATGTCAGTGGTCAGATAATTGACCGACTGGAGGGTTGTAAACAAGTTGAAAATTTTAGATAGAACCCACACGAGAAATTTGCTATAACAACATACCTATCCGAAAGAAGCTGATAAGCAAGAAGATTAATCTGTTGAGCGTCAATAGCCATGGGATTTGATTTACTGGTTCTCTAATGGTTTCTTGTATTTGTGGTGTAAGCCAGCCAAAAGATGTGTTTGTTGCAATTGTAAGAAGGATAAGTTGAGAGAGGGAGAGAAGCTGAGGAGTAGAGAGGTGGCCACAAGGGACACACACCAATGCGCATAAGGGGGGGTTTTATTAAGCCTTATGGCCTTGGCATTGGGGGTTGAGATATATTATTATTGATTTAGAGAGAGAAAGAAAGAGAGAGAGAGAGAGAGAGAGAGAAGAGGAAAAGTCAAAAGGAGTACTTTGAGAGGGGAAGTCTAGTCTAGAGAGAGAATCAAAATCTTCTTCTCGTACGAAGAAATTAATAAACAAATAGTAAATTATTAGGTGGCAAATGGCAATGCCAGATTTTGTCTACAAATAAAAAAATATATCTATATTATAATGTATAATTAAAGGTTGGCCTGTCAAAGGGGGCTTAAAAAACGGACAGTTATATTGATGATTCCTCTTTTCCTTCTTTTTTGAAAAACACCGCTTCTACTCCACTCAATTTTTTGAAGTTTTTTTTATAAATAAACGAAAAATTATTCACCAAGAATCGAGATTTGCTTTTAATTGCTATTATAACTTTTTTGTGTGTCAGAATTTGTGGCAGGTTACCCACTTTGTACGTAGAAAGAGGAGAGAGAGAGTGTGTGTGTGTGTGTGTGAAAAGGGCGTGACTGTACGATCACTTTTACTGGCTGGATTTTGGGTTCAGTTTACACAAACACGGTGGTTCTGCCATATGTCAGGCCTTTGCTCCCACAATTACTCTTGCTCCGCTTTATTATGGATTTTTTTACGACCTTATTTTTATTTTTTATGAAATTAATATTAATTTTTATTTTATTTTTAATTTATATTTATTTAAATCTTAATCATTTAACAAACTATAAATTTAATAATTAAAATTTAAAATAATATAAATAAATAATGAAATTAAAAACGAGATCAATCTCATAAAAAATAAAAATGAAACTATAAAATTTCTTTTTTATTATATACCAATTAAATTATTTTGTTGCATAGAGATGCTTTATATAGGAGAAGAGATAAATGAGTTCCACTCAATATTTATTCAAGTCCAACCTTAATTAGGTTTAAGCTTGAAATTTATAATTAGCTGATAAAATTAATAGCTTGTTTACTTTACTAAATAGAATAAAAAGAAAATATAATTGAAATTCTTAAGGAATGTAATAAAAGTGTAATATATATTATTTTATTTAGTTAGATTAATAAATAACTTAAGAATAGACACGTAATAAAACTTTAATAACTAAAGTATTCTTAATTTATTTTCTTTCTCAAATAATTCTAAAGTAATAGATAATGGTAATGAAAATTAGCTGTAGGAGCGAAGGCGGTGGTAATGGTCGACAGCGATTGCGAGCGATGGCAGTAGCAGTGACAGTGGTGATGGCGATGGCAATGGCAATAATAGTGACAGTAATTGATAATGGTGGCGATGTCAATGGTTAATAGTGGTGACGGTTCCTAAGGTAGTGATTTAGAGGGAGGGTAAGGGTAGTTGCAACTGTGGTGACGATAGAGGTGGTGGTAATGATAGCAGTGGTCAGAGATGGTGGTGGTGGCGACAGCAGCGACAACGGTAGCTGTGGCAATAGCGACGGTAACTGTGGCAACATCAATGGTAATAGTAACAATGGTGATGATAGCAGTGTAATGGTAATAGTGTTGGTGTTGGTAGCGATAATGGTAGTGGTGGTGGTGGTTGGTGATTGGTGATTGGTGATTGGTGATGATAGTTACGGTAGTAGTTGGTAGTAACAATGGCGATAGCCATGGCGATGATAGTCATTGTTAAATTGATATAAGGTTAAAATGTGAAATTTTATAAGAAATTGTTATTCTTTAGTTCAATTAAGGAATCCCTATTATTTGATTTTATGTAATAGAGATTTCTAAGGAATTGCGATTATAAGATAAAAAACCAAGTAAACGCTATAATAAGAAATAAAGGAGGAATTGAATTCCAATTCCTTTCAAGTGAACGAGGCATAAATGAGTTTCAATCTAGCATATATTTACTGAGTTTAATAGAGCTTATATATTAATATTATTTTGATTAAAATAATAATATTTTTTAAATAAATCAAATATAAACGAGTCTATTTGAATTAAACTCAAACTTTCTAACTCCTATTCAAGTCAAGTTTAAACCTAAAATTCTTGGTCCAATTAAGTTTGAGTCAAGTTTGTCATTAGAAATTTTAAATTGAGTTTAAGATCAAACTTAATATTATATCATCTCAATTCCACTTATTGATAACCCTAATTGATACTTCTAGCTATAAACTTCAATCCTATATCATAAAACACTCAACCATCTAATAAATTTTGGAAATTACATAAATATCTAAAAAAAAACTTAATAATAGTTATATGAATACCCTTGATAATTCGCTTAAAAATGAATCAAATGAATATTAAAAGATGTAAACATACAATTGGATTTTGATATATCTTCTGTAGTTTATGGGAATGATGGATGTAATATATTTTATCGATTATCGGCTATGTTAACAAATATTTCATATATATATTATATTTATCAATTTGCAAGTGCTTTATTTAGAAGACACTTTTCATCAACAGCTCTGGGTAAAAATATTTGCATAAACTATGTTTAGCATACTCTTCTTTGCTTATTTGGGTTTCAATTGTAGAGTTTCTATCTTCTGAATTATAATATTAGCCTTTAGGTTGAATTTCTAATGATAACTAGAGAAAATCACCTTTCCTTCTAAAAATTGCAAAATTTTAGATAGAAATGACAATGGTAATTAGGATTCTACCAAATCCAAAATTTCTTTTAGATTAATGGTGATTAATTTCTTATATATAAAATTACAAAAGGAAATCATACCCGAAAGGTATAAAACTTGTGCTGCAAGAGAGAGCGAGGAATCTTTTAAAATTAAATAAAACTGGGCAGTGGTAAATTGGTAATGGAGAAATCTTAATTCTTAACATAATAAAAGAAGGAAGCACTATCCAGTTTACCATTTATGTTAAGAATGATATTATTATCAGTTATTGGCCAAAATAAATTATAACATACAGTGTCGATCCCTTGTCTAATAAGTAATAAAGTTTGTTGCTTATTTTAATACTACCGTTTATTTGTCCAACATGGAGAGAAGGATTTTAAGGAATTAGCTTACCATAATAAATTATTTATTAAATAAAGAATATAATGTATAGGTAAAAACAATTGAAAAGGTATTTAATAAGATGACATAAATTAAGATTAATGGGCAAAAAGAAATTGAAACGAATGATTTTCTATTACATCTAGACAAAATATATTCACTCCATGATAAATTGATAATCTGGGAGGATGTTTCTAGAGAAGGAGAATAAAGATATATAGTGAAGAAATGGAGAAAAAACGGATAGAGACAAATTTTAAATTTGACTTTACATTTAGTTTTCCTTTTATTCTTCTAGAATGTTATCCTTTTCGGCATAGATCAAAGAAGAAGTTCTAAGAAATAGAAAAATCGTTTGTACATTATTTAATATTTATATTTTCTCACTTGTAAAGGGTAGATATGAAAAAAAGAAAATTGGAAAATTTAAAAGAATTAGGAAAGCTTATTTCCATTGTCCATAGTATATATTACTTAAAATAAAACTTCCATATCTAATGTTGTAATATGATATAATGGAAAAATAAAAAATAAGAAACCTTTCATATCCACAGATTGTATTTTTTTATATATAAATAAAAAGCTAGAATACTATAGTAAATGGTAATATATGGTTGATAGAGACAGAAGAAGAAGAAGAACTAAAAATGGCACTTAAACAAAGAAGAGGGAACCTTATCTAGATAATTGAACTATCTCTTAGACCTTTTCCCTACTGGGCTTATCATTAAAATTATGTCATCCATTAGTGTGAAACATGAGTTTTATTTAGGAAGCATAATGACATACTGCTGTTTGTATATAACAGCAATTAGTAAGTACATAATTTAAAGTCCTTTTTTCTTTGTTATTAAATTTCATTTGATTAATTGAAATTTGAAAATTAATGGCCGCAAAGTAATAAGGAATAAGATATTATTAATGGAAAATATAATTTCACGATGGAATAACATTTGTTTAGGATATTCGAACTTGCTATACAATGAAAATGGTGGTCGGATATGTATTGTTTATTTCAGTGATTGTTAGTATTAAAATACAAAAAATTATATAATAACAGTACACCGACTTAAAAAAAAAAAAAAAAAGAAAGGAGTGAATTCATGTATCTGTTTGTAACGTTTGTATTATGAATCCAGTAAATTTAGGATCTCATCCGACAAAACTCGCTATTAGATCCACATCCAGATAGACACACTGTCTCGTTGAGAGCCTGACGAAGGTGAAGGTGCTAGTGCTGTGATGCTTCCAAGTATGCCATTTTGCACGTATGGAAAGTTGTGAGCATGTGAATGCATTCGCAAGCCGGAGAAAGTTAAAATTATTGATACTAATAATATATTATGTATCTAAATGAATAATATATACATACTATAATAATATATAGATTTTTAGAAAATTAACATTTTTTTTTTATGAACATAAAATCCACTAACAGTTAAACCAAAGCGTCTACAACGAAAATATGAGAAAGTTGAGCCATGTCAGATGGTTAAAAAATTATCTTTTATATTCTCACATTTTGAAATTTTATCCATATTTGCATTTTATCAATCAATTTACGCATATGTTAATTAGAGTCAAATTTTTTATTTCTACTTTTCTAGAATGGCAGTTGAAGGCGAAGTGATGCATCAGTTCATGGTGGGATCCAGGAGGGAGGGTACACGCACAGTAGCAAAGACTTGCCCGTTTTGCAATGCTTATGCTTTTCTCCTTTCCCTTTTAAATTTCTGGTCTCCTGTACGGACAGGTGGCTTTCCCATGCAACGCAAAACACACCACCCATTTACCTTTTATTACAGTTTACTGGAAATAGGACAAAAATGATTGGAGCTTGTTGATATTTCTTCCACCCCACGTATTATTATTTGAAGATTTGGGTCGAAAGGCAGTCGGGTGAGTTGAAAGCGGGTTACAAGAAACTCGAACTCATCTTTATTCGATTTGATTCGATGTTTTTTTAAAGTTTTATAAAAAGCTTTGAGGAAATTAGAATTATTATTATTTTATTTTTTTATAAGGTTCACTTAATTTTTTATTTTTAAATTATTATTCCGTAATAATTCTTGTTACTTGAAATTAAAGAATAAAGATTCTTTAATTCAACCAAAAAATCATAGTTTTTTAATCACTATCACTGCTACTATTACTATCACCGCTACTATTACTATCACTGCCGTTACTACCGTCGCTGCCGTCGTTGCCACCATTACTTTACCACCATCACTGCTACCGTTGGCATTATCCATCGCTACCATTGCCCACCAAACCGTCATCGTCACTACTATTGTCATAGTCGTAACCACAACCACTATTATTACCAATCGCCATTGCTACCATGGTCACTATCATCACTGCAATTGATACCATCGCCATCGCCATCATCATTACTACTATTATCATAATTATTACTATTGCTATAATTACCACCGCCAACACTGCTATCATTATTGCCGTTGCCATCACTGTTGCCATCGCCGTCGCCCTCACCGTTACCATCGCTTATTACTTTAGAATTAATTGAAAATAAAATAGACAAAAAATAATTTAGCCACTAAACTTACATTACACATCTATTCTTAAATTACATATAAGTTTTTATTGCATTCCTTAAGAATTCTAATTTTATTCTCTCTCATTATATTTTATGAAGTGAACAAGTTGATAAAGTTTTACTTTTTGTTTTCAAAACCCAATCTGAACATATAAGGGCAAGTTTTCATAAGGTTTATATGAAATTAAGAAAAGAATAGAAAGAAATAAGTTAAATAAGATTACAATTATATTTATAGAATTACACAATAATAAAAATTAATAATTAAATATATTATACAATGTAAAACTTGTATAAGATATGTAGTTATATAAATTCAAAATAAACATTTTTATTAATATATACTTTTTTTTAACTTGGTCAAGTTTATTATTAAGTTTTTTTGTAATCCCAAAACCCAATAGAGATTTAAATCATATCCCAAAACCCGACCCTAAATCTTATAGGATAATATAAAGTTTTTATCGAATTTAACGGGTTGGATACCTTTTAGTGACCCTCTTACTTGCATTCTTAGATTTGGTAAAATTTACGTTAAATGACCAAAGCTTTCTCCACGATTTTGTTTATTTTTATTTTATTTAATTATTTAGGTTCTGAATTTTCAAAAAATTAATCAAATTGGGACCTCTATAACTTACTATCACAAGTGTAGATAGGTCCTAAAATAGAAAAGTAAAAAGAAATCTAGTCCTCAAATGAAAAATAAAAAAATAATATTATAGACTTGAAATGAAAACGTATTAAAAAATTAGGTCCTTAAACTGATTTAATTTATATATATATATATATATATAGATATTTTTTCCATTTTAAGACCTATACTTTTATATTTATTTTTTATTTCAAGATCTAACTTTAACGGAGAGCATCAAAAGTGCTATTTTGATAAAAAAAATTGAAAACTTAGATTGTAAAATGAAAATTAAAAAAGAATCCCTGAAAGGAAAAAATAGAAAAATAAAACTTAAATCTTTTAGTACACTCCTTTCTAAGATTTTGAATTATTGTTAAAAGAATTTTAATTATATGCTGTCTGTTCATATTTTAATTAAATAATCATTGAAATCGATGAATCAATTCACAGAAATATGTACGATTAACTACGTTCAATTCGGAGTAGTAAAAGATATCAAATTCAATTTCATGCTTTAATAAGATACTCTCCTCTTAAGGAGGATGTTAAAACATCAGAAAAGCTGAACAAAGAGACTGGTCTCGAAAGGAAAAAAAAAAAAGGTTCCATTTCAGGAGCCAAATCTTGCCATATTTTAGTTATTTATATGTGCTCATAATTAAAGAGTTTAAAGTTATTCAATGTATAGTATCTTCTATATATAAAACTATAAAAGTTATTATTAAATCGAAATTTCTATTTAAATTATAGTTCCAAAATGTGTCGCACTGAATAGCCAGTATTAGTTTGATAATATCAATATTAATTGTGTTTTTGATGTATCGTATCTTGAAATATGGTTATCTTTATAAAATAAATTACCTTAAATAAATGATGCATAGAATAATAAAAACAAATCTTGTTAGAAATCTATTGGGAATTTATTAATTAATTAACAGGATTCCAAAATCCTGCCATTCCATAGTGAAATAAGAATGGATGTGAGTCCTATCATATCTCCCTAATTGATATGAAAATTATAGCAGCAGAATTGAAGAGATTACATATTTACCTGAAAATGGTGTGATTGATTCTAGTTCAATGGAAGAGAGAGACAACGGCTACAAGGGGGAGACTAAGGTTTGCATTTAGGTAGCATTTAATTAGTAGAATTAAGCAGTACAAAATAAATCTGATGGTACAATATAAAGTACAATATAATAATATTATGTTTGATGCATGTGGTACTAGACAAAATTTTTATGATTGAAAAATTTTTCAAAATAAAAAAAAAAAAATTAGTTATTCATATTATCAATTACAATAAATTTCAATACTATGATTTAAGAACTTGATTTGAGGTTATATTTTGAATTTACAAAATAGATTTTTGTATCACTAAGTATATTTTTTTAGTTTTAATAACACCTAAAGACCCTTTTGTCCAGTAACTTAATTCAATATGCAAACTAAACAAGGTTTAAAACCATAAAAATATAGTAATCATACAATAACTTAGGTTTTATGAAGAAAAAGAGAAAGTTAGTCTCTTTTTTATAAAAAAGAAGAAAGACATATAATTATATAGTTAACTCTATGGGGGTGGAGCGGGGGCGGGGTTTGGTTTGTGTGGTGGCGGGGGTGTGGTCGCGGCATTTCATTAGTTATGAAGGTAATTTATTTACCTCAATTGCGAAACCCGGACAAACAAATAAAAGATCATAGCGAGAATTACTTGTTTCGGATTTTTTTTTTTTTTCTCTATATGTCGGTAATCCCTCATATATATCGCTACTAATTTATTAGAATTTCAAAGTTATACTATTGATAAGCAAAATGTTTGCTTCTCTACTATATATTAGTCACCTTGTAAATATTCTCATGTTAAACAAACTTGTATTTTGTTTTTCTATCCAGTATGATTATTATTAAATCAATTTATTAAAATTTATCTCTCCTTATATTATAAATGTCAATATAAATAAAAATAAAAATAATAATACAATTAACACCTATTCGATTCTATCAAATACGTATATATTTGACTCTAATTCCATATCATGGGCATTGGGAAAAGGAAATAAAAAATAAAAAATTATACAATTGCTATTCCTAAAAAAATATTTTTAAAAATACAACATTTAAAATCACCTCTTCAAGATACGATTTCATACTAAATTAGATAAAATTGTTTTTTTAAAAGGCAATTTCAATTTAAAATGAAATCGTCTTTTTAAAAGACGATTTTAAGTGTTGTATTTCTAATAATATTTTATCAAAAAGTAGTATTTTCAAGATTTTTTTTATTTGTTACATTTTTTCTTCTTTTCCCCCCCGCAGGCATCATTGCTTTGTATAATATATATATAAAGAAGAAATCGCTGAAAAAGCTTAATTTGGAGAACTACTAGAGACATCTTATGAGATAATAAGCACAGGCTCTCTCATTCACATTCTAAGATTTTTCGAAACTACCCCACATGCCCCTTTATATATTATCATACATTTCCTGTTATAGAGGTGTGAGAAGAGCAATAGCAACAGCTAAAAGAAAGTTCAAAAAGGCCGATATCATATAAAAGATGCCACACACCTTTTAAGATTAACTATGGTATTGTGCGGGTTGATCTATCAATATAATTGATCGGATTTGATTCAACCTCTATATTATGAAATTATAGCTGAAAAAAAACTATTAAATAAAAGATCTCATGTGCAATCAGAAATTGCAATCTAGATACACTACAAATTCTTATGCAACAGTTAGCTTTTTAAGCTTCCGAACCATATATTTCTAGTACAGGTGAGCATAGGGAGCATATCTGATTAGAAGATAATCAAGGTTCATGATAAAATTCAGCATGTCAAAATGATTCTCCATGATTTTCATGAAAGACCGTTATAATTATGTAAACTTTAGCGTGGTCTAATTAGGTTTAATTTTGCTGATGGACCAAATAAGCCAACAAGGTGCCAACATGTACTGGTAATCGATACGTACAGCAATAATAACTACATCAAGTTACTGTTCAAAATTTCCTTTTTACCTCCCATGAGAAAACATCATGATGGAGATGGTTGCAGTTATTCAAGTTCCATATAGTCTCTAGATTTTAGTAAGGGCTAATCTCAAAAATAATACCTAAATTTTGTTAAAATAGTAATTCACTATCTATGTTTTGAAAAAAAATTAATTTACAATCTAATCAAAGTTTTCGTAATTATATTTATTATCGAACTAACTCTATTTATTAAGTTTATTTACTGATGTAAATATAACAACGAATCAAGAATTGACTGATAATTGATAAGTTTATGATATTAATCCTTGTAGTACTCACAAAACTGCAGTTTACTTATCATTTATGAAGTTAAAAAGGACCTAATTGATCTAAAATAAGGTTTACATACCAAAATTGGTCTTCACATCATTTGGTTCTTTATTTTTATTTTTTCTTATCTATTATATATATCTTTTCTTAAGGGAAAAAATTATACGAAGGATTTCCTAAGTTTTGACTTTAGAATGGATACAACACTAAACTCATAGTCTATCTTTACACTCTTAAATCCTTAAAAATAGAAAAACTACCTAAAAATTTAAAATTAACCTCTTAAACTTTAATTTTAGTACATAAATACTGTTCTAAACTTATTAACGTGGACATTAACATCTTCTAAGCTTTGATTTTTGCGCGTGTGTGTGTGTGTGTTTTTTTTTTTTTTTTTTTTTTTTTTGGAAAAAGTAAACATCCTCTTATGTTGCCAATTTATATGATCTTAGGAGGTGCTAAAGTATAATCCATAAGTTCAGTAATCTATCAACATCAAGTTCAAAATTTGTGGAGTTATATGCAGTTTTTTCTTTTCATTTAATAATAATTTTTTTTTTTCTTAGAGGTATTAAGACATTTTCTTTTCTTCTTTATTTTCTGTTAACTATTACTACTACTACAACTACAACTGTAGAAGGAGGGAATCCTGCTGGAGACAAATATTTCTACCATTGAGCAATGCAGGGCCCTGGTAACTTTAATACCTGATAAAGCTCATGTTTCGACTGGGTTTTACTAAAAATACATATAGCACTTTGAAAAAGCTCGTGCAAAAACTAGACGAGTCTGCACAAGCACTAGACAAGCTTAAAGTGCTATGGCTTAGGGATGGCTATAGGTGGGGCCGGGAGGGGACCTTAGTTCCCCCAAGTTCGAAGAAAATCGATTATTATGATTAAATAGAAAATAAAAAAAGTGTTTATTACGTTTATATTTTCAAAAGCAATAATCAGTACAACTAATTGGTCAAGTTATGCACTTAGTCCTTTAAAGGCAAGGATTCAATTCCCAAATATCAACTCGTTTTTTTTTTTTTTTTTTCACTTTTAACTTTTACCAATCACATTTTATTTTCCTTTGCCTTCTTATTTCCCTAACTTTTTCCTTTTATTCCTAATAATATATTTTGTCTTTACCTTTTTCTTTAATTTTTTTTCATAATTGTATTGTTTTCAAGTTATTATCAACTTGACCACTTTCTACGCATTTTTAAACAATTTTAATGATAGAACAGCTGTTTGGGAAATATACACAATAAATTCTCAAGCAAAAGTTTCATTAGGAAGTATTTTATTAATCAATAACTACAACAAATTATAATTATAAACATTTTAGTTGCTTCTTATCATTATCCTAAAAATGTTTACTTATTTATATGATATTCAAAAGTTTGTCGATGTATTTCTTAAGAAAGGTTTTGTATATATGAGATGAATGATGATTATCAATATAAATGGGCATTTTCTTAATGAGTAAATCTACATTGATAAATTCAGCACCTTACTTCAACAGTTGTATGCCTATTCCAATGATTTTATATGAAAATAAATAGTGCCCACTCTAGGCACGAAAAGATATGAGCATGATAGACTTTACCTATATCATGGGCTTCAGCAAGATAGACCGCATTTGGCTTGGAAGCCTATTTTGCTCCTTCATTCAAATTTCAAGCTCTAAATTCAGTATATTACTTAACAAAGTTTTTCTATAAGCTTCATGCTGCATCCTTTCTTGTCGTCATTATCATGACTTAAGATTTAACTTTTTATCTTCGTTATTATTTTCTTCTTCAGTTAAAATTTGATGTATTTAGTTATTGATAACTGGATCTTGATATGGGATGGCTCATATGAAGTAATTTTATCTCAAATGCTATCATCAATTTTATTTATTATATTGGAAAATAACAAGTTTTGATGTACTAAATAGCTTGTACGTATTATAGTTTGGAAGACACTCACTAATTAATTCAATTGCAATACCATCAATTCCGAAGTATGAAAAATTTTCTCTCTTCTAATGTAAACTATACAATTTTATCTGTCCGTTGATACCGATAGTATAACCTTATTTAAGAAGGTACAGTACAGTGATACAAACGGGCACAGAGTAACATGGCACGACTTTTAGTAGTTCGGGTAAGCGCAACCGGACACGAGATAACATTGTTTGGTAATTCAACTAAAATTCGAAATACATGCGGTAGGCTACGGAACACGCCATCTGCAAAAGTTCGTCTCTATCCAATAATCTTGTTAAATCATTTTATAAACAGATGTATTTCGTGAATTCAGCAAGAATCCAAATTCAATACAATCGGTTAATAATAATAATAATCTTCATAAATAAAGAATTTCTAGAGGCGTGAAGGCGTTGGTCATGTTGTCAGAAAATCCAACTAAAAGTCCAAGAAGTGTTCATATGAAGCCAACTTTATATGGTAGTGTGGATGATGTGTTTGCTTGCTACGGCCAAATTTGAAGAATCAAAATCGCAAGTAATCAGACTCCACCCAAATAACCAAAAGGCCTCATGAACCAAAAAATTTCAAGGGAAATTTCCCAAAATTCAATTATGATTTGGCATGATAAGGAAACAAACAGCGACAGGGTAGCCAAAAAGATAGAATATAATGGACCATAAAAGCAAAAGGGTCAATTTATTCACACCCAACCATTATTATTATCTTTGTCTTTGGTCCCCCTCATCACACCCCCAAGTACGAACTGACCGCCCAACAAATAATTCATAAAGGCCATTATCATCATTTGTAAATTTGAATGATCCAATTGATGAATTGCAACAAGGTAAATAGTCACCCCCACTACATGTGCCCAAAAACCATCAACAGCATACACATCTTCTTAAATTCTCTCCAACACATACACTTTCCCCCACCATGATAAAGGAAAAGTAGCTAGGAAGCTAAGGGCAAACGATGTATTAAAGAATAGAAAAGTAAATGAAATAGAATTGCCACCAAAAAAGAGAACATATCAATGTAGACATATCACACTTGATGGATTCCCCATATCTATTCCACAACTATATGTATCCTCCACTCCCTTCCCTTCCCTTCCCCCCCCCCCCCCCTCTCTCTCTCTCACACACACACACACACAAAATATATATTTCTTTCACGCTTTTCAATTCTTTCTCTTTCTTTTGCCTTTCATAATCACCCTCTTTGTTTCAATTTTTTTTTTTTCCTTTCTTTTTTCTAGTAGACAATTGTTCAGACAAGTTAAAAGACAACCGATCCGTACTCTTACTTCTTTTATCCTCTCCTTATAAAAATTGAATTTACATCGCTTGATGAGCAGTTTAAAACAATAACTTAATTGTAAAGATAGATATATATATATATATTTGTGTGTGTATGTGTCATAATCAATGTCATTCCTAATGGGTATCTAATCTACACTACATCTTAAAGCCCATGTGTTTTATTTTACCCACCTCAAAAGAAAGAAATATATATATATATATATATATATGATGACACGCACAAAAGTTAACACTCTAGCCAATGACCTTCGACATAAAGAATTTTTTTAAGGATCTTTTTTATTTTTTTTCTCTCTCTCTCCCCCTCACTTTCTTTTCTAGTGTGTGACTAAACCTAACTGTGAAGTGCACTCATGAATATATTAAAGTGGAGAATCTTGTAGTTTCCTTTGAAGTTCCATGAAAAGCTTTTTATAGTAGTATATGTTATGCTTTTAAAAGTGGAGATCCTTGGAGTCCATGGAGAGTGGCCACTAAGCATCCATTTCCCTTTTGTTATTTCACTCCCCCACTTTTCATCCTGAAAGGTTGGCTTTATGTGCCATCCACTGGGAAGATACTATGATGATTCGGTATTTATTTTTATTTCATTATTTTCTTTTTGGGTCCTTTTGGTGGGGACAACATACTCGTGATGAGTCGTGGGCAATGTTAAAAAACATTGAATTCATGGTGAAAGTAATGCATTATTTACAACTTACCTAATAATATGGTCAGCCAAAAATTATTGCTCCCAATAGATTCTATGTACATGCTTGACGCGTTGTGTCGATTGATTATGGTTGTTGAAGTGTTGGGTGTCAATGACTATGATGAGTTCAAATTGGAATTTATTTGCCATAATTGTATAAGAGTCAATCAACTGCTTCCAATAAACGTATTGCAAGAAACTTCCTCTGCTTTGTTCTTTTTCTTCTTCTTCTTTTTTTTTTTTCCTCATTTTCTTTTTAATTCTTCTTTTGTCGTAATTTCATTCTTCCATTTCTCTCCCCTATTCAACTTGATTATAAATCATGTCAAATTGCATCCTACTTTTATCCTTATTCAATTTTGAAGCTTGCAAATTAGTGCATCTTGAAAATGGCAATCCAATAGAAGTTCCTAATGCCAAATATTTTGATTTCATGCATATAGAATATAAGATACATTGAATTATGTTTTATATAGTCTGGTAAAACAAGTGGGCTTGAATAAGCCAAAATTGTTTTAAGAGAATCCTATTGCATCAAGCCATCTTAAATTGAAGGGTTGGAAAATATTTCCCATTTAAGTCTTAATAGCAAGATGGGCTCGTGGTTACAACCACATGTTAGATGCATGATATACATTCAATGATGCATAAGTAGGTTTTAGCTTATAAGTTGGTCTGCTTAACCTATTTTTTAAATGGGTTTGGACTTATATTTTCTATCTTATTTAAGCCAAAGTGAATCGATTTCGATCAGTCTATTTAACATATTTATATTTTTGATCTGTGAATCAGTCCATTTAACTTACTTTTTAAATGAATTAAAACTCAGATTTTTTTACTTATTTAAAAAGTAGGTTAAATAAGCTCATCCCATTTGACCTGTGGGCTAAAGTGGATTGATCTAAATTAGCCCGTTTAACCTACTTATACACGTTTACTTTTGCATGGCTTGTAAGGACAAAGCTCTCACTACAACACAGCAACTTTTTGATTATATATATTACATGTTTATTATATTAATTGTCAAAATTTATTATGAATTAAATATATTTATTAAAATTCAATGCAATTGTTCTCAAAGGGAAAAACAAAAATTCAATCAATGTGAAATGAATTTTATTTTATTATAATGCGTTCAAAAATCAAGCAATAATACTTATACTCCATAAAATCACATTCACCATTGAAAAAGTCACTCTCATATGATTAAAATTTGGTTGTTTTAGACTTTTATGCATAAGTTTAAATAATCGAGTACACGACATCAATAATTCATGCAAATTTCAATAAACTGGCGTATCAATGAATTTATTCATTCTTCTTTTTCCCTCAATAATGAAAGCTAAACATATAATCTTCTAATACTATTATATCAATCCTAACGGCTATGTAAATATATTTGGTGTACAGGAGTGTAAATAAACCAAACCAGTTCACAAACTATTGAAGTTCGACTTGGTTTTTGCGCGAATTCAATTCTATGACACTTGAGTCAAGTTTAAGTCCTTGTGTAGCAAACCTTATGGAGCTTTATATAATTTTTAATTTATATTTTATTTTTTAAATATAAATGAATTTAAGATATTTAAGAAAATTTTATAAATAATTTGAGTTTAATTAAGTTAATTGTGTCCAACTTAAGCTTACTAAATATATCTTTGAGTCAAGCTCGAGTTTAAAATTTAGGATTTAATCAAACTTGAGCCAAGTTCAAGCTTCAAGTTTTAAGTCGAGCTTGAGTTTGAGCCTAATACTATATTAGTTTTACTTAACTCGATTACATGCTTATTGGTGTGTCATTAATCAATTTTACTTATAAGATGGTATTTTAGAGGTATAAATAACTGTAGGAAAAACTGGAAAAAAAAAAAAAAAAACGACTTAACTTTAGAAAAATATACTCCATAAGCAACAGCCCCTGCAAGATTGTCGAAAGCTATCATATAAAATATACTCCATAAAGCTATCATTTTCGTACGGTATATTAAAATATGCAAGAATGTAGAGAATATTATAATTCACAATAAATATGAAAAGGAAAAAAATTAAAAAAATTGAAACATGGGAAGATAAAAAATTTAAAGGATAAAAAAGTATTTGACAAGTAAAAGCACAAAATATGTGAAATTATAAAACAATAAGGTACAAAAATTTGCAAATCTTTATGAAAAATTAGAAAATTAGTGATTTTTTGAACTTTTGTAATTCCAAAAATAAGGTACAAAAACGATTAAATATTTTGCATAAACTAAATGTTTAAAAAAAGATTATAAAAAATAATTTTAAAAGCATAAATTGTACTGTAGCATTTATAATTCACAAGTAACCATGAATGAAAAAAAAAAGTGAAACTAAAAAAAATCCATAAGAAATCATAAAAGTAATGAAAACAACAAAAAAATAATAATTTAGAAATAAATTTGAAATGAAAATATATGAAACCAAATGAAGCTATAAATATACAAGCATATATATTATAACATATTGAATTTCTAAAAGGAAAAAAAAATTTACAAAGTGACCATACATGAATCATTCTAGCTTCGATTAATTATTTATTCCAACTGAAAATCACTCAAAAAGCTCAGGCCAAACTCCTTTCTCTCCCTTAAGTTAAAAAAAAAAAAAAAAAAAACCATAAAGCTTCCATTTCTTTACAACCACCACTAGCAACTCATCCAAGGTATAAACCATCACTACCATGCTCACATCTTCCCTCCCATTAGTTTAAAGCCACCTTAATCTAAACTTAAACCACTCTAGACCACTACCAACGGCAATCTAAACCTAAACCTTAAACCCTAACCCATTGGCCCACTTCAAAGCTACCCCTATTAGTATTATACTATTGTGCCATCACCATAAGGCAATGCAATGCACCACTCTTAGGTAAAATTCAACTAAGACAACTTAGAGACTATAAGCACTAAAGCAATTTGAGGAAGTTCTATGAATTCTACTCCTTACAACAACCTTATTACTTGATTATCTACTCCAAACATAGTGCAAACTTAATTGCTAACTCGTAGTCAAACCTTAAAGCAACCAAAACAAAGATCTGATTCGAATTCTAGCCTAATGCAAGTCATATCCAGGCCAATCCTATTTCTTTTAATTTCAATTAATTTTATTCAGAAAATTAATATGATATTTCTCTAGTTTTCTAAAGAAGAATAATAAAAATGATAACAATAAAGTTTTGCATAAATAAAATAATACAAATAATTAAGAATAAATTTTTTTACATAAATTTTTTTCAGTAATAAATATTTTGTAAATAAATAAATTTTCTAAAAATAAAACAAAAAATGTATAAAAATAAAATATTTTCTTGAAAAAAGAGGAATAGCAAAACATTAGAAGTATTGATAAAATATAATAAAATTGTTAAAAAATAAATGCAAACTGAAAAAAAAGTTTTAAAAAGCAGACTATGGTATTTTGATCTCAACTAACAAATACATAAGGATCCTTTAGAAGTGGTTTTTAATAACAAAAAAATTCCAAAATGAATAAATAATAAAGATTTTTCAAACTCTCTAAGTTTATTTTCAAAGTAGAGGTGAGTTGGTACATGACAGATAAGGTATGAGGCCTTATTTGTAGCTTATCTTACAAAGTACAAGTTCCTAAATCTGGGAATTAGAACATATCCTATAGTATCTTGAAAATTTTTTTATCTTCCAAAAAATTTCAAATTTATGTGATTTTAAAATATTAATTTATATGTGATATTACAGATTCTTTATATGTAAAATTTATAAAATCTATGACAAATTATTTATGAAATTAATAAAAATAATTTTTCCTACCTTTATTATTTTAAGTTTCTATAATCCTGCTACTTAGCAAATGGGAAAGAATAAGGAGAAAGAATGGAATATGTAAAGTTAGAGAGAAAAATAAGAAAGAATAAAGGAAATGATGAAAAGCATAGAGTGAGAGATAGTATTGAGCTTATCCATTTACGGTTATTAACTTATTTACTTAGGCTTCTTTGGTTTTTTTTTTTTTTTTTACTACAACATTTATTGGCAAAAAAAATGATATTCATTTATTAATATTATTTACTAATTTTTTATAGGATCGATAGAGAGCACCTTATAACTTACACCTTTTATACTTTAGAGTATAAGTTTCAAGGTAAATACGAGATAGGACAACCCCTTACTTATACCATACCTTATGGAAGTAGTTCTTGAGAAATTTATGCTCAGAACCTATCCTGTGACATTTAATATCTATTTAGAACCTTTTAATCAAGTAAGGTATGAGTAATTACCCTATATAATAGGATTAGCTAGTCTCTCCTATTTTAAAATAGACCAATAGATGGGTTGAAATTATTTTGCACACAGGATTTTGATCTATCACCTTTTCTTTTAGATCTTGGTCAATGGTAGTTGAAAAAAAAAAAAAAAAGATTTTTCAAATTTTTTTATGAGATAGAAGATTTTTTTTAATTTCTCATTAGCTTTCTAAACCCGATATAAATCAAAATTAAAGGAAAATTTAGAAATATTTCTAGCTTAACAACTTGATCTGTTGTTCCCTACCTTGTCTCAATACTCTTTTCGATCCCTAAATATCATCTATTTAAACATTTAATAATAGCTCATTAAGTTGAACCTAGGTATCAAATTGTGTATCTTGTTTGTCGATGATTGTTTTGTTATTTATGCCTATTTCAAATGCATAATATGTCAAAGGTAACATCTAACTTTAAACACTTTAAGACCTTAGTTGGAACTCACCTTTCCACTACCATTAAGGTGCCCTACGAGATGGAGTTAATGAATTTGTCAACAAGGAGTATTCGTTATCTTCCTACCAACCAATGATATTCAAACATAATCTTTCCTATCCCAACATACTATAAGAAAATGGCATCTTCAAATGAAAACGTCATCATTAATGATTTAAAAAATACCATTTGCCTAATTCCTCTCATTTTGTAGGTTGATATTTTATAGTCTACACCATTAATCTCCTCTTTCCTCCTTCTCTTTGTAACAAAACCTTCTATGAGCTCTCTATCACTAGCAACCTACAACCTTCTCCAACCCTTTAGCTGCTTATGTTATCATATGGCATTCCTTAAGCATCTAACAAACTAGCACCCATTTTTGTTCATTGCCTATGTCATTATGGAATATTTGAGACAACATAAGATGCTAATAATAATCCTAGGCTTAAATGAATACTCGACATGTAATCTTTCATAAGTTTACTTTTTCCTTCTTGAAATTTGCTAACTCACACACCACTAATCATCATAAAAACCTATCATCATGAACTCTTTCTTTCTGTATTGTTCTACCCTCTTTAAGTACCACCTCTAATGTACTAACCCTCTCTCAAACCTAATACTCTCTATCGTGTCCCCTCATCCCATACTATTCCTCTCTTCCTTAGTACCATTACTCCTGAGTTGCCTTCCACCACAGGAACCTTTTTTACCACCTCATCCTCTACTAATCCCATCTCTCTTAGCTAATAACATCATCTTTACTTTTAAACCATCTCCTACTTCTTTATTAATCGTCCAACAATCATCATGCTCACTCATTCCAAAAGAAAAAGAATCTCAAACATAGATAAATTTCTCAATCTCTAAACCTAAACTTACCCTTCTGATCTACATCACGATAATAATACTTACAAGTTTTCTTTAGGTGGCTACTATGAAGGAGAGATTTGTCTCTCTTCTTAGATGCAAGAGTATAGTTATTACTCCTTTATATCTCCACTAAACTATAATAGATAATTTTAGAAGCACTCATCATAAATACTAGCTTTTATAGTAAAGCAAATTAGTAGTGCCACTAAAACTTCTTAAGTCCATGTTATTTTTGAGTCCTAAGAACAACAAATACAATTATGGGTATTGCATTAACCATGATAAAGTAAACCTTGTTATGCGAGTATTCATCTTACATGAAGACATTGCCTATTGAAAAATATAGTTCTATCGTCAAACTTACCACTATTTATTCTATCAAAATCCTCTCTATTTCATTTAGTCAATAAGCTTGATTTATTAGTCTTTCCTCCATGATAATATCTTTGAGCAAATGTTTATGAAAAAACTACTTGGTTTTGTTGATCAAAAGTAGCTCATCGTTTATGTAAGCATCATAAATTACTTGATTAGTTCAATTGTTTTAGTATTCACACTTTATACATAAGTTTCACTCAAAGTGGCTAACACACCCATGATCACTTAATCTTAAGGGATTAACACTCTTGTTTTACCCCTTTATGATGATGACATACTCTTTACTGTAATAGCTCAAAACTCCTTTTTTACATTATTTACCTTCTACACTCTAGTTCCTTAAGGATGATCTTAAAGGATTCTATTGCCTTTCAAATATTCATATAACCCATAAGGTTTTCTCTATCCTAAGCTCAATATACTTAAGAGCTACTCCAATGTTATCCCGAATAGCCCCATTACTTGATTTACCTATCATTGTGACATAACAAAAAAATTGAAGAAAAAGCATGAGCCATCAACACTAAAGACCATCTCTTGAAACACGCATTTGTATGATTTTATCCATATACCCTTGTCCTTATGATCATGGATCAATGCTGATAGTTTTTGAACTATTTAACTCGATACCAATACTTAAATGCTTTACTTACAATTGCGTACTTATCAAATAAGTGATCAACCCATAAAGTCAACACATGCATTCTTTTAAAATGAATTTATGTAGACAATAAAGAGTTCACTACTATGTTTGGGGCATTATGTCCACAAATCTTTCAATTTATGCCACAACTAGCTATGTTGGTTACCTTACCACTTGTCACTCTATCATAAGTTATGTGATTCATCAATAACATAGTATCATCTATTAGCACTTTAAGGAAAAGTTTATAATTTCTCACAACTCCACTAAAGTTGAACACAAGGCATTTGCTTGTGTAATTGTTGAAACCACCTAGATTTGACAATTTGCTAGCAAACTTAGTTCAAGTTCTCAAACTCACAATTTTACTTTTATATCAAAGGGTTTCTAAAATCGAAACATAAAAACATAATTTTTTATAACCTATGTAAAACAGCTTTATAAAATTATAAATATATTTATATTAATTATTCAAAACTTAAAATACATGATGGAAATAAAAAATTAAAAATATTAAGTCCTTTTTTCATAAAAATTCTTAATGTATAATTTAATATGTATGGATAACCATAGTCAAAACTAATCTTTTTTCTATTTTTTTTTTTTTGAAAGAAAAAAACAATGAATTAAAAAGAATCAAACATTTTAATTCATTTTAAGTTATTGATAGTATGAATTGAAGTATATAGTATAAACTCACTAGTTCCATCTTTTATTCTTTCCATCATTTTACGATGTCTGTATCATAAAAATGTTGCAATTATGATATTAATAGTATGGGATAAAATATCAAATCAATCTATCATGCTCCTAGATAAATGATAAATAATCATTATGACCTTTCTATTTTGTATAATTTTGAATGAAAAAATAAAGCTATTGTTAACATGTTGTAGGTTAGCTCATGTGACCCATTAAAATACATAAATGGTTTATATAGGCTTGATTGGCTCAAGGAATTCACCAAAATATATCAATGGGTTTAATGTGCTAAGTTGATGAGCCAAATTGTTTAACCTACTTGCCCATAAGGATTGGCCTAGGGTCATAAAATCTAGCCTATATATTAAATAGATCGTGAAAAATCGGTTCGTTTGATTTACTTGTATATTTTTATCAGTACTTCATATCTTATTGACACTTGCAATATGAAATTGAGGAGGCATGTTACTACCATAGATATAAGAATAAGAATATTTGATTACCTCATGTAATAGCATAAGAATATTTTTATGGATTTCTCTATAATCAATATTATCTTTATATGTATCTGAGCTGACATTTCCATGAAAACTACAATTTTACTTATTGCGCTTTTGTTTTCCGCATCACAGTTTTCCCTTGAAGCGAGTACACGAACAGCATTGAAGTGGATTTCCATGTGAACAAGTAGACTTACGAGCACTAATCAAGCATACACATATAATTATTATTATCTGGAGGGAATCTTGGTTATCAAATTGGCACCATGAAATATATATATATATATATTATTATGTGGTGAGTAATTTCAGTACAAGAAATGCGATGTAACACAAACCTTCAATTTGGTTAGTGTAACGTTGGATGTTTTGTCTTAGTGGATAGATATGTATCCGATGCTTTTCCAAGTGAAATAATGCAACAAAAATAAAGTAATGATGCTTTTTGAAACTAAAGTGTAAAAAAGATCTAGACGGCAAGCACTGGGTCTGGGTCTGGGTCCTCTTTAAAGAAAAAGGTTTAATTAATTTTATTATTATTATTATAGATTAAGGAGGCAGGAAAGGTTTTAATTAAGTTGACGTAACTGACCCAACCCGCAAAGAAAAACGGGGACGATGACCAACTAGATCACTCGTGAACAATTAGGTTGGTTCCCCTTGAAATCAAATGATTTGACTTGACTCCACTTGGAATCCATGCAATGCATGCCTAAAATCTGCGAGGAAATTCATTTAATAATGGCCTATTATATGTCGCTCCATTCACATGAACTTTGATGATGACAAGCACTCTAGAGAAAAAAAAAAAAAAAAAAAAAACAAACATTATCCAAGGAAAAGAGACTTTGTCTTTTAGTGACATATAAAAGCTTAGTCTCTTTACAACACTTATCTTAATGGTTGGCCGTATGTCATCCTGACATTGCCATTATAATGGCACTCTATTATCATGGGGTGTATGGTTAAACTTCTATTGAGGATTTATATTTGTATTTGGTTATTGTTGGAGATATCACTTTTTTAGGTTTGTGATTAAGCAAGTTTCGGATCCTTGCATAATTTACAAATAAATCATTAGATAGAAAGAGCAAAATATATATTCAAAATATCACGGTGTGCAACTTATTACTTTAAGCTTTTTAGTAAATGAATGATCCCTTAGGTTTAATGTACTAGAAATCTCAAAATATAAAAATCCAAACAAATATATATATATATATATATATATATATATAACCATTGATAATATACAGACAAACCTCCTAAAATCTTAAATATGACTTCACTTATTTATGACTTTTTAAATATGTATATACATTGGCTAAAACCCAAAAATCATTATTATTGGTTATGGTTTTGAGATTGACAATAATATCAAGTTACTAGTATACTTCCAAGTTGTTACGAAGTTGCTCGAGTCCAACTCAACACTTAGTTGAATTCGATTCAAGCTATAATCTAAATAGTATATCGAGCTCAGTTTGATCTACAAAATATGAAGAACTTTTACTAATTTTGAATTAAGTCAATATTAAATTGAATTAAAGAATATCACTTCCTAAAAACATTCAGAGATTAAATTAGCTCTCTTGAATTAATCTAAAACTCAACAATTCAAACTAGCTATGCTCTTCCCAATTTTAAAATTTTAATAGAAGCTGAAGCTCAAATATTGTTTGATTTGAATCCTATACCTATATCTGACTTGTGTCCGATCAATGCAATCAGGTGTCTTGCCTCTGATTTTCTCCTAAACGTTATTTATGTTTTGAATATCACCATTCAACTGTGTCTATGTACTTATTATTTTTCTTTTGATAAATCGCAAAGACATCTCCTATGGCAGAGTGAATATACTCTTTGAACATTCAAAGTCTCACTTCATCCCACCCTATATTAAACGAACTTCTGTTTATCTATTAAAGAGAGAGAGAGAGAGAGAGAGATACGGGAAGAACTTAGAAAATCTGGTATTTGACCACAAGAATTCAAAAGTAAAATCGATTGAATTTTCATGCATGAGAAAACGTGAACGTACCTGTGCTTGGACGACGTTAAAGTTAGTTATTCAATCAACCCGATCAAATTTGTACAAATTCGAATTAGTTTAGGACACATCGTTTGACATGTTGATGGATCGACTTCATGTTTGGGCAGTCTAATTCGTGTTTTGTTGCTTCATTTTGACGGTTTTGCATGTGAGAAATTGACATCAATTAATAATCGTTTTTTTTTTTTTTTTCTTATTCCTACCAACTAATTGATGAGGTATATGTCTTGATTTTTGGATTTATCTTCCTACGCTTCAGAATTTATGGCCGCTTTTGTTTTATGAGAAAAATGTTTGACTTTCAGTCGATCGAATTTTCTTTGATAAGCATGACAACATATTTTCTCTTTGTTAGGGTGTTATGGATGACTCAAGTTTCAAGATTCTATTTTAAAAAATAAAGTTCACAAGTTTGGTTTTGATTGTAATTGATGAGAATTCTTTCATATAAGTTCTGATCTCCTTTCCTTTGTTTTTTTTTTTTTACATAAATAATTGAAAATTATCAATTGAGTCATAAACCATTTCTTTGATCTATCTATTACTCCATAGAAAAATACATAGAATTTAGACATGAGCACAAATTGAATCTAACCCATATTTAGCTGTGGATTGAGTTCATTTAAACCCTATTTCTCAATCTTCACATAAACTTTTGATTATCAATTATAAAGAAGAATCCTATCTCTAGTTTCATTGTCCTTCCTTCTAACTAGTTTTCTGGAGGATATATATATATATTTCACATAGCTAGGCTAGCCTAATGGCAATGGTATGCCTAGAATTATAAATTCTCGAGTTTTTTAGCCACATAAGTTGAATCATCCCATGTGCGTGACGAGCACGATATTTCCCTCTAGAATTCAAGTCGTACACACGTTAAATTTAACATGTCAATCCAAAGTGGTTGTGTCAACACGAAATAGACATGAACTGATCGATGATAATCGTCGGTTCGACGATCGTGACATCATTTATGGGGGTCCTACATAGATATAAATTTAATTTACTTTCACGTAAACTTTTCTTTATTAAGGAGAGGGTTGCTGGCTAAATGCTCGCAGAAAATGACAAATCAAGACCAAAACACACATATTAACAACCCTTCTTAGATTTTTGTATAGCCTAGTTTTGTCGGTAGCTAAGTCACGCGTACCATGTTAAATGTATGCTACGCTGTTTCCCGTGATCTTTGCTCAAGTCTTCTTATGATGTGGACGTTTGTCAATTTTAAATCGGCAGCACCGTATAATAATAATTATTATACATCACATATTATATATATAATCTATAAATATTAATATATATTATAATGAAATTGAATAGTTTTAAGAATAATAATTATTATTATTTGTGATTTGGATACGTTATATATATATATATATATATATATATCAATATTTAATTAGTATTGAGTTACACGTGGGGTGATGTATCTATCCAATATGATTTAAATATGAATCCAAGAAGAAGGTATCCTTCTCTATCTGAAATTTCGGGGGGGTCTCTTTCCTTGTTCTTTCTCTTTTATGGGTGTATTAGACATAGACATATATATATATATATGCACACACGTCGGCACAAACAAATGAACATAGTTCTCCCAACCTTATCTACTACGTAGGTAAAATATCTATCTTCACATTTATTATATACCATATCATACTATGTTACGTACAGTTAAAGAAAACACAAAGTAAGGTTTATAGTATTAAATTATAGATGATGGAATAATGTATATTGATAGAGACATGTGCGGAGACGGTGAATGAACACAGGAAATCTTTACAATAAGATGGCTATTATAGCTTAGTTAAAAGATGTTAAATCACGATGAATGCACCGAAATGGAAAAACATGGAAAGCTGGTGGATTCAAATTCAAGTTAATTACGGTATCTTTCCCTTTTTTCCTTTTCCCCTCCTTGAACATGAAAACTTCAAAGAAAATTCTAATCATATCCCTATGCTCTGAATTGTGCAAGCCAGCCCATCAACTCTAAATAACAGTTCAAATGAGACCCTTTGCGCAATAGTTAAAATTCAAATTTTAACTAATGTCCCAATATTAGAATGACTTCATCTATTCATGGTAAACCATGTTTTGAAACGATAAATACAGATTCTTATGTCCATATAGAAGAAAAAAAAAAAAAGATAAACTACAAATACAGCCTTCTATATTTACGTAATATAGTTCCCTTACCATTGATAGTAAACATCAAACCTTCCAATGTTTGAAAAATGTAGATGTGGATGCCTATATAACCAATTTATCCTTGATTTTATGTTAATTTTATTATCTTTTATTGCTTTATTCAATGGAACAATAACGAAAAAATATCTAAAAGCATCTTATTTAAAGATATGGAAGTCCAAATATGCCCTAAAAAAATTTATCGAGTGAGTATTGTTTTTCGTTTTGTTCATGTGGACAACACATATTTTTGTAAACTTTGTGGGTTTTCAATAACCGAAAGCAAAGTTGGATAAAAAAATCCCTAAATAGTCTCTAAAACCACTCAAACGTAATAATGGAAAACCTAAATAAAAGAATCAAACACTAAATATTAAGCTAAATCCCTAGAGGAGACAAGATTTTAAAACCTTAATTATACAAGTAAAACCCTAGAAACCTTAATACTCCACCAGAAAGCCTAGAACGATAACAAAGCCTTAAAAAGATTGTTAAGCTCCAATTGAATGACCAAATACCCTAACATGACAAATAAACCCTAATCATAAGGTTAGATTAATCATTAAAAGTAATCAAACTCACTAATTACTTAAAACCCTAAGTTTCGAACACATACACGAATCAAATAACTATAAATGAACGCCAAAACCTAAGGCAACCCTGCGTACACGTGTAAGACACTTGGACTAACTAAAATGTAGCAACAAAACAAGACAAGATCCTAAACATGCCCTAATTACACTTAACTAGCTTAATTAAGCTTGATCACTATTAATTATCCTAAGTAAACCCTAATCCATAATCAATCCTCATTACATTTTAATTAACAACAAGTCAAACCTAATTAAAGACTAAAGTACAAGGAATTACATAGCATCAAAATATCTTGTACCTTAAAGGGATAAGATCTTTCCCCATTTGGCAATAAAAGTAAAAGAGTACATGGTCCTAAGTATGAGCAAGTCCTTTACTACCCAAAATTGCTAAGCCTCATCCCCCTCTCCACCTTTGATTTGCGTTGGCCAAGCACCCCTCACCCTCATTCCCTTTCGTTTGTTTTCACTTCACACACTCACACTCAAAAACTCTCCTAAAACTCTTTCAAAAACCAATCCCAAAAACTATCACCAACCACCACCCTATAAACTTCACTGCCCTACTCCATAACTCCGCCACCATACCACCAAACCCACCACCACAAAAAGCCATGCCACCTTTAAGTGCGACTAACAACTCCCTAAGCCACACCTTCCACAACCTTCAATTGGACCCCCTAAAAGTAAGACAACACTCTTAGCTCTGGTAAGTGACTGAGCTAGGTTTTCTTTATTTTTCCTTAAGTTTCTTGCTAGTATCTTGCATTTTAGACTCCCAACTTTATGTATAGCTATTTATTAGATGTTTTAGGATGTTTTAATGAAAAACAAGTATAGTTGATGATAGGAAAAGACTCCTTAGTTGAAGTTCTAACACTAATATGTAAGTAAGTTTAGCATCTTGATAGTTTTAGTAATGAATCAACAAAAAAAAAAACCCCACATTCTTTAGCATGCCATCACCTTCACTTGGGTATTCCCAACTTATTTTCTTCTTACTTGATAGATACATAACGTATGTTAGAAAAAAACATAACTAAGATGAAGGAAAAAGAACTAAAACATATAGCATGTGAGATGTGTATTGGAAACCCTTAAGCTTTGGATGCCACATACATGATGGGTTAAGATATGTAAATTTTAATTTATTAGCTTAATAACATGATTATTTAGTACTAAGCATGATTTAGGAATTGATTAACCAAGTTAAGTAAGCTAATGATAAGTTAGGGCTCTAAGCTAGCTTAGTTAGAGATTAAAAACATAAAAATGGTATTAAGGGCCACCTTAATGATCATGACCAGATCTATAACTTAGTGAAATATGGACTAAACTTAGGGTCAATGTTAGGCTTAAGTTCAAAAAGATAAGTAGAATTGAGCTTAAGGCCCCAAATTCTAATATAAGCCTAAAAAGCCTCAAAAGACCTAAGTTTAAGGCCTAAATAATTAAGTGACCAGATCTGGACTCTATCTTAAAAAGGTTCAAAATAAGTTATTTAATAGGCCTACTAAACCCTCAGGCCCATCCAAGGCACCTACTATAGGTCCCTTAATGAGTTAAAGCCCTTTCTTTGAGAACAGAGCTCATTTAGGCTCATAAGGGCAACAATAAAGCCTAAGGTAAAAATTTAAAGTGTTGACCAAAAAAAGCTCACTTAAAATACTTAAAAGGAAGCCTAAAATATTAAGTGTAAGGCCTAAGACCAAAAGTTAAGCCCAAAACCCAAAACTAGTCCCAAGCCCTAAAGTGACTAAACTTAAACTTTAGGCCAACGAACTTGTAAAGCCCAAACCAGAACCTTACTGACCCAAAAACTCAAAAATGACCTCATTAAATGAAAGAATACTCAAAGAGGATGAAAAACAATTATAAGATCATTAAAAATGGATTTAAAACAAGGAAACTACGCTTAAAATATGAAAACAATTAAAACAAGAACTTAGAGCAAGAAAGCATAAATAGTTAATACAATTAGCATACTAATATAATTTAAATGTATTCTTTAGGTGACAAGAACCTTGAGATTGATGCAATTGAGGATTACTAGGATTGTTAGATTTTATGGCAAAGTGAGTATATCGATCCCTATCTTATCTTGCTTATGAATGTAGTGTAGAACACTATTTAATCATATATATGCAAGAAATGAATATACTTAAGGTAAGGATTATATACATGTGTTTGATTTGGATGTACTTGCTTGTTAAGAGACAATAATATATCTGAATTATGAATTAGATACTACGTTAGTAAATAAAGCCTTGGATTTTCATCATATATATATTTAGTTAGTCACCCACAAAACTGGAATAATAACTACTCGACCTTGACAAAAAACTACCATACATTGCACGTCTATGCATTATATGTACAGGGCATCAACACTATGCAGTAGAGCAGGATATCATGTATTTTGGATCTAACATTATTATTATTATGTGTATTGTTGATTCATATGACGTACTCATGCGACATATTCTTACCTCAACCTTTAGGATCTACTTAGCTTTAGGAAGCGTCGCTCTCTACTTGAGGTCGAGCCGTATCTACTGCTTTGGGTCTACTAAAAAAGAGATGAACATGTTTAGACAATAGATGTAGAGACTCGAGTCCTAACATACTTAAATACTTCCTAACTCGAGCAACGGTGGGTGTAATACCGTACTTTGCACAATCGTTAGCAGACTGTGTATGATGTTGCATTTCATATGCTTGTCTACATTGCATATGTATGTTAATTCACTTGCTTGTTACATGTTTGTTGGTAGGACAGGAAGGTTCCTCACAAAGCTATTATTACTTACCCCCTTATAGTTTGTTGTTGCAATGGAATCTTTGGTTGGTACCGAACTGCGTGATGCTCGAGGTTAGTACTACTAGCATAAGGATTGTCAATGAGAAGAAGAGAGCACGAGTAATCACTTATGATATGCTGCACCAAGAGCAAACAAGGGCGACAATATCAGGGTGAATCTAAGCTTGTAGAAAGCTAGAAATAAAGGGTAACAAAATGCGAAAATTAGAATAAGTAAACAAAATGAACAAGCAAAAACTATAGACAATTCCGATGATATAACGCATTAAGGAAACTTTGTAGACTTACAAAGCTAACTCAATATGATGCAAGAGCAACTCGATAAAGTTACTCACCACCTAATCTTACTTAAGAGTTAGGATTAGAGTAAGAAGAGGAAAGTAAGCACACTAAGCTTACGAAAGGAAGTATACTCGATATCAGATATATGATGATTATGTGGCTACCTATTACAAATAGTAATTATACTCGAAAACTTATGGCATCTTACTTAAAATGGAAAAGACAAAAAGGGGTATTGTCTAAAAGTAGTAATGTACAAGGACTAATAAAGAGTACAAATAATAATTCAAATTAAATTATTGATTGTTGTAGTAAAATCCTTTCACATGAGATTAGATACGTATCATTAGGTCACTAGAGACACTTCTAGCAGTAACAGATAAATGGTACAGTCAAGATGGATGTTGCCTAGCAAACTTAGAGGTTCTTCCGAGACATGTAGGTTTGGACATGCTTTAAGGTTCTTGACACCAGTATTGCTAAGCTACTAGTCGGCATGGTCATGGTTGAGTAGACATGTAAAAAGTACCAAGCTACTAGTGGAGCACATTTCAAGTCAACACTTGATTACTGACAAATGAGAAGTTACTCAACTCAGTATGTGAAGTTGGTTGATAGTGAGAATTAGCTCGGCTTCGATAGAAGTTGGCCAAAATAATAGAATCCGCTTTGTCAATCCTTCAAGACCTCGAGTTCGAGCTCGAGCTTAAGTTAAAGGTCTAGTAGTTTGATTCCTATCAACTTATGTGTTATTTAGACTCTCTAAGCTTATTTACATTTTTTAATATGTTGAGTAACATAGACTACTAATACTATTTTATTTTAAGTCTGTATGACTTAAATTAGGGGAAACCTTGAACCCCACTTTTATTTTGTGATATCCCATAAATTAGTAATCAAGACATAAACATCTCAGTATTAGGACAAAGCCCTGTCCTTATACAATTAGAATCAATAATTGATATAGAGCATTCAAGAAAGTAAATTAAGTAGACTAAGTAGATTGGAAACTTACAAGAAACATGATAACCCTAATTGAGGAATTTTCATACACTTAGAAGTCAAAAAAATATAATAAAATATCAAGAATATAATTAAAATAGTGAGAATTTACTTTATATAAGATCTTAAAGTTGTATTTAGGGTAATCGTACCTAAATTTAGGGCTTTAAAAAAAGCATATCCAACTAAGCTTAAACTTTACAGCTAAGTTAGAAAAGTTAATTAAAATAACCTAGTAAGGTTAGATTTCAAAAATAATGATCCAAAATGCCAAAATTCAACCTTAGAAATGTGATTGTTTAATATAGTATAAAAATGATTAAAACCCCTAAAACTGAGCTCGGAATGCGACGAGGACTTATAAATAAGTTAACTAGGCAATAAAAGAAAATAATATAGCATGATATACTATATAAGTATACACATATTTTTATGTGTATACTTGGTATATATAATAAATATACCCATAAATTAACCTAAAATTATATAATTATGCATAATAAGTGATAAAATTGCCATATTAAATAGGAAATGTATCTTAAAAATAAAAGATATGCTAAAAATATGATTACATATATATAATTACCATCACGTGTATGATATGTATATATATGATATATACGTGTATATTACCAAAATCATTAAATACTAATATAAAATACCAACATACCCTAAAATATCATCTAAAACTTAAAAAAAAAAAATAAGAAACAACATGGAATATGATTGGATTAAATATTGAGCAACTTAAAAAGTTACATCAAAAGTAATTAAACAAAAAATTGATACCTCATACTTACAAATTCCTTAAAATAATAACTAAATAAATAAAAAAATAATTACTTAATGGATAAAAAAAATTCTAACCAACCTAAAACACTATAAATGGGATACTAGGACTTAGATTTAGCATTTTGGCAACCAAAAATACTTAAGGAAAATTTAGAAAATATTTAGAAAAAATAGGAAAAACAGAGTAAGAATTGAGCCTAGCTAGTTCCCAAACCAAACCTTAATCTACTGTAACACCCTTCCACCATCATGGAGCATCACCAATGCCCTTACTAGTCAGCATACCCCCATCAAGCAGCGGTGGCTAGACCACCGACGAACAGGTCGATCAATTTTCTATCATGTTTTTCTTATAATTTCTAAAAATATTAAATTAAGTCAGAAAATTATGAAAAAAATTATATCTAGGTTATTTTATATATAATTTCATGTTGTGATTCTATTTTTTTTTTAATTTTAATTATTTTATGTACATGCTTAATAAAGTAACTATTCATTCGAATTTTGATTTTCAAAATAAATACCCTAAAAGATATAGTTTCTAGCTCAAAGTTTTTTTGTAGAATACATATAGTATATATTTAATTGCTATGTAGCCATATTTTTAATTTAGGTACTTTTCATATTTAATGTAATTTTTTGCCCTAAAAATAGCTAGAAATAAGATGAAATGATAAAATAAATAGGTTTTTATGAAATTAATTAACGGAAATGATAGGTACTAACTTTTGGTAAATTTTAATGATGTTAGGATATATTAGAATTAATTTTGTATAAAAAGAATAATATTTAGGTAATTAAGTATAATTTAGAGATAAAATTGTAATTTCAAGTATATAGGCAATAAATTGATAACATGAAACCAAGTGATGACTGAATTCCCCACATGATGACTGAATTCCCTATATTTTTAGGAGTCTATAGAAATTTTCAGGAAATTATTTGGTAATCCGAGCTATTTATTACAAATTTATATAGTAAAATAACTTAAATTATGAACTAGGACTCTTTTTCAGTAATAATAGGCTAAATTGTGATAAATAATTAAATAAAACACTATCTATATATATACTAATTAGATTTGATAAAAGTATATTTTTAACATATTTAATAATATTTTAATGATTGAGATATATTACATATGTACTAAAGCTAGATAATATCTATATTATAGGGTTATGTAGAAAAATTATATAAAATATAGTTTAATTATATAAAATACATATAATACAATAATATTTACTTAGATACATTCAATTGTGTTAAAAATTCAAACTACCTATTAGAAGTCATTTCTAAAAATAGAGCCCGTAATACGTGTCGCTAAGTTTGTACAAATCCAACGACACTATTTTTATAAAAAATCGGATAATTCTAGGTAATATAACTTATATCTCTATAATATTACGAGATTTTACTTATTATGATAATGTTACCGTAATTAAAATTTGATTTAATTGATTAAAAATACATTTCAATATAATTAAAACGATATATTATATGTAATAATATAATTAAAAATATTATTAATAAGTAATAACTTAACTTGACTTATATAATAAAACTATATATCATTATTATAATATACTTTAGATAAGACTCTAATGTTTTCGTAACTCTTACGAAAACTGAATTTAGGTTTTGTATATATAGGGTTTCCCAATGATTAAACCATTGGCGATACGAGTTTTCCGAAGTGAGCGTCGTGATAGGTAAGTAGGATTAATGCTTTATAACATTTTAAGATGTTATTTCAAAATATCTAGAGGCCTTGGTATGTATTGGCTTAAGACTGTAGGTAGTTGTTTATGCATATGCAATGCTTATGGTCGAATTTCGATTTACTGTGATGGGAGCTAAGCTCCATGTTATAATTGTTCTATGAATATTATGTTTGAATTGTTTAAGCTTGGTTAATCATCTCAACAATGAACTAACTCAAATTGGGTTTAACATCTAACTTGATATGCATCACAACCCATTACGGATAACAATTAGGAATCTCGGGCCAAACACAGAGTCCCTTTTATGAGGATGGTTGAAATGGTCATTTCCCTACTGTTAGTTGAACTAAGTAACAAGAGAGGAGGTCGCAACAAGGTTGGGGGTCGTGATTCAAAATCGCAACCTATTACGGATAACAATTAGGATTCTCGGGTCAAACATGAAGTCCCTTTTATGAGGATAGTTGAAATGGTCATTTCCTCACTCTTGGTTGAACTAAGTAACAGGAGAGGAGGTCGTAGCAAGGTTGGGAGTCGTGATTCAAAAGTAGTTACAGGAGGAGGGTGTTCTTTATTGCATAAGCCCCGGTTTGGTTTCGATTTGTAAGTATGTGACGTCAATCTCCTTAACCCGGATTAGAGTGGGCGTACTTTCTCTAATCTCACAACGGACCAGATAATGTTATATGATAGTATTTGCTTGTACATGCATTGCATCTAACTAACTCGGTTGAAAACCCTACTTGTAATGTGCTGAATGCATACTTTTGTCTCTACCCTACTTACTAAATAAGTTATCGCTCATTCCCTTATAGTTTGTTTTACAGGTTTTAAATGGATTACAAATGCTTAACAAAGACCAAAACATTAGTAAACTAGGATGAGGAGTGAGATGCAACAAGAAATGGCTAGTTATAACCCTTAATATTAACTTTTTATCTTTTAAGGAAAACTACACAAGACTCTTTAAAAGGCTTGGTAATTTTCAATATTTTAGTCTATATGTAAAATGACAAGTACCTGTAGGATTTACTGCTACTTTTTGGTAAGGTTAAATTACAAGTTTATTTTTACCAAATTATTTCAAAGGATTATTTTACAGGTTTATATCAAATATGTATCGAATTGGACGCTTCAAAAGGATAGAGTTGAGTACAATTAGTGTGAACTAGGTCTAAGATAACAGTTGTAAAGACAGTCTCTATCTTAGGATGACTCACACGACGGGATTATTATAACTTCGCTCTTTCGAGACGTAACATATTTCTTGTTAAATTAGATATTATAGCTTAACTTATATTAAATGCTCCATTATTACTATATACTAATCTCCAAGTGGAAGTCAAGATTATGAGATGCCTTATATAGTGTGCTGAAGGCTCCTGGCCAAGAATGGTACTTGATCTCAAATCTTTTCATAGTACACAATAATACTACCACAACTTGATCGCCCTTCTAGGTTGTGACAATTTTAGTTAGAATGGGTATTGGAAGACCTTTGCAACATAAGTAAGAGATTGGTAAGTCCTTTAATTTAAAGCCCATGGTATTGATGAAGAGAATGCATATCGGCATATATATTACTCATAATAAGAAATTAAGACACTTATCACAAAGTAATTATATTAAACTAGAAGTTTAATATGGAAAACACTAACCTTGAAAGAACACCGATTTGGGCTATGTTAAGTTAAGTATCCATCTTCTTGAAAAGAAAGAAATTGTGAATATTCCCTAACCATTGATTGTAGGTGGCTTAATGTACACCATGGTATATGTGTATATATGTATATATATACATAGATATAAAATATTTGCATATTTAATTGATGTTGCAAGTAGATTCCCTAGAGAATATATTTACAAATGAACATTACTTATTGATAGAATGAACTTTGAAATACTTAAGAGATAGATTCAATTTTTCATTTGGGGGACACCATTATATCAATTAGACATATCCTGTAAATTAGGGCAATAATTAGCTATTATAATAGGACTTGAATTTCCTCCAATCGCCAAACCCCTAACTTACAAATAATGGTTGAGAAGAACTTAGAGGATATTGAAGTAGAATTTATGCATGGGGAATTTATGGGGAAGCTTTCCATAGGTTATTAAATTATAAGTTATGTAGTAAATTAGTCTATGATGAATACATATTGGATTGTATATGTAGTTACATTTTTATGCTAGTATATATAGTGGAAAAATCATGGAAATTTGTTACAAGATTGAATCACACTTCTAGTAATGGGTCTTTTTAAATTTGTATAGATTCTCTACTAGACATAGTCGACGTCTTTCCTTGTTTTCTACACCTTGAAATGACTTTGAACTCGGTAGAGAGAACTCAATGATCTCATTAAAAAAAAAAAAAAAAGAAAGATACTTTTTGTAAAATCAAGTTTGTCTCATGTGCAAAGTTGGGATAGTTTTTCTATCACTTTGGCATCTTCCCATGAAGTGTAGGCCAAAGAGTATCTTTCTCAATGCTTTAACATATCAAGTTTTGTTACTACTCTATAGGTTCCAAAATAGACTTAGGTATTGGGATGATGACTCCCTACTACATTGAGGGAACCACTAGTGATGCTATAGCTTACCCTTCAAACTTCTTGTAGTAAGACATAAGGAAGACAGGATGTATCTTTATATTAAGAGGTAATTAGAGGTGGTATGCTACACTACACACTTTGCTATGAACTTAAATGGCCACAGAATTTAGGTACTAACTTATGATTCTTCCTTTTAAGTAGGAAAATTTATCTATAATGTTACAATTTGAGCAAAACTAGATAACTCTCTTTTATTTAGTTTATTGACATGCTTTATTAACACGCTCTTATGATTGCTGCAATGTAGGAGGTTTTGTTATTTCTTCCTTGATTAACATGAAAAGATGGAGCTAAGGACTTGAAACGACATAAATTTAACCGATTGACTCGTTACACCTAGATAACACATCGATTTCCTTGTTTTCATGTCCAAATCTATATTAAATGTAAAAATCAAAGCCAAAGAGCTTGATTGTCCAATTTTGTTAGGGAGATATTGTCACTTTTCTTTTTATTATAGGAGGAATTTAAAGCTATAATGATCCATTTCATAATGAACTTCCTTCTCTATAGAAAAGCCCATCAGTGTTGAACAACCTTCGCTTATCCAATAATTCCTTCTCATAAGCAGCTAATTAGAGATGTTGACATGCAAAAGGCTTACTAAAAAAGAAGGATATTAACTTGCCTTGTTGTTACATACAACAAAAACTTATGTAAACTTAGGTGATATGATATTAGTAAATTAGTCATTACAGCCCTCAACTCTTGAAATGCCTTTTCTACTTCAATAGTCCACTAGAACCAATTTTTGTACAACATTTTGGTAAAGGGTTTCATAATCACCTATCAACCTTTACAATCACCATTTGAGATCTATTTACACTTGTATTCTCTATCATTAGAGGTGTGGTGAAATATGTTGTGCATGTAACTAGTGTATAACGGTTGAAGAACAAGTCTAGACATGGTTAGATCTATTTTCTTGGCTCTATTGGTGTGACACTGTAGGAGAAGACAATTGTGAGGAAGGTAGAAAATAAAGACTATAGTCATTTTAGATGTATTACATTGCTATTTCTATATGTTATTTTTAGTCAAGTGAATAATGTAATAAGGATTACAAGTTTATTAAATTACTAGTGAATAGGGATTCCATTACAGGTCTACTCTATTTGGTGAAGTAAACGGGCCATAACTATTTTACCTAATTTCTATTATAAATTGAGAAATTATCAAAAAATACTAATACAAACCTTCTTAGAACCCCATAAAATACCTCATTCATCAAGGCTTAAAAGTTGGATGGAGCATTTATGAGCCTGAAAGGCCCATAATGATTGCAAAAGGCTGCTTCTTACTATGCATTTCATTCATTTACACTTGATGATAACCTCAACCCAAGTCCAATTTAAAGTATAATAGAATCCATTTAATTCTTCCAAGGATTCCTCTATTACTCATATTAGGAATTCATCCTTAACAATCCTTTCAATAAGGGTACAATAATCTACACTAAGTGTAAGCCCTACAATCAAAAGTTCAAAGTTAATTGTAAGGTTTAGAATAATCGGGTAAATTGTTCAATTGAACCTAAATTTTACAATAAAGCCAAAAATATTAGTAAAAGTGACCTTGTAAGTTTGAATTTAAGAAAATAAGTAATAAAATAATTAAATATCATAATATTAAATTATAAACATATTACTCATCATTTAATGGAAATACGTAAAACGAGTTCCAATAACTAACGAATTGACAAAAATAGATCATATGCATAGTAGAAATCATCAAATAACATAAATAATATTTATGAGTAATTATTTGTACTATATATATATTTACATGTAGATAAAAATACCCAAAATATGCTAAAATAATACTAAATAATTATAGAAAATCATAAAAAAAAATCAAAGAAAAATCGGGAAAAATAGGAGAAAGTGTGGAAGTGTCTGGATCAAACTATAGCAAGATGAGATCAAGTAGAAAAAAATTATCCAATCAAATTCAATCAAATAGAAAGCAGATTAAAAAAAATAAAAGACATTTAGCCCTCCAAAAATAAAAAAAAAACAACCCCTAAACCCACCTACAAAATCAAAAATCATGCCCCACAATTCATTTTGGTCAAATTGTCATCCAAGAAGAATAGAGAGAGACCAAAAAAAGAGAGTTAAGCATATTTAGAAAAAATAGCAAAATTATAGTGCATTTAAGACTTGTAAGGAAAACCCATGACCAATAGCCACCTAGAAACGAACAGATACCCTACCACCATCGCCCCTCTCTACCGACACACATAGAGCGACCATGGGTGGTTGGAAGTTGATTGGACATGCGAGTCCAATCTCCAATCGAATTTTGTTTAATTTAGTAAAATTATTAAATGTGTTTAGAAAATTATGAAATTTGATATTCTAAGGTTTTTATGTATGTAGATTTAGGGAAAAAAATTAGTTTGATGAATTTAGATTTGTAAATATAAGGTGCTTAAGAAATCTCAAAACCTGAGCTTATTTTTTATTTAGAAATAAATAGCTTTAATATAAAAATTTTGAGCTCAAAATTTTTATATAGGCTATTTAGAGCATCTAAAATAGTGCTATAAAGAGATTTTTCAAAAATTAATTTTCAAAATTTTTATTTAATTTTTAGGCCTTTAAATGGTATATATAAATTGTGATTTTGAGCTAAATTAGTGATTAAGTGTATAATTACTGACTTAGTATATAATTAGGTGTTTTAAGATGTTAATATTTGATGTAGTATGTTATTGGTTGTATTTAGTGTTTTACATGTAATTATTATAGGTATTATATAGTGTATATGTGTAAATTAAGAATATGTGAAATTGGAAATGTAATAAGTAAAAAATATTAGGTTAAAATTGATAATATAATAATAATATTAAAATACAATAAATTTGATATGGAACTTCAATTTAGATAATTATATGAAAAATATAAATTTTTCTCACATTGGAAGTAAATTTGATAATTAAATTAGAATTAAGGTATATCATACAGACTAAAATACAAATTAAAGGTTAAATATGATATTTAGGATACTAAAAAATAATGTGATTAATTTCATATTACAATTCGGAATGAGTTCTTAGGGTTACATATAATACCATAATTGAAAACTAAATTAGAACCTAAATCAAAAACGGATTTAGAAACAAACTTAAAATATATCGGTAATAAGTAATATATATATATATATATATATATTTGGAAAATTGAGTAAAAACATAATTTAAAGCCTATATATTATAAAGATATTAATACTAAAAGAATATTTATATTATAGGACACAAGGAGATAAGTTGACAAGCGGCAAGTTAAGTAAGGGAAGCGAGGATTTCAATACATAATTGTATTTTAGAGTACTATATTAAAGTACTCTGAGGCTCAAGGTTATATGTAATTATGCTAGTAAGTAGTCATATGTACATGTACTTATGTGTCTCAAATTACTTGCTAAAAATTGATCTTATATTTTGGTGGTTTGCTGTGATCGAGTAGTGTGAGATTACTTAGTCACCCTAACCAAACTTAATTATAAGTGATCTAAATATCTCAATTAGACATGCATTGCAACTCTTTAAGGGACTATTAAAATTCTCCAACCAAATACCAATATTTTTGAAAATAATAACACTAAACAACATAATGGTCTTTTCTTTATCTTTAGCTGAACTAAATAACAAAAGAGGAGGTTGCAATAAGGATGAGGACAGTGATTCAAATGATAGTCATGAGGGAAGCGATGTTTCCATTGTACAAACTTAGGTTTGATTGTAAGCTGTTGCATAAATATTGAAACTCCTCAAGCTAAATTAGGGCAAGTGAAATTACTCTAATTACATAACGGACCAAACCACATTGTGTGATAGCATTTGCGTGCTACATTGCATATAATTAATTTTTTGAAAATTTTATTTGTGTTTGTTATGTATTCTTAAGTCTCCATTCTAACTATTGAGCTGTTGGTTGCTTATACCCTTACAGATTTTTTTTGCGAGTTTCGATTGAGATGCTACAATATAACTATTCTTAGGCTAGTCTCCTTTTGAAGTGTCTTAAGAAAGTAAGAATCAACTGGCTGAACAATCTAGTCCTCTAGTGTTTTATTAGTACTCTTAGGTTTATGTATAGGTCTTATAATACTTTACTTATCAAACTAATATGGCATGTAAATATTTCCTGGGATTGTAAGATAATATAAGTATCTTTATGTAAATACAATTTAAAGTTTTTAGTTATATTTATAAATTTTTTTCTATAATTATGAATGGGTTATTTACTTTAAAGTGAGAAGTTGCAAATAACTTGTGTAAATCGCATCTATGATAGGGACTGTAAGGTTAATTACTATCATAGGTTGGTTTACACTACAGGACTATTGCGACTTTACCACTTCAAGACATAACACTAAGTCTTCATGTGTGATCAAACTATTGTCCTAAGAGTACAAGGGCAAAGAAAGGAGATTGACTCAAGCAGATCCAACCTTACTTCAACATCTTTTCACATTGCCTCTCTATTTCATCTCTTTGGTTTCATGGGTAATGTTGATAGCTAATTTCAAGCATAAGCCTATAAGTCCAACACAATCTAAATAAAAGGGACCAACTATGTCCTAGCCTTATGACACTCCTCATCTGACTAACCCCCTTAAGGCCATATCTAAGGACCTATAAGTTGGATAGCATATCAGTAAAGACATGAGAAGGACCATATTACATTAATTAGGAAATGAATCTTATGTAGCCAAAGGGCTTAGACCATCATAACCTGACCATGTCAAGAGAACATAATGGCCTATACCTTAGAGCCTAATAGCCAGTGCCTTAAGAGAAAGGCTATCAACCAATAACAACTCAACAGGCACATCTACAAATATCAGGCTCAACTAATTACACTAGGTCTAACTTCAGACATCTCTCTATCTCTAGCTTATTTAATATATTTTCTCTCACCACCACTTGCGACTAACTTAAACATCAAAATAATCATGCCAGAGCAAACTCTAGTGCCTACTTTAGCTGTGTTCTCTTTTTACAAACTCATTTAGGTGTAGAATAAGTCCATGGAGGTTCAAAGCCTAACCAAACAAAATTATACCATAAATAGGTAGTGATAAAGTTAGACCATAACCTATTTTGTATCTTATTAGAGTTAAATTCTACTATCTCATAGCCTTGGCAATGGAATGTTTTGTAGTAGTTGAAACAAATCTTCAAATTTTATCAACAACACCCTTAAGTCCCTCTACTTATTGATGACTACTATTACCATGGTGGAGGTACGACTAGGTCATCCACACCCATCAACAACTCTTCTTCCCCTTACAATGAAATCTATTTGCATTATCTGCAAAATCCTAGGCAACAGGACTTAATGGTTTTAGCCAATTCACTCCAAGAACTATTCCTACTCCATACGGAAGTAGAGTATACAAATCATTCATGAAATCCTTGGTCACCAAGGTTATGACAACCTGTTTACAAAATCTCCCATTGCTGATATTTTCTCAATTAGCTACCATCACTATCAAATGCTCTTAGGGTTCTATAAGCAAGGTTAACTTTGTCACCATCATGCCATCTACAAAGCTACAATGTTCCCAGATTCTACTAGCAACAATCCCTTCTCGTCCTGCATTCTTCCTTCTAACTTCATCATTTGTCCTAACTCAGTCCCATAATCACCTATAAAGAGATTTGGAGCGCCCCTTATGCATTGAATTCTTTTGCAATTCCTATCTTAGTCCCTCCCTTATCTAATTCTTTTGTACGCTCACACAAGAATAGGCTTATCACAATTAAAACCAAGCCCCTTAGCCTTCTTGTCTTCCATCTAAGATTCACTTACTTCCAACCATATGGCATTTTGGACATCGAGGCTTAAACATTATTTACCTTTCACACATTCTAATCATCTTCCCTTACCACCATGTTCTTCCTCTCAATTAAATGAGCTAATTTCGTAACTCAAATAAAATCTTTCAATGCATGTAACTCCATGTCCGCAATGATGTATTCCTTTAATTAACTTACAAAGATGGCCATCTCCTCTCCATGTTAATGTAGGGCCTTGACCTACAAGTTGTTTAAAATAGTAGGCCTGTAATAATCCTAATTACTTAAGCTTCAATAATTCCCTTAGTTTATTTCCTTGCAAAGGGGATCAAAACCTCAAGTTACATATTTCCTTGAATTCATCCCATTTGATTTCCAACCTATCGCATTCCAATTTTACTAACCAAAGCTATACCTCCACTTTTAGGTGAAATGTTGCAATTTCTACCCTCTCCTCATTGGGAGTTCTTTTATGTTTGAAGTTGTGCTCACATTTGTTGAGCCTTCCAAACTATGGATCCATTATATTTAGAAAAATCAAATTTCACCACCTTTGGAACCATGGGACCCTTCTTGGTATCATAGACTTCTATGAGGAAATCTTATCCTTGTGCGTAAACATGTATTTGAAAGGAACAAACCCACGGCACTATGATAAAGAGCTTTGCTCTTAAGTAACAAAATTACTATTCATGTTCGGTTTCGTTAAAGGTGCCATTACATGGGACGAGAATTTGATTTGTCTTAAATTGAAATTAGAGCTAAAATTGTTTGCTTCATTCAAAATAGGTTAGATTGTAGGTAGTTGAGTTTATCAGAAGTTAAAAGCCAACTTTATTTTTGAGATCCTATAAATCTATTATCGTGTTCTAATTATGTATATTTACATATGTGGCAAATTATAAGTTTTATGGTGGAAACTCTAAAATAAAGTTAGTTAACAATAGCTTATTATACATGAGAAAGCAAGTATTAATGGAATTAGTAGCTAAGGTAACTAAATACATCCAAACCTATGAATTCATCACTATATATATATATATATATATATATAATTTTTTTTAAAATATATATCAGCTAAATAAATCCTTTCTCTAAGTAGAAAATAGGCCCAAACAATGTATAACAAAAATTCTATTATGTTTTCTAAATATTGGTTATATTCAATTAAATCATCACTATTATTATCTTTAGTTTTTTAAGATATATATTAAAGAAAAATATGAGAGATATAAACAAACTAAGTAAATATTATTTATAAATTATCTAAAATAAAAAGTACACGTCCAACAAGCCAAATAAAATATTTATGGTAATTTTCTAGCCAAGCAACAACGTCTAACAAATATTGTAAGACTTCTACTTCTTCTTTTCAATTCTCAGGATTATATTATTTAGACATCTACAGAATAAAACATTTTATTAGTAATAGAATATGTATGAGAGTAGTTAATACCAATCACTATTAATTATTAAACTATAATACCACTCAGAAAATTCTATTGCACTATCTAGATAATCATAAACATAAATATCAACAATAATTTGTGACATAAATAGATCTATGAGCAAGATATTATTAAAACCACCACAGGAGGTAGTGTCAAGACTAGTGGAGCTTTATACAAGATTATGTAAATATGAAACCTCCAAAGGCGATAATACCAGCCGATTATGGGGTTTTGTAATAGTAAATTAAATTAACAGATCTTGTAGAATTATACCCAAATTGATTGGAGATTCCCTACACGAGATATAATATGAAAAGAATAAATAAACAGACAAATTGAGATTTTATTGACTTAAAACAGTTTGTACAAAATACAAGAGCATACACAAATATTCAAAAACAATTTAGAATATTGAAAATATTTGAAAGGGATATGAAAATATTGAGAGGTAATTGTATTCTACCTCAGGATTGAAGCAAATGATATGCTTCAGAAAGGGAAGTACTTGATTATTGAAAGAAAACTGATTGGTAGAAGTAAGATCAGAAGTAGAAGAAAGTTTTGTATGTATATAAGAAGAAGAGAAGAAAGGTGAGTAGAGAAGTGTTTGAAGAGAGAAGAGATGAGAGAAAAAGAGAGGATTTGAGGAGAGAAGATGAGGAAGAAAGAGTAGATAGTTCGTCTGACCTGTATTGAAATGAAAGAGAGGATCTATTTTTATAATTAGAGTGGCCAACCGGTTACTGTAGTGAACAGTACTATTATAACCTACAAAGTACTGTATAAACAATACAAAGCAGGGACAAAAACAGTTTTATGTCAGGAAGTGATATTTCACGTCATTGATGATGATATTGTGTACTGTGATATATGTGTACAAATTCTGTACTCCTACTGTATTTTACAGTGCGAAAATTACATTTGAGAAAAGCAAAATTACATATATTGTTCAAAGGTCACCTAAATCTATTCCATAGCATTATCTTCATTTAAATTCCCACTGTAATGAGATCCTAATTCTAATGCCAAATCCAAACTTGATCCTTGAGTTGATTCATTGATATTTACCAATGCTATTTCCAGAATCTGCTTCATTTGCTCTGGAGAACCTGCACTAGCCAGAGAAGTGATCAAAAAACTTCTATTATAATATTGTAGAGTTGAAATTTTGAATAGTCCAATTGAGGAATTATGTTTGATCCAATTTAGAATTGAATCTTCTTCAAGTTTATTCCACATCTTGAAATTGTCTCACCATTTAACTTTATACATTCTGACCAAATTGATTGTATTTGAAGTTCAATTAGGTTTATAATTGAACCATCATGCCATAACCTAAGATATACCAATGTATATAAAATATAGTATTTCCTTCTATAATTTTTTTCATATAATGCTGGATTATATTCTTTTATGAAAGTATTGAAACCATTTTTGACATTTTCATGAATGATTTCAAGGAGTGCTCCAAATTGTTCCCACCAGTGTGCAAACCAATTGGGGAGGTTTTTAGAAGAACAATTATAAAAAAAATATTAGCCAAGTATGTGACCTTTTGGGATTCATTTAATAAAAAACATTTCAACAAGCCTGTTTATAATCAAAATAATTATAGTTGGCTCGATGACCTAGCTGTGTTGAAAAGGGTTCTATATTGAGCTTTATTGGGGTTGTTGGATGAGTTTGCCATTCTTTCAAATTAATTACTCTCAAAATTCTAGTTATAGAATAACTAACTATTCCTTCTTTTTCAAAATGTTTAAATCTTATTAAACCAATTTCAGTCAAAAATTTTTCATAAAATTTTATTGGTTTGTAAACATCATATGGAATATAATAAAAATCTTTTGTAAAAATTTTCCTTACAAATTCAAAAGGGCCATTTTCAAATAAGTTTTCTTTCACAAAGAAAACATATCTAGAAATAGGTTTTGTGAAAAATTTTGACCTTTGATTTGCAGGTATTATTGTGAAAAGTACTGAAGTTGCTACTTCAATAATTTGAATATTCTGATTTTTCCTCTAAGTTTCTATTTGTTAAGGAATTCCAAGCAACATTAAGATTTCATTTTTTTCTTGTAAAGCTATTAAAATTGCTTTCAGCAATTCTGGGGAAACAGTCATATCGGTTAATTAAGAAAGAGTTTCATTGGATTGTGTTTGAATATTGGAAGTGGATTGATTATTTGAAGATATTGTTTTCGAGGCCCTATAAGAGGATTCCTCTTTAATTATTAATGGAATGTTCGATAATTTACAAACATCTAACAAGGATTTAATATTGGTCAACCCCTTGCCAAAGGTTGAAGAAACCTTCTCTTTTCTTTTATTCTTCTCTTTTTTTAAAGGCATCTCTTTACAAGAATTCACGAGTAAGGAAATCGGGAAAAGAATTAGAAGATTCATTAATATGCTCCATTTCAAAATCAAATACAGAAAGAATTGATTGCCATCAGGCAAAAATTTGTTTAGATGCAATGTTTTGAATATCTTTTATTAAAACATTTTTAGTAATTTTGCAATCTATTATTACAAGAAACTTTTGATTTAACAAATCTCCTTAAAACTTGGAAATTGCTAAAACTTCTTTCTTTATTGTAGAGTAATTGCATCGACAATCATTCAATTTTTTGACACAAATTGAACAACATATTCTTTATTATTTTGTTTATGTTTTAGTATTCCTCTAAATCTTAAATCAGAAGCATCAGTTTCTACCACTTTTAGTAGGGAAGGATCTACAATATGCAGATAAGGAATTTCTTTATTTTTTGTTTAATTAATTTGACAGCATTTGTATGTTTAATTGACCATTGAGATGGATTCTTTTTTAACTTTTGATATAATGGTTTACAGATTATATTGAGATTTGGGAAAAAATCTACAACATAATTTAAACTTCTTAGAAACTTTTGGAGTTGATTTTTATTTTTAATTTCATTAGGAAATTTATTTACAAATTCTATGGATCTTCAAATAGGAATTATTGTTTCATTGTGAATATTGAAGTCTAAGAATCTAATCTTAGTTTAGAAAATACTAATCTTAGAAAGTGAAACTACTAAGTTATTTTTTCTAACTTTATTAATGAAAATTTTTATATATTTGAAATGTTGATCTATATTAGGTGAAAAAATTACATCATCTATATAGACATTTATGAAATTTGCAAAGTCATTAAATATTTTATTCATTATTCTCTGGAATTCGGATAAAGCATTTTTCAATCCAAATGGCGTAACATTCCATTCGTATTGACCAAAAGGAACTGTAAAGACAGTTTTGTATTTATTACTATCCTTAATCTGAATTTGCCAAAACCTAGATTTCATATCGAATTTTGAGAATATTTTGACATTATTCAACCTATTTAGTCAATCTCTTTTACTAGGTATTGGATACCTAATCCATTTAAGAGCAGTATTAAGAGGCTTATAATTGATTACTAATTTTCAAATACCTATTTCTATTTCTACATTTTTATTTTATATATATTTTTTTGCATTTTTATTATATATATATATATTGGTTCTAAGGAAGTAATCAGTTTTTTCTCCGGCTTCCTTTATTTGTCAATGAGTATTACTTATGGTCGAAGCAAAGATAAATTTGTTTACTCCTGGCACTCATTTGACCATGAGCAATTCTAAGACTAATGTAAACTAGTGAGCCCTTATGAACAATCCAGTATTCTTGTTTCAATTTCATGTGTAAATTCATCGAACCTTGTTATAAGTTGATACTACATATAAAAAGGCATCTGATAGATAACAAAGCACCTTTATTTATTGATTAAACCCCCTTAAGAACATTGTTGGTGTGTCCTGGCACTATGTACATATATACACCAATGCTTACATTTGCATGCATAGATAAAAGCAAAAATTTTCTTTGGAAATTGAGCGCTCACTTACATAGATTAGGAGACTTGGTTCTTCTTCTTCTTTTTTTCTCTTCTCATTCTCCTTTCCCCAACCCGCCCCCCGCCCCTCGCACCCCCCCCCCCCCCATCCAATGACTTAAGATGAGTAAATGGCTAAACTCTTAGGGTCATAATACTTTCACTGGTGATTGGGACTTCCAGAGGCCCTTCTTGCAAAATATTTCCCATTCGAAAGATAGCAAAGCTTCACATCTATATCACAAGCTTCACTCATTTCGATAATGAGTCTCTACACAAACCTTAAGAATGGTATAGAAAACCAAAACAACAATGTCTATATCATGGCTCATCGGGTTGATGTCTTCATCGAACTTTCTTACAATAGAATAAACAATTTGGTTTGGATAAACATTGATGCAGAGGTAAGTAGTTCAGTAAATAGGCAAATCAAACACAAGAGGCAACTATCATTAAACAAACGAGTGGAGGAATCCAAAGGGAAGTGAAGTGTATAACTTAGATACAATGTCTTTGATCAAATCTGAATTGGCTGGTACAATGAAGATGCTAAGAAAACAAATGATGATTGGGTATTATACCGCTAATCTTAGCAAATAAATGGTACGAGGTAAGTTTAGGTTTAGAAAATGAAAGAGAAGGGGTAAAGGAAGTTCGATATGTGTTTTAACTTCACAATGAGCCCTGAAGCGATCCATCTTTTAATACCTATAACAAGGGTTGAAGAAAGAAACCATTTGATCTCCTCTTTAGGAGATAAAGGAAATTAAATTGGACCAAACATGTGTTCAAATTACCAATGTCAAAAGCAAGAGTTTCAGTTTCGAACCTCCTTCATAATCTCCATTGGTAGTCAAGAAGCTCTCAGGTTTACGAATAGAGCAATGAGAAAATAAAAGTTTATTTCATTCAAGCCCAAAGAAGAGTACAAAACTATGTTTTTATACTACTTGCTAATCTGCTAATTGCAAACAAATTAACTGTCTTTTACTAACTAATATCAATACTAAAGCTAACTGACTAACTAACATCAACTCATGTGTAATAAATATAAATAAGTAATTCTCACCCCCCCATACACTCCCACCCCAACCTCTCAAGGTGGAGCCTTACAAAGGCCCAACTTGGACTTAGTAAATTGCAATTGCAAATCCAAAACAGATTTGGTAAGAAAGTCAGCTAATTGAGCATAAGAAATGACATAATCAGTGCGAAGGAATCCTTAAGCAACTTAATCATAAGTAAAATGTGCATCAATTGCAATATGTTTGGTATCACTACGATGACAGGGATGATCAGTCAGTAATTGGGTTGATTTATTGTCATAATAAAATGTAACTGGAAGAGGAGCATTCACACCTAGATCAACAAGAATATATGACATCCACAGCAGTTCTTATATAGCAGCAGCCATGCTATAATACTCAAATTTAGTAAATGAAGTTGAAATTGTGGTTGGTTTCTTAGTTTTCCAAGAAACCAAAGATTGCCTAAGTAAAACACAATACCCAGTGATAGATTTCCGATCAATTGAACAAGCACCCTAATCCAAGTCAGAATAGCCAATAAGAATATAAGAACTATCAACAGGATAATAAAGACCTTAATCAACAGTGCCTTTAAGGTATTTTAAAACATGAAAAGTAGCACGTAAGTGTCCAACACAAGGAGTAACTAAAAACTAACTCAATTTATGAACAGCAAATGATATGTTAGGTTGTGTAAGTGTAAGATATAACAATCGTCCAACTATATGACGATAGAAGGAAGCATCATCAAGAACTGCTCCCGCTTCAGCAATGAATTTAAAACCAAAAGGTAAAGGAAATTTCACCGGTTTTGATGCAACAATTCCACTATCAAATAGAATATATGAAATAAACTTTCTTTGGTTCAAAAAAATACCGCCCGATGACCTACATATCTCAATTCCCAAGAAATACTTGGCAAAACCAAGATCTTTAATTGTAAACTTATTATGCAGCTACACTTTGAGTGATTCAATAGCAGAAACATTAGTGCCAGTAAGAATCATATCATCAACATACAACAAAACAACCAAAAACTAATCTTCAACAAATCAAGTAAACAAAGACAAGTCATGTAAGGATTAAACAAATCCAATATTGAGTAAGAATTGAGAAATATCAAGATTCCATTGGCGAGAAGCCTATTTAAGACCATATAATGATTTTAAAAGCTTCAAACCTATCCTGGTTTTGCCTTTCAATATCCTTATGGTGGTAGCATATAAATTTCTTCATCCAAATATCCATGAAGGAAAGCATTATTTATATCTACCTGATAAAAGGGCCACCCACAAATTGCAGCTAATGCAAACAAGATATAGATTGATCCTAAATGCGCAACAGGAGGGTTCTTTGGATTAAAACACATTAGCAAGAAATCGAACATGATCAATAGGAAGAGAATGGAAAGATTGTGGAGTAAACAAAGGATAATGGACTACATTGCAAACATGATAAAAATCAAGAATAGAATCAATGGTGTTGGGAAAAACTTTATGCACATGATGGACATAATCTTTGAGCCAACGTAGTGGGACAATGGTGCATGTAGATTGACGAACAGAAGGGGTATTAGTAGAATCAATGTTCACAAAAAGAGATGCAGTGGGTGAATTCGAAGGAAAAGAAGTAGTGTCTAGAGAAATGTGAGGTAATTGTCACTATGAAGGCATGAACTTATTCGGAAGTGAATTTACATCAAAGTTTCTAAAAGGAAACACATCCTCAAGAAAAAAATCTCTGCTTACTAACATTTTCTTGACTTTTAATTCATATACATGATATGCCTTTTGCCTATTCCCATAACTGACCAATACACAAGGAATACCTTTCTCATCAAATTTATCTTTATATGGAGTTAGATCAACAACATAACATAAACAACTAAGAATACATAAATGATCATAAGTAGGAGCTCTCCTAGTTATAATCTCATAAGGAGTTTTCCAATAAAGTTTCTTAACTGGCATTCGGTTAATCAAATAAGTGGCTATCAACACATAATCTCCCCAAAAAAATTTTGGTAATGAAGAATAAATTTGCATTGCTCTTGCGATCTCAATCAAATGCCTATGTTTTTGTTCAACAACCCCATTTTGTTGAGGTATATAAGGTGTGGTTCTTTGGTGAATAATTCCAAGTGTAGAGAAAAGCATTTAACACTCATGAGAAAGAAATTCCTTAGCATTATCTATTCGAATATATTTGGGAAGAATATGAAAGTGATTATTAACATAAGAAAGGTAGTGTTTAAGAGTGGTAAGAACCTTATGTTTATGCTGAAGCAAATAAGTCCAAGTAGCTCGAGAGTGATCATCTACAATAGTAAGAAAAAATCATGCTCCATAATGTGATGGAATATGATATGGCCCCCATAAATCAACATAAAGCAACTCTAAAATAGACTTTGATGTAAATTCACTTCTTGAAAATGGCAATATGTGATGTTTAGCTATATGACAAGTACAACACTAAAAATTGTTGACATTAAGGGATTCATAGCATTCTAAATGAGACAACTTAGAAGAAGAAATATGTCTAAGACGAAAATGAAGTATTGGCAAAGAACAATGTGTAATAGGATGAACATATATGTGTTGATTAACTACATTATTCAAACTATTACAATGAGGATAAGAATCAGCAAGTAGTACATAAAGTCCATGGTGCACCATAGTAGTAGCAACAAGAGTATCATTCGAAGGGTCTTGAAAATGACAAGAACTTGCATCAAATCATGCAATGAGTGACTTGTCAAGTAACAATTTTTGTACAAACAATAGATTATGGTGAAAATCTGGAACAAAAAATACATTGTTAAGGGTCCAATTAGGTGCAAAATGAACTGAGCCTATGGTATGAATGAATTTAAGTGTTCCATCAAGAAGTTTAACATGAATTGGAGTTGCAAGATGGTGTTTTTCAGAGAAAAGTTTAATGAAAGGAGTCATATGATCACTTGCACCTGTATCAACAATCTAAATATTAGTCTCGTTGATTGAAGAATTTAAATGAGCAATGACATTAGTCATACCTGCAAAATGAATAGCTGCATCCTGATCTCTTCAAGTGTCTTGCTAAACTTTGTCCTACATTAATTTGTACTACTCATTACAAACATTGTGAAGAGTTTGTTTATTAAACATTGGAGTAGATGTTTGTTCAATTGAAACATCTAATGGAGAATCAATTTTCTCAACAAATTCTTATCTAACATATGTAGCTATCTTAAGATTTACTCTTCTATTCTTTTTCCCTTTATACTAATCCGGATAATCGATGAGCTCAAAATAAGTCTCAACCAAATATCCTTCTACATTGCAATTTTCCTTTCCTTGAAACAACTGAACTACTCCTACCATTCCTGCTAAAAGTTTTGTTAACAGCAAAGGAGGATGATTCACTATCATTTACAATCATCAAAGTAACCTGGCATTGCTTTTCCACTTGTAAGACTAAATAAAAAGCTCTCCCTATAGTAAGCAAAGGATCTAAAAACAAAATTTGATTCCTTACTTATTCAAATCCCTCTGAAAGTCCCATCAAGAATTGTACCAATTTAGTTTGTGATTCATATTCAATAAGCCTATCATGTAGTTCACAAGCGCAATGTTGCAACCTACCACAAGTGCACATTAGATATGGACTAATTGATTGTAATTCTTCCCAAAAACGCTTCAACTTATTATAATAACTTGTAACAGATTGATTTCCTTGTGGTGTACTAACAATCTCATGTTGTAACTGGAAAATCAAAGGTTTGTTGGTCTGACCATACTGCTCTCTTACTTAATCTCATAATTCTTTTGAAGATTGAGCATATATAAAACTTTGAGCAAGATCACTAGTCATCGAATTAAGAAGTCAACATCTCACCATATAATCACATCTATTCCATTTCACAAAATCAACAATGTTTTTTTTTTGTTTCAGAATAGTACCTTCCCCAAACCCTAACTTTAATTTAGCTCTTAAGCCCATTCTAACCGATCTAATTCATGCTAGAAAATTGTTTCCATTGAATATTATATTTCCTATAATCATCCCTAGATTATCAAAAGATGAGATGTATAATGGATCCAAACTAGCATGATCATTGTTAGTAAGCTGATTTAATTCATTTTCACGATTCATGATGAATTTCATAAGAAGCAAAAACAATTAGGATTCAAAGAAACGAATCAATGATAAAAGAGAACCATTACCTGCTCTAATACCATGTCAAAAGCAAGAGTTTCAGTTTCTAACCTCCTTCTTGATCTCCATTGAAGCTCTCAGGTTTACAAACAGAGTAATGAGAAAATAAAAGCCTATTTCATTCAATCACAAAAAAGAGTATAGAGCTATGTTTTTATACTACTTGCTAATCTACTAACTGTAAACAAACTAACTGTCTTTTACTAGCTAATGTCAGTACTAAAGCTAACTGACTAACTAACATCAACACTTATGTGTAACTAACTAACTAACATAAACACATTTGTAATAAATATAAATAAGTAATTCTCACAACCAACTAGACCCATACCTTTATTGAAAAGCCAAACTCGAACGAGGAGTTAGCCTTGGATAAGTATAGCAGGTTGACAAGTGACAGATGGTAAAGGATAAATACTGAAAAGTCAAAATGAAGAAAATTTTGGAAGAATGGAACTTAAGACAAAGCAACTAGCTACTCTCCATAAATTTCATTCATACTCCCTTTACCGACTGTTTTTCAGTTTCTTGCATTATTTTTGTCATCAATCTTCTTGTTTGTTCTGTCTATTCGAAACGAAAACATAATATCAGTTTAAATAATTATTGTAATTTTTTTAAAACAATCAAAATAATATGAAAATTCATAATATGAACATTATATAAATATGTTATTTGGGGAAAAAAAACCATCTTATTATGAAATAATAGAAATAATTGATTTTTTTTTCTTTCCTCTTTTGGGTTCTGTAGAAATAACTATTATTTATTACATATAATGTTGTAAAACTGAACCGTATATATATATATATATATATATGCATGTATGTAGTAGAAAGCACTTCTATAAAAAATAGATCGTTCCACCTTTATTCACCTAACTAATATTACTAACAACAATAGTATGACTATGATAATGTACCTTATTTTATCTATTAAAATGGATCCTCCTATTATTTTGTTCAATAACTAACATTATATTAACTTATAATATAATGATACTATAAAAATTTATGGAAATACATTATATTCAATTATCCTTTTGCTATAAAATGCAAGAGTTTCTGAAATTATATTAAATTTGGAAATAAATTATAAAAATACATTAATAATAAAATAAAAAATTTTAATATAAAAAACGAAAAAACTTCCAATGCTTTGTATTATGAAATGATATAAAACAAAACAGCTAAGATTAAATTTAGATAACACGCTTACTCAAATATAACAAAGTAAAACCTTTTGAGGAAATTTACAAATATATCCATTAAGCTATTGGCTAAGTGCAAATATATATATACTCTTTAAGCTTCTAAAAAATATCCACCTTCTCGTAATTTTGAAAATATACACATATAATCCGAATCATTGCTAAAGCTAAAATCTTAAAATCATCACTCCAGTGACCGTTTTAGCAACTGATTTAGGGTTTCAACAATAATACAGAGGTTACTGGCATGCTTTTAAAAGTTATATTGAGGCGAGATTATACTTCAAGGGTTTAAGAAATGTATTAAACGTCGGACCCGAATAATATAGAAATTACATTCACAATTATTCCCGACCTGCTATCAGTCCTCGGCTGGCATTTCTTCTATCTTTTTCTAGTTTATAACAAAGGGATCGGGAAGTTTCAAGTGATCAATACCCATCTTCGTACCAAAAGAAAAGTTCACGAATGCACAATATTGTTAATTTATCACAGAAAACATTACAAAACTATAATACATCGTTATAGAAAATATTGAGGTATATCTTTCATATTCAATTTCATTTACATAGAACACTCGTTTAACCCTTCTTAATTACATGCAAAATATATAGGGATAACTACAATTTCAACTCCTAAATCATTCTTTTACCTTCCAAAAACTGCATTTACCTTTACAAACGTTGGTAAAACTTTTAAATCGTTGGTAAAAGGATCCTACAGCAGTTATGAATTGGAAGCTTTAAAGATGCTCGGAAATAGCAGCCCGTATTGGTAGCTGAAATTGCACATTGGCCTAAACAATATTCATGCAAGGGATGACAAAGTAAACATGCATCGCCATGCACTGCTCACTTGCACGGGAAGAATTCTTAGGGTTCCTTCAATCTACTCCGCACAAGACTGTAATTAGAAGAGTGAAAACATGTTTTCTCTTTTCCTTGAACAGAACAATAGAAAGCCTCCTGTCCCATTGCACCGCTTTCAAGATAAGAAAACCAAATAGCTCTGCATTACTGCAACAAAGATCAGAACCTCAAAAAGATAGCCTAAAATACAACATACTACATAGTAAACACTAGCTGAATAGCTCCTGGAAGAGTGGTGAAGGAACGATGGTGCAAGTTCAGAGCATTTTAGAAAAACTTTAAATGAACTTGTAAATTCTGTTTTATCAGCTAATTGTTCGGTGTGTCTTTCCTTTCTCCATATATATTCTAATTCAGCATAAAATAGGCATATGATGGTCCTAACTTCAATATTATTATATATTTATAATTCCCTGCTTCTTGCAACTAGGTGTGGGATGTACGAGTTGATAGGGATATATACCTTCTATAATATTGTCTTTCCTCTGTAGTGAAAGTCGAAAGTTCATTGGTGCCTTAGGCTGACAAGCTCTATGTCGAAAATTAGAGTGCCCAATGTTGAACCTTCTCCATTAGCAAGACGCGTTGGATTGAAAATGGTTGTGAACAGCCTCCGCCGGTCAAAAAACTACAAAAAGAATCAAAACAGAAAGGTTAGTGTGAGAAATTTTGTGTCGAAAAAAATTAATTGAAGAACTAGGATATGATTCTTAAGAGCTTGTTATGTTTGAAAAGAGAAAGCATGACTGTTAAATTGTGTTTATTTTGCTAATCACGTTATCCCGTACTTCTTTTCCTTTTTTTTTTTTATGACATTTCTTCATAATTGAAGCTTTTATAAGCACATAAAATTAGTTGAACAAGGATACTATGATCGTAAGAGAACTAGGATACATAATCATAAGAGCCAGTCAAATTTAAAAAGAGAAAGCATGACAGATTTATTATGTTTTGCTAAACATTGTTTCTTAGGAGCACACTAACATTCAATGACCATCATGTGAAAACTATCATGGGGTAATGTCTAAACATCAACCTAAACTTTGGATGCTCTTTTCAATTTTAAACCTAAACTTTGGATGCTATATGTCACATAGCTAGTAGAACTTTTGTTTATCAAATTTCACAATTAAAGTTTGAAGTTGCTATACATTATACCTAATCAAACTTTCACAAATTTACCATCTTTGTCATATTTAAAGAGAGTAAATTTGACAAGAAAAAATATATACGATGAGAGGCAAGATAGTAAATTTGATCAGTATAATATTTAGCAGTTTTAAATTTGAGATGTCAATTTGAAAAAAAAAAAAGAAGAAAAAAACAACCAAAGTTCAAATAAGAATTTTGACATTGCTCCATATACCAAATATAATTCCCCGCTGCTGATAACAACCACTGGTATCTACTTACAAAAACATAAAAATAGATGGTAAGCTTTCCACAAAATGTCATGCAGATATATACATAGCTAAATTGAGCCATAACAAAGTTTAGCTTGAAAATCAGCAGTAATCAAATCATGCGCAAAAAGGACAAAATTATGAGGGCAACAGGAAAATACATCTGGTGGTAAAGGTTCCTGAGATATGCTTTGATACCCTTGTGATGGAGGAATGATGACCCTGCGGAGGCCTCCTACTTTCATAGATCTTACAGCTGCTTCAATGCCCGAAATTACCTGCACACATTTTTAGGATAAATTTGGCCACAACCAATTATGGTAAAGGATCGAATATAACTTCTAGTATTAGTTTTATTAGACCGAAATCAGGTTCAATGTTACTAAGGGTTTTTCTTCTACTCTACTGATTGTGATTGCGGTAAACTTGGGCTTGTTAAGAGAGAAAGCAACCATTTCTATGAAGAGCTCAATACAGAATTCTAAATTTCTGAAAAATAGAATTTGTTTTATTTCTGCCTTATTTCTCCATAACTCAATGAACAAAAAATACTTGAATACAACTTCTATTGTCTACTCTTATTCTTGTTTCGACACATATTATAACTGTAAAGTAACTTCCCAAATATCTAACTGGCACATAACTGCCCTGTAACATCTTGTCACAAATGACCATAACCGACCCATAATGACACAACACTTCGCTCACACTACATTAATCAACACTGCACCAAATAACATAACACACAAGCACTGCACAAACACCACACAACATCAGCGTGCACACAAGATGCAACATCAGCAGATGTACATGCTCATTCCCATTAAGTTATTTTCTTCTTGCATGCGTACACATGTTAAAAGGGAGCTACACCAAATATTTCCATCACTTGATTTATTAGTAAAATCACTCCCCCCTCGAAAATGCACATGGCCTTGTGCACAAAGACGAGATAGCATTAGCATATCATATCTCACACTCACCTTTTATCACCTCCTCTTTGTTTGGGTTTTCAAGAGCTACAACTTTCCCATCTTGCTCTTCTACAAAATCTAAGCAAAACAATTTCCCACCTTTGTACCCCACTATAAATGGTTCATCACAATTAAAACAAGTTTCTTAGCCCTTCTTTCTTCCATTTGAATCTACTTAATTTCCATAATATAGGGTGTTGGATTTTTTGAAGAAGTAGTAGTGCTCTTCTTCCCATAAGCAACTCCTCCTTTCACACAAGGGTGCCAAACTCATGGCATGATTAATGTCTTTGGGCTGAAGCAACTCTTCTTATTCCAATGAGAATATTAGGGATTGTGCAGCCAAATGCTTGAGTTTTCATTGATATGCCTCCACAGACCCAACTTCTTGTAATTTCAATGATTCCCCTTAGTATGCAGAGGAGGGCTAAATGTAAGTTGCATATGTTCTTGAACTCTTCCCACAATAAATCAGGCCCGTCTCGCACCAATTTCATGATCCATGAAAGTGAATCCCTTTCCATACGAAAAGCCACCAATTCCACCTTATCCTCTTCAAGAATTTTCTAATGCTAGAAGAAATGTTCATAGCGATATCATAACACTTCAGGAAGTCCAATTTCAAGAATTTGGGAGTGATAATTCCCCGATCACTCCTTCCATTGCTGGTTGTTCCACACTCTCCCCTTCCTTGATTGTCACCAGCTGCTTCTTGCCCTTGGACTTCCATTCATTGTATAGACACATTACGACAAACTTGGCATTTGTATGGACAGCTGTTGGTAGCATGCTTCAATTTGTGCTCAATCCTCATTATAAATCAATAACAATGCTTCAAGTTGTTGTTGTAGACTCTTCAATTCCTCCATGATGCCTAGCTCTAATACCAATTTATTATAGGATCAAATATAACATTTAGTATTAGGTCCATTAAGAATGAAATCAGGTTCAATCTTATTCTTAAGGTCCCTTTTTCCCCCCAAGTCTACCTATTGTCGTTGCAATAAAATTGGGCTTGTTAAGAAAAACCCAATGATTTGTATGAAGGGCTCAATTAAAAAGAGATCTTAAAATCTCTATAAAACTCTACTTGTTTATTTTCTACCTTGTTTCTTCAGAAATTGCTACTACCAAGAGCTGTTGAATACAACTGCTATTTCCTGACTTTTACACTTAACTTGACACACTATATTCATAAAGTAACTCCTCTAGTACCCTGTAATTGGCACATAACTGCCTTATGACATCTAGTCACAAGACAAACCAAACCAACCTATAACAACACCAACACTGCACACACGACACAACATCAGCACACATACATACGACACAGCATTAGCATAATAGACATGCTTATTCATATTAAGTTCTTTTCTTCTTGCATGTGTAGACATATTCAAAGGAAGCCAGTCCATAATTTTCATCACTTGATCAATTTGTAACATTGGCACACAGCATCATTGACAATGTCCATTTCTAGGTGCAAACTTCCAATCTTTGGTTAAAAACCAAAAAATGTATCGACGTAGAGTAAATTTTTGTCTGGTTATCATCCTCTCTTTACATAGAAGATGGTAAAAAATTATATGAAAACAAGATAAATTATTAAGAATTGTTGTTATTTCATGTTCATCAATCATCTGCTATTATGGATTCTGACAAAGCCCTAGAGCTTCTGATGATTATTAGTGATCAATTTCATTCATCTGTTAACAAATCATCCATCAGATTTGCCAAGAATAATAGCTCTTTCATTCGAATAGAATGCTGAACAGAAATATTTTGGTCAGAATTGTTCCTACTGATTGATTACTTTTGCAAAAATTTCCATCCAGCTTTAAGCCAGGAAATGGCTTGGCACATCAACAGCCAAAAACAAGAAGGATTCAAAAGCTAAAATTTGTACAATCCAATAAAAGAGATCCATACCATATCCGAATGGTTGAACATTAATATATTCAACAGTAAAACATCCTCATAACCATAACAATCATCTACTGGCAATAGATCAAAATGATGTTTTAAGACCACTAATGGCCAACAAAAAGAAAAAAAAAAAAAAGAAAGAAAGAAAAGAGAACATGAGGATTATGTGACTACAGTGCAGCAAAATGGCACTATTAAGCATGAATGTGATTTGTTCGGTCATGACTTACTTTTCCAGATCCCAGTGTGAAAATGAAGGGTATTGATTCACCACTGATATCTTTGTGATCATATGTTGAATCAAACCGCCATCCTTGTTTAGCTGCCAACCTTCCATAGTAATGTATTGAAACCTTTACATTCAAAACTAAAAGTCAAGCTTCTTGCTTTTTGTAAATAGAGCTGCTGGACATTGTAATAAGTAGATAAATTTGGTCGCAAACCTGGATTTGTATTTGAGTTCAAAGAGAGAGAAAATGGCAAATCAGAGATGAACATCATTGGTTTTCCTTCTTTATTTTTTTATTATATCTTCAGATGATGGATGACAGTATAAATAATTAAACACCACCTAAATCGGAAGAAACATCCTTTGCAATTTCATTGAGCTATTGCACTGTAAATGACTTGGACATGACTAAACATTGATTTCGATAAGATTAGTGTCATTAAGTTAAAATCTGTATAATTAGAAGCATTGCCAGGAAATGCAAAGAAAATCTGATAAGACCAAGACTCAATAGTTATGGTTCATATAATCGATTTTTCATGTTCCAAGAAAAGCTCTAATTCTTTGTTTTTCCTGGAAGGAAATCAGACACAATCACCACACTCACCATATTCCAATCTGATGGACTCACCATATCCAATCTCTTGGAAAACTGTCTTCCAGCTTAAGCCAACATTTTAAAAATCAACAGAATTGTACATAGGAAGGAAATGGAGACTGCTCCCAAGTGCTTTCTTGATTCAAATGAAGAAGTTTTACTAGTTATACACATCCCATGCTTTTATGATGGACCTCAATCACCAATTGTATTTTGTACTGGAGGACTGGCTGTTTTAACCTTGCATATCCCCATTGATGAAACAGGGGAGAGAACAGCCTTAACATATACTCGCTTCTTCTATGAAGTTTAAAGTTTCTCTCCTTCCAACACACAGTAACTGTGTAAAAGTCCATATAAACTCTTGAATTTTGTCCCATTGCAACGTTGAGAAAACCAGAGAACTTTGGAACTCCAGTGAGCTATAACGTTTGTATTTAGAATAGAGGATGTTTTGCTGAACAAGGGATTTCATAGAGGAAATCAAATGACATGAGAGAAAGTCCAGGAGAAGAAAGTGTGACTTCTCGATTCATCAACTGCAGAATTGACAAAACTTGCATCATGTGTCTGTCCCTGATGATCAATTTTATATGACTACAATAGAAGGCCATCTTGACACATTATGCCAAACAAGATGTGCCTTTATCAGGAAACCTTACGTTTGACTTGTCAGAATGTCTTCTAAGTAGCAGGAGCCTACTGATCAATCGCATTACCTGCCGCCTGTCTATGTGATGTAATGTAACTATGAAATCCACTTAATATAGCTTTCATGAAAGTACAAGTTAATAGACCAATTTCAACGAATCCTTTCACCAAAAGATCAACTTTACCATTTGTTTAACACATGCGCCTCGAAGATTAATGCAACTGAGTGACCTCTAAGTATTTGTTGCCAGGCAAAAAAATGAAGTGAAATGGCTGAAGCACTGACATTTAATGACTACGAAAGTGCATGGCTAAAAGGGGGCAGGCATTGGAGTTTATACACTAAAGCTAAAATGTCTAAGTTCAGAAGAAAACCACCAACAATATGGCCAAGGAACATTTTGAAGGAGCAAATTGCAAAGATGCTGCAGCATCTTTGGGTTTATGTATTGTTTCACCAAGAATTTTAGAACTCGTGTTTACAGCCAAAATTTAACTGTCAACAGCATCAACCGAAGCATATATTTCAATATAAGCTCATTTTATAATTTCAGGATGCATTGCGATGATGAGAAAGGCCTCTACCATACCAAGAAATGGATCGATGATTTCAGAATTTGACAGATCACCACGCATCGGCTTACTAATGGGATGCTCAAATGCATCATGAACAAGCACAAGAAGAAATTAGTTATATATTTCGCTTCCCAAACTGCAAGGATGCTTCCCTGTTAGAACTTACATGTGCGTTTTCCAATTTTTTGGGCAGGAAAAATGCCATTTTTACAGTTTGACGTATATCCACAACCGGTAAATTGCAATTTGCTTACATATATTTGTCAACCTAATGAAACCAAAAGTTGATGAGATCATGATCACTGTTCTCCTACCAATATACCGGAATGTCAACAAAATTAATAAGTGCCAAGGTTCCCAATAATATTAAAAAAAAAAAAAAAAGAAAAAAAAAAAAAAGGAAAAGAATGAAACATGACTGAAGGCAGAGGGACATTGAAGTTACATCCGCTCCAATTAAGCCAACATACAACAAGGTTTTGCTTTAAACCTTTAGTGAGAAGGAATCAAAGCGCATCATCAGCATTAAGCATGCAATAGGATATTCAACGAAGTTTATTGTCCTGTTGATAACCGTAATAAATACCTATGCATGGACGTCGTGCGTGTGTATACCTGATCACCATTGACAGGGACGCCACCAGAACCGAGACGAAGGTCGAGCGCCTTCACACCGCCTGAATTTGGCAACTCAGTGAACTCGGGCGTTGCGGAATACGTAGGAGAAGCAGAGGACAGGCAGGTGAATATGGATGCACATGCAGTTAATGGTGGGAACGAAGTGATGGAAAGTGATGAAAGAGAGAAGTTTCTTCTAGTTTGAGTTGCGGGTATTGTGGCACTGGAGGAAGCTTCATGGTTTGGTTTGGAAGCAGAAGCACGGAAGGGAACGGGTGGGTCGTGAGGAAGATGGAGAGGTGAGAGTGAGGTCAAGCGCTTCGTCATCATTTGTGGATGCAGATGTCTCATTTGTTTGTGGCTAAATTAAGCCGAGTTTTTTTTTTTTTTTTTTTCTATTTCTTTCTCATTTTTCAAGCATGCTTAAGAGCATTCCATCCACAAGGACCTTGCAAGATCCCTACACGTCAACGCTTTAAAAATCTCTCCCTATCCACGATTCTTTGGGAGAGGTTCGTCGTGAATTACATTTTGCCAAAAAAAAAATAAAATAAAATAAAATATAATTTTTTAAAAAGAAATTAACAATAAATAAATAAATAAATAAGGTAACTTTTTGAAGTAACTCATTAATTACAAAACCTCTCATCATTTGTGAAGAACCTTCAAAAGGAGATTTTTCATCCGAAGTCTTATATCAAGTATAAACACTCAATTTTTGTTCCTTTTATTTTTTTTCTTTTCCATAGGTCTTAAATTAGGAAAAATATAAAAAAATAAGTAATTAAAGAAAACCAAAAAACTAAAAAAATTTAAAAAATAAATAAGAATTTTAAGAAAATACAAAAAAAAATCAAAAATAAGAAAAAGTACAAAAAAATTAAGAAATTTGGAAAAATATAAAAAAAATAAGAAGTTTAGAAAAAAAAACCCAAAAAATAAGAATTTAGAAAATAGAAAAAAAATATAAAAAATAGAAAATTTTAAGGGATTTAGAAAATAACTTTTTATTATGATAGATTTTTCAATTTTAAAATAAGTTTAAAAATTGGGTTAATGAACTTAAGCCGAGATTAAATCTAACTCAAACTGATGGAGTCCATATACATATATGAACAAGGCATAGGCCAATAGTCTAATGATTAAATACATGGACTTGGTTTGTGCAGTAAGTATGAGGTCTCGGGTTTAAATTTTGGTAAAGGTAGGAAAGCTTTTTTTATTTTTTGATAATTAGCACACTGCTATGTATCAAGATTTCATTACGCTACGTGTCTTAACACGAGGCATCGTTATGACACATGGCAGGTCGGGATTGGTTGAGTTGGCTGACATGACGCCACTTCAGCGCTACATCAGCACTTTACCTCAATTTTCCTCCATTTTCTCCCAATTTTCCTCCTTTGTCCTTCTCAAGAATAGCCCAACCCCTTACTTTGGCCTCTGATTTCGTGCTTTTCCATATTGAAACACACTAATTAATGGTGCAATTTCATCCTTCACATGGCTTATTGTGAATTAGTACCAAGAACGTGTCTGGATTCAATCAAATGAGCATTCAAATTGAGCTCCAAAAAGTGGAAAAAAACTAAAAATCTGGAATTTACAATCAAATCCGAATTCAAGCTTTCTTTGTTCATTTGATGAATTCGTATATAAATAAGAGGCTTATGAGCATCCAAAGGACACACATAACCAACGACGAACACTCATGAGCTCTTTTTCTCTTTTTCTAATAGCTCTCTCTCTCTCTCTCTCTCTCTCTCAACACCACAGAGTGTGACCCTAAGAACACTTTTAGTAGCTTAGACACTTGAAACCAACCACCCCCACGTCTCGCCATAACCTCTAGCATCACTACTAAACCACCTCCATGGAACCCTAACCACCGCACCTCGTATTATGCCTATGATCAGTTGAAGACAGCGGCCATCCACCCTTAGATTATGCTCATGATCAGTTGAAGATAGCAGCTATCCATCCCTGTATCACGCTTATGATCAACTAAAGCCCTTTAATCACACCTGTGACCCCTTCCAATGATTGCCTCAACTAACTTAATCCGATCCACGACTAATTCGAAGTTCACTCCAAGTCCGACTTGTGTGCCCACTACGTCCGAAGTTCAATTTCTTTTATTTATTTGTTTATTATTTAGATGTTGCTTTTTTTATTATTTGTGAATGTAAAAGTAATAATAAAAAAGAAAGAAAAAAGAAAAAAAAAAGTAGTTTATTTAATTTTTTTATTTAGTTTAATAAAAATAAGTAGAAATAATAAAAAAATAAAATAAAACTAAAATAAGTAAGTTCATAAGTTGAAGAATAAAAATTGTTTTTGACATTTAGAAAAATCAAGTTTTCAAAAATAAGCAAAAATAAATTAACCCTTTTCAAATTAAGACTACTTTTAAATTATTATTTTTTTCAAAAATAAAGCTTTTAATTTAGGACCTTCCTTTTTTAGAACTTTTCTGAAAAAAAAAAATGAATTGAATTAAAAATGTAAATCTAACGTGTTTTCCAAAATTAAAATCAACATCACTCACTAAAGTTTTTAAAAAAGAACTACGTACGTCTAATCCCGAATAGCTGATACGTAGGCATCTACGGGGTAACGATAAAAATAAAAAAACCTAATTTCCCTTTTTCTTTAGTTTAGATTATTTTGTTTATCTAAATAAAGTAACCAATAACCAAGTTCTGTCTTTCAAAATTAAAAGGTGATTTTTAAGTTTAATTCTAATTTTGAAAAGTTAATGGTACACGTAAGGGTTTAAAATTCCTAAACCCCAAATCTAGATACTCTGGTTTCAAAAACCGTTTTGTAAAATTAGTTTTAATCGTTAAACTAATAGCTAAATTATAATCAATCCACCCAATTAATTATAACTTAACTATCTTTCCTGACTCCAATTGGGTGGTAACTCTAAAATTATTTTCAAAAAAAAAAGAAATGGTTTTTTTTTTAAATCTTAATCGATGATCGGTATTAAATGGGTAAGGTTTAGTACTAATCGATTTAGAAAAGACCTAATTTTTAAAAAGAACCAGGAGAGTGAAAAATCAAGCTCGATATCAAGGATCTCAGATTAGGATGATCTAAGTGACCAGCTATAACCATGAATATAACCATCCCTTAGGTTTTTTGCAATTTACTTCTTTAGGTAATCGTATAGTATGTTCAATTTTTCAGTAACTGTTATAACTCTAACCTATAGTAAGTCGTTCTTGGTTGGAAAAAAAAAAAAAGAAGTCATTTTTTATTTATAATAAATCATGTCCATCAATGAAAAAGTGAAAGTGTTAATAACGAAAAATTGAGACTATCAACAACTAATTTTACTATTGATATACACTATTTTGCTATTAATAAGGTTATGAATGGTTTTTAAATGCGATTATATTGTATGATTATTTTCAATGACCAAAATGTAGAATTTCTCCCATACCCTTCGTGCTTAAAATAAAGAGTAAAGAGTAGTGACAAGTAAACTGATTTTAATATACCAAATGTTGATAAACTAATCATTGGTAATAGCTATTGAAATGAAGTAAATAACAAAATCAATTTTCATGATAGTATCTTTTAGTTTATAAGATAAAAAATTTTGTTTCAGATTTTTTTTTTTTGTCAAGAAGAAATATACTTCAACAACATACTCTAGAAAATTTATTCTCACATCATGAAACACCCATAATTCCATTTAAAGCTAATGGTCAAAAGGTAAATGACCATGTAGCTTCTTTATGAAAATATAACAAACTTTAAAATCTAAACCTCTATAATTTCATTAATTTTAGCTCTCTCTTTATTCTTTCCACTTTCCTAGTTCTCCTTAAACTTGTTAACCAAGGTCTTTAATTTTTATACTTTAGATTCAAACTAAGGCTTTGGAAAAAAAAAAAAAAACAAAAAAGCTATATTTTGATTCCTTTTCATCATTTCTATAAAAGAAAAAAAATAGGAAAAGACCATTTCTTCTCTCTCTTTTCTCTTCAAGTCATGTTTATTATTTGTGCTAAGCGCTTGTGTACATTTAACCCATCTCAAGTTGAGTGATTGCATTCTTTTTCCTTTCTTATTAACCATATGTGAAAGGAAAATTACAATTAGAATTTTTAGTTAAGGTAAGGTAAATTTATATTGTGTATTAGAAAAGAAAATCTTGTAAAACTAAGTGAATGGTTTGATTAGGAGTTTACATTTTGGATAATGAGTACTAACTGGATTTTTCATCGGTTTGTTAGTGAAGGAGATTGGTTAATTTATGTGAGATACATAAGAACAAGAGCTTAAGTTTTCACTTGTTGGACTTGTGTGCGAACCAAGGAGTTGCATCTTTTTTTTTTTTTTTTCCTTTTCATCATTTCCCTTAATTGAAAGTTTATAAAAAATTAATAAAAATGAGAGAATAACATGAAAGGATTTCAAACAAGTTCAAATAAGAGATCAATATTTCAATAAATGATTAAAATAAGATATTACAATTATAACACTGTTAGTATTAACTTACATGTTTGTTATCTATCACATGTGATAAATACATGATGCTTATATATATATATATATATCAAGAAAGAACTTTAAATATATATAATTACAAAATAAAAAGAAAAATATTGAAAAATAATTTTAAAAAAGGAAAGAAAAAAAAAAGAAAACTTAATGATAATAGTTTAATATAAATATAACATATATAATAATATAATTAACTTAAAAAACTAAATAATTTGTAAAATAAAAATAAATAAATATTAGTTACCCCTAGTCAAGGAGCTAACAGGTAGTCATAGGCAATGAGTAGCTATCCCCCACCAAGAAGCGTTGTGTGACTTGATTGGGTTTTAAGGCTTTTTTTTTTTTTTTTTTAATTTGGCCATGGAGACATCGCCTACCACTATGGTGGGGTCATCTCGACTACTCCTAGTGTTGGGCGACTACCCCATCGCCTATTGATAGGTCATGACCTACTTAAATTGGGGTTAAACTGGCCTTAAGGTGGTTGGTTTTTTTTTTTATTTTTAATTTTTAATTTTTATGAATTATTTAATTTTTAAATTAATTATATTATTATATTTATATTAAAATATTTATTATTAACTTTTATATTTTTTTATGTTTTATTTTTTTTCTTTTTTTATTTGTAATTATATGTTTTTTTAAGTTTTTTTCTATTTATTTATCATTAATATATACATGTAAGGGCTACATATCTACATGCATGTGTCACATAAGCGCCTAATGGTAGATAACCGACATGCAAGTTAATGCTAACGGTGTTATAATGGAAATTCTTTATTTTAACTACTTATTAAAACGTCGATCTCTTGTTTAAATTTTTTAAAATGTAGATTGTTTATTTGAACTTATCTTTAAACATTAATACCTTCCTATATAATTCTCTCAATAATAAATTTAGTATATGGTAGAATAAGTTCTAATCATATTGTTGAATCTTGTAAATTGTTATACTTATCAATGTATTAAAAAGCAACTAGTTGTAAATAAGTTGTGATTAAAGTAATTTAACAACATAATGTTACAAATTGAAGAATGATTTGAATTAGAATTGAACTAATTAAAAATCAAGTTAGGACACATCTTAGGAATGGTTTTTAAGTAAAGGGTCGGCTGAAGAATGATTTGAATTAGAATTGAACTAATTAAAAATCAAGTTAGGACACATCTTAGGAATGGTTTTTAAGTAAAGGGTCGG